>JAEQBH010005587.1:0-216558 GCA_016808115.1 Tetrastigma voinierianum | reverse complement strand
GTCGCGACCAAGGTGATGTCGCGAATTCTTGCGATCTGTTAGCTCTTCCAGCCGCGACCTAAATCGCGGGTCACCACATCGCTTCATGTCCTGTGATAATTAAATGGTCGAATCCCGCTTTCTATCAAGACTTCACTGCTACGTCATGATTAAACAAAGATGTCGCACCTCAATTGGAACCTTCATTAAAACTGGGCTTGCAACATCTTTTACTCGCAAAGACTCTTATGGTTTTCATCGATTGATCCACGCCGCTACATCGGAGCGATGTCGTGAACCCCGCCTTGTATCTGCTTGGTGTCGCGACATCGAGTGGTGTCGCGACATGGATTCTTCTTGATATTTCCTTTAGTCCCTGACCACATTTCCTTTGTCTCAACTTCTTTCTTCAAGTCACTACTTCACTTGTTTAGGACTTCTATTTCTTCCTCAAAGCTGAATTTGGTGATGTTGTGACTTGGAAATGACTGACAACTTTACTTCCATCGATCTAATTTTCGCTTGCGACTTTAATTCGCTTGTGTTTGCCCTCCCGTTTCACAAATTTTAGCTTTTGGCGTATTTCCCCAAGAAATGAGAGATCGGAGTAAAAGATCTACATTTCTGCAAATAAATCAACATTTAACTAGTAATATACTTTAAAATGGATTGTAATCTACGAGTTTTTGACTCATCAATTTCAACTTAACATTTTCAGTCTCAAGTTGTTAGTTAAAGAATCGTCTGTCCTCAAACAAATAAGCTTAAAATTTTTAAGGACATTTTTCTGATCCATACCACATTCTTTCTCATTCCACCTTCTAATATGGAAATAAGAGATACCAGCATCGTTTTAAATTTCATTTTCGATTCAAGAATAAGAAATGGTACACTTCTATCACAAATTTCTTTGTGAAATAATGTATTTAGTCACTATTCAACAAGTCTTGTTCTCAGGTGTGTCTTCAATCCTTTTCATCTTCATGTTGAATTTAGTTGATCTTCGTAGCTTTGACTGCTTCACAAAGTCCCATAGGCTTGTTTTGCATTGATCTCCACTAATGTAGGCAAATTCAACCTCAAGATCAATGAGGTTCCTTCAGCTTGTAATGTCAGTTTAGGCACAAAGTGTATAATGAAAATTTTAAGTTGCAATCACCCGCTCACTTTCTCTGTGCTTGTTCCCTTCAGCTTTCACTCTTTTTCTTCTTTATACTTGTTAATTCTCCACAATCTTAGCCTGATTCATTTTTTTGAATTCTTTTTATGGAATTTCAATTTCCATATGCACTTTATTCAGGCAGGTCCTTTGTTCTTGAACTCTTTTGCTTTTGTTCTTCTACGATTGGGAATAGTGCAATGTTTTGTCTTCTTAGGCTTATTACTTTTAGAAATTGTAATTAGCAAACTCCCATACCAAGTGATTAGGTACTAGGTGTTAAAACACTTTACGAGTTTTAATTAACAAGGGAAATGGGCCACAAGACAAAACTTATTCCCTTTTTCAAACATTTCTGCATCTTTACTTCTTCACCTCTCTATTGTGAAGATTTGGAATTTTTTTTTTTGATATTTCCTTTTTTTTTTTTTTCAACTGTTTCTTTAGTAGACTTTTTTCTCAAGAGACCGAAATCGATAAATTACTCTTTGTCGCTACAGGATTATTGCAAGGAAGGGAATTTAGGTTTCTCGGTTGTTACTTATTGAAGAAATATGTTTATTGGTTCAAATCAAGGAACTAGAGAATATGCTTTAGCATATATTTAGGTAGGCTTAGAAGTTCAAACCGCTAAGGATGGCCTCTATCACTTCATTGGTCGTTTTCACTCTAAGATTTCGCCTCAATCAATAATCCAACAAGTTCTAGGACTATGGACTTCAACCCCCGAATTTCCTGTAAGATGTTCCTAATTCCTCTCAAAGTTTCATAAGTTTCATGGACCCAAGTGTATTATTTCTTCAAGACTCAGACTTATTTACCGGCTCACTTACATTATTTCAACCAAGTACTGCTCATCAAAGAATAACCATTTCAATTTTGCAATCGTTACTGAATTTTAAACAATGCGTAGCACTCTAATTTCCGCTTAATAATTCGCGCCTTGCTGCTTCCAAATTTTTGTTCTCGGGAAGAACATAATTGTTTATTTGATCCTTTTACAGACAAGGTATTCATTCTTTTCATGCTAAACATAAAGTAACACGAACACAAAATTTCTCAAGTCAATTCATGAACTCAAAAAAAAAAAATAATAATTTGTAGGTCAACAAGAATTTTTATTCAAATATCAAAACAATTTCGAGACACAATCTACTTTCCCTACAAATAAGACTATAAACTAAATCAGAGAAAACTTTCATTTCTTCATCTAAACTCTATATCTTCCCTCTCCGAAGGTTGTAGCTTCGCCTCATTTGTCTCACTAGACTCGAGCGCTTGCTCCAAGAGTGATTCGTCGTTAACAAAGTCGCCCAACAAATCGCTCTTCCTTCCTTTTCTTGAGCTTCTCGTTGAGACGGGTTCTAATTAACCCTTCTTCCACCCCTCCCATCAACCACTTTGATTACACAACGCTTTATGGAATAGTGAATGAACTTAATTTGTTTGACTCATTCATTCCATAAGCTCAGGTTTTGTCGTTAGAACTTTTCTTTTTCTCGCCTTCTCTTCATTCTTTTTTTTTTGTTTATTTTCCTTTGTTCTCCCATCCTTTTATAGGTGATATCATGCCTTGGGAACTACAAGGCCATTTATTCTTTCTTTAAAAATTCCTAAGAATGAATTGAATGAGGCGTTTCGGCTTCATGCTTCTTTGCTATTTCCAATGTAGTTTTGTGAATTGTGAAGAATATTGATCTAAGCTGAGTTACAATCTCCTCTGATTATTCCTCTTTGAAATCTGAGCGTACTCAAACCAATTTGTTTAATCAAGACGTTGATTTCTGTTTCTACATTAATAACTATTTATTTCAAACTTTTGAATGAGTGATGCAGAACTGAAAGGTTTAAGTTAATTTGAATCAATTTTGAAATTGGAGTGGATCAAGTTGCTCAATTTATTTCTACGTCATCGATTTTTTAAGCTTTTCAATCGATGATTTTCAATGAAGTTTTATTTCTTTAATGTCGACGCCAAAAGGAGAGGTTTAAAATTCTCTTTATCAATTTTTGAATTTTCTAGTCGCAACTTCAAGATTTTTGTCGCGACCAAATGTGGTCACGCATAAGGAATTTGATGTTACAACTTTCTTTTCTTTCTTGCTTTATTTTTAGTCATGATCTCGCTTTCACCTGCTTTCAACTTCTTTCTCGCTTTTATCAAGCTCTCCACATCCAGCATTCTCGGGTTGCAACTTTGGATTAGTAAGGCGCACTAAAATTTTAAGTCTTCCTAAACAATCAAATTCACAGCAATTTCAATTTATTCAAATCCAATCAAGACAACTGCAACTCAATTCATCTTCATCATGCAAATATTCAACAAATTCATCCTCTATGCTTCACATTCAAAATTTAAGCACTAGAACAAATTAAAATTCCCCCAAACTTTCAATCATGCCATATCAGAGACAAAATTTAAATAAAATCTAGAAGAATATACTGCCCCTTTTTGTCTCTTATGCCGATTGAAGTTTGATTGTAGATGCTCTCCCTTTTGCAAATCTTTCATTTTAACAAAACGAACAAAAAATATTTACCTACTCTAAATCAAATATGAATCAAATTTCACAAAGCTAATAGAAATGTGCACAAAATTGTAAACTATAACAAAACTAAACAAACTCTATGATTGTCTTCCAATAAAGCCGCTTCAATTTTAGTCTTTAGGCCGGACTTCTTCGCTCGCCATTGTCTCCGTTTCTTCACTCTTATTCAAAACTAAGAATTAATTCTCCAATTGCTTTCTCCCAAGGTAGTGCTTTTAATCTCAACCATTAACTTTGAACTCCTCAAGATTGTCGTGGTTCTATGTCATCGCCTAAATCAGGTTTGATACCACTGTATATGGTCCACTCCATTTGGATTTAAGCTTTCCTAGAAAGAGTCCCAGTCTGGAGTTGAATAACAGGACCTGATCTCCCGCCTCGGTTCTCCTCAAGATTCTTCTGATCATGCCATTTTTGTTTTATCCTCAGATATTCGGGGCATTATCACAGGCTTCATTCCTCAACTCTTCCAATTCATTTAACTGGAGTAGCCTCTCTTCTTTAGCAGCTTTGAAATCAAAATTTAGCTTCTTGATGGCCCACATAGCTTTATATCCTAGATCAAGAGGTAGATGATTGTTTCAAAGACAAGCCTATGGGGACATTCCAATGGGAGTTTTAAAAGCAAATCCCAGACGCCCGCAGTGCATCATCAAGCTTCAAAGACCAACTCATGTTGGAACTTGCGCCTTTTCCAGAATTTTCTTTATCTCGCTGGGAAATTTCACTTCGCCCATTTGCTCGAGGATGATAAGCCAAGCTCATAATGTGTTTGATTCCATATCCGCCCATGAGTTTGTTTCAAAACACCTTATTTGCAAAATGGCCTCCATCACCGATTATATGAAGCCTGTGTCCTAAATCACAGAATATTTTTGTAAAAATCCTACAAATCGTATTAAGATCATTCTTTGGACAAGCTGCTGCCTCAAACCATTTTGATACATAATCCACAGCTAGGAGTATGTATATATTTCCAAATGAAGTTGGAAAAGGCCCCATAAAATTCATTCCCTATACATCAAACAATCAGACCACTGTGGATACCTTGTGGGTATTTCATTCATTCTGTCGATACATTTCCCATTCTTGGCATTGATCACATAACTTCACCCATTCAAAACAATCCTTAAAAATAGTAGGTCAAGAAACCCAATCGAGAATTTTAGGGCTTCATTCTTAAAATGTCCTCCTTAATGGGTGATGCATGACATTCTTTGTAAAATCCATGCTGCCCACCTTCCCGGTACACACATCTCCTTATAATCAAACCAGCTTCTCCTTTAAACAATAATGGATCATCCCAGATGTAGTACCTATCACAATTCTTAGCTTTTTTCCACAGAATCACTCGTGGCATAATTCCACTAGCTAAGAAGTTCACACATCGCGATACCGTTGCGTTCGAGGATAGCCGGAATAATCGCTCTCATTTGGAAAATTTTATGCTATTTCTTCTTATCTTTCTTGTACAATAGGTTTCTCCACTCTGACAAGTTATCGCCATCACATTATCACAACCTCTGTCTTTTATTTCTAAATCAAATTCCCCGCACAATAAGACCACCCGAATACTCGTCATTTCTTCTTTGCCATTAGATACTTAATTGCCGTGATGATCGTTGTGTATAATAACATGGGACCCCAAAATGTATGGCCTAAATTTGTCACATGCAAATACTATTAGCATCTCCTTTTAGTAGTGTAGCAATTTCTCTCTGAGTCAAGGTTTTACTGGCATAAGATATGGCCTTGAACACTTTTTTTCATATTTCTGTTCCTATACGCCCCATTGCAAAATCACTACATCACACATGATTTTCAAATTCTGCCTAACTGGTTTTACCATGATGGGAGCTTCAACTAGTCCGAATTTCATTTCTTCAAAAGCCTCCCGCGTGATTCATCAAAACACTTGTTATCCTTTTCCACAATCACACAAAGGGTCTAGCAATTTTAGAAATCTCGATAAATCTCTCTCTCAGAAACTCGCATGTCCAAGAAACTCTAATCTCTTGATCCAGAGTGGTGGCACTAAATTTCCTTATAATTGAAACTTTGCTCGTCTACTCTCAAGTCCCGTCAATCATGTGCCCCAAGACAATTCCTTCCTGTGAACTACAAATGACATTTTTCCCAATTCGTAGCTAGATTGGTCCCTCGTGACCTTTGAAGTACTATCTCCAAGTTATGCAGGCACTGTTCAAAACTGGATCCATACACTATAAAATCATCCATGAAGATCTCCATAACTTCTTCCTCGCTTAAATTAGAAAATATAGACATCATGCATCTGAAGGTACTGTGAGCATTGACAAACCAAATGGCATTCTCCTATAAGCAAAAGTACCCAATGGGCATGTAAGTGGTTTTCTCCCCGATCCTTAGGTGCAATAGCAATTTGTTATATCTAGAAAGTATCCATCAAGAAAACAAAATGAGGGTGTCATGCCAACTTATCCAAAGATCTCGATCAATGAAAGGCAAAATGATCCTTTCGTCAGTAGATTCAATTTTCTCAGAATAATACACACCCTCCATCCCGTCACGCTTCTTGTAGGAATTTAGTTCATTCTTTTATTTCTCATCACAATAATCCTCCTTTCGGGAACAACATGCACCAGTTTACCTAAGAACTATCTCGATATAGCATATATATAAAAACTCGGATTTAACTACTTTTAACTTCTTTCTCGACAACTTTTCATCATCAGTTCAAATTTTCCTTTATGCTCAATAGAAGTTTTTGCATTATATTCAAAGAATATTTTGTGTATGTGCGAGGGGTCAGACATCTTTTTAGATCCTAATTGACTAAGCAATTGTTTCCTTTGTATTTTCAGAATTCCAAGAACTTCTGTTCTTCAAATTTTCAATAATGCAACGATATGATAACCTGTTTTCTTTTCTTCCTGCTCTAGAAACTCATATTTCAAATGACTGGGCAATTCTTTCAATGTTAACCCTTCTGCATTAGTTTCTTGCTCATGAGTTTGCTATTTCTGACTGCATACTTCATCTTGATAGTTTTCATTTATGCTTGAGACTGTTTCTTTGTTAAACAATTTTGAAGGTAGTACTTCACAATCAAGACTCTCAAGATACTGAAGATTCATCCACTTCAATATTGATAGAATGTCAAGGATAAGCAATCGTAATTCAATTCAATACGAGAAGGCTATTGTTTTTACAAATATACAACTTTCTCGTATCTACGTCGATGTTCCAAACTCCTATTAATATTAAAGTGCACTGCCTTTCCCACCCTTAGTGTCGCCACCTTCTCAGACATCTATCAAGGCAGCCTGGGCTGTTAAGAAAGGTCTTCTCCTAGCAAGAAAGGAACTTGCATTCTTCATCCATATGCACAGATAACAAATCCATCGAATATAGAATTTCAACCTGACAAGTACATCTTCAAGAATACCTTCTGGTTGTGCCATTGATCTATCAACCATTTGCAATGTAATTGCTGTTGGGGTAAGTTCCCCCAAATTAAGTCTCTACACAACTGATAGAGGCATCAAATTTATACTGGCGCCAAAATCACATAAAGCTTTCTTGAATTCATATTTCCCTATGGAGCAGGGAATGGGTGAACCGCCAGGTCCTTCATTTTTGTCGAGATTTGCCGATAACGGCACCGCAGTAGCGCCAAGTTCACTATTCCCTCCTCACCATCTCTCCTCTGCTCAAGATTCCTTCGTAAATTTTGCATAAATAGGCATTTGGGTTTGATCACTGTAAAGGATATTGATTTCTATTTTCTTGAAAATGTCCAAGAATTTACTATTTTCTTGAAAATGTCCAAGAATTTAGAAAATTGTTCTTCTCTTTCGCCTCTCAAGTCTCGTGGAAATGGCACTGTACAGTATAAGCCGGTACTCCTTCCTTCTCTGCTTCTCGCCACATTTCCTTTTGGCTATCTAACTGTAGTGCTCTCTCTCCTTCCCTTACAACTCTTGAGCTCGCCTCGCCTTTCTTTTCCTTTCTTTCCCTCCCCATTGCCTAAGTCTTCCACTTTAACCGAATTGCCATGCAAACTTTGGATTCTTCAGTGTCACTAGGGAATGTAACCTGCTCTCATTTAAGATATCTGTACAATGCTTTACGTTCCAAGTTTTTCAACTAGCACTTGTATTTTTCTCGAAAAACTTATACGACTTGAAAGCTCCCAAGTCCGACGCCTCGCTCATGGAAGTGTAATAGTCTCTGCCGTCCCTTAAGAACTCGGCAAAGATTTGTTCAAACGGCTGGAGTCCTCCCTTTGACCCCGATAGTCATTTATGCCCTCACCTCCTTGGCATAATACTGAACCTTCGTGGTCGATATCCTTGCTGAGGATTCGTCCATGCCTCAGCCTCATAGTCCCTCCACCATATGAGAAATTTGGCTCCTCGCAGCCGACCTAATGTGTGGGCAGGTTAGGATCGGCTTGAAATGGTACTCTTGGCTCATTCACGCATTTAACCTCCCCTCAAGACTACAAGACTCTCTTCGTTGGTACATTAGCACTTTTCTCTATAAGTTCTCTCTTCCACTACTCCCATCATGAGCAGGTGCATTTTCTCTCCCGCTTGTCCATCCCATGCATTGCAGACATCTAACTTTGCTTCCATGGCTGTCATTTTGCTCTGTACTCTCCACGACCTCTTCCTCTCGCTATATTACCCTTGAAACCCGGGACTGAGCTTCATGTTGTGATTAGCCAGGTTCTCATCGTATTCTAGCCTCTTCAAGACTTTTTTTTCTTTGAATGCTCCATAGCATGAAGCATCTATAATGCCTTTTGCATGTACTACGAAGGCATGATACACTATATCCTCCGGGGCTTTAAATCAACTCATTTAATAGTAAGACCTCTTCAAAGAACCTCGAATCTTTCCCTGTGCTACATAGCCTCTATCTTCCCTCATCGAATACTATTATCTCTCTTCTCCTCCTGAGCAGACGGGGAAAGAACCTCGCCTAAGCATGCCTACCAACTCTTCCTGGCATCAACTAACCATACAGAATGATTCATACCATGTGGGCCCGCTATATCTCTTCAAAGAAAATGGGAAGAGATGCAACTTTATCACCTCTCGTGTACACGCCGTCCCGAGAGAGTGTATGTGCGACATTTAATTGTGGGCGTACTGAGCACCAAGTGTCACACTGCGGGTATTTCTTTTTGAGAGAATTAAGAAATCATACTATGGAACCTGAAATGAGGTGTTGAAAGGCAAAGTGGTAAATTCCAAAGATATAAAGGGTATAATTTGAGAATAGTATGCCAAAATGAAAATAAAATAAGTTGATTTTAACATCAGTTGCTTATGACTAACTGTAATGGGCATGGGAGCATGAAACAAAATCAAAGCAGTAGATGGCCATAATAAGAAAAACAAAAAGTTAAAGTGCAATATTAAAGACGTGGGACCAAATGTTAATTGAAAATGAAACAGACCAAATTTCAGAGATGAGACAAACTTAACATTTCATTTTTGGTCTCTCAAACTAGCCACTACTGGAGTGAGAAAAGGAGTATAAAGAGAGGAAGAAGAGAATGGTACATGAGTAAGAACAAAGGTATGTTTTTTTGTATGGAATCAAGTGTCTTGGATGTCTAGGTTATTGGTGTGATTACAGGGTTTTCTATGGAGATTATTTGTTCCAAACCTAGGGTTTTGCTGAGAGATCATCCAACTATAGGTTTGTTGCATTCATGTGGGTAAAACTTTAACTGTATACACAAACATGAAATCCTCTCTTATTTATATGGTTTAGGACCATGGACCTGCTGAATTCATAGGATTTACCTAGGGTTTGGTTTATGAAGTTCCAAATCACCAATCCAAGGCCAGAAGTCATTTATTTAATCTACGTGGCTGAGGAATTGTTGTAAAAAGAGAATGTTGTCAAAGTGAATTGCTGTCAAAATTTTAAACCCCTGTTCTTGTTTCGATATAGATTAAGTTAGAATCTCCAAAATGTAATTGATCTCTTAATTGGTAAAGAAGCACATGAGATAAAGTGACAACGTATTTATACCAAGAGCAAATCATGTTCTTACGCCCTAAATATGGACTGGAAAGGTGAGCTCACATGTGAGCTCACTGATTATGCTCTGTTTTGGGTATTGTCAGAATGTTACTATGTTTTTGAGCTTTCATCATCCAATGAGGATTCAAATTCTGGGGTAAACTAGACTTAGGGGAATAAGTTAGCTGAAGGAAGTGCACCCTAACCCCAAAGTGCCCATAAATATTTCCAAGTGAGCTATGTGCAGATTCTGTTCTACTAAATTGAGTAATCTAGGATAAAAATACAATAATCAGTTTTGGTGGGATCCAAATTGGGATCTCACTGGAGGTAAAATATTAGAACCATAGCTTCAAATGAGTGAAGAAATAATTTCCAATTTATGGAGTTAAGATCCCAGAAATCAAGCATAACAGTAGGTGATTCAGTGAGTTAACCAAATTGACATCAAAAACATGTTGTAATTCAAAGTGTGGTTGAAGGCCTTAGAGAAGGAATTCTTAAATTGAAAATTTAAAGAGATGTCATTGGATATATAAAGGACTGATCTGGAGAGTTTACAATTTTTGGAAGACTGTTTAATAATTTTTGAGTCATAAAGTCTATCAAGTATTGTTGGAAAAGGTTGGCCAAAATGAGTGTTTTTAGCGTTTCACAAGAGAATTTCTGTTAATTGGGCCATATGAATGTCACACGACCCAAAGTGACTTGCGGTGAAGTATCGTTAAGTTTTACGCTATACAGCATTAATACGCTGTCGTGATTCATGAGTAGGCTAAAAGCAAAGGTGGAAAGAGCAGAGTTGTGCTTAAGTTTCGTAAACAAAGAAAGGAAATAAAACACATTTGAAAATTTCAGTTTTAAAAGCTAATCACATGTTAAATCTGAAAATTTTAATGGAACAAGTTTATATAAATGTTAAGGCATAAGAAAGCTTATGTTAAGGTATATGGAAATGTTTTGTCTTTTGTATCAATATATATATATATATATATATAGTAGTATATATATATAGTATATATATATATATATATATATATATATATATATATATATATATATATGGTATATATATATATATATTAAATTATATATGTATGCATGTGTTAAGGCATTATGGAAGTCAAAAATGTTTTAAAGAATGCATAAATGTATAAATAAAGTAAAGTGTTTAATGGATTTAAATGTATTTTAAAGAAAGGTTTTACCGATAGTTAATTCTACCTGCATATATGATCATATGATCGAGCACACCGAGGTACCTTGGCGGTAAGGATTTAGGGGGTAAAGATAGGTTACTAACTGAGGAGGGGAATGTTACAGTGAATATCCTTACACGCGATATTATACATGATCGAACCCTATGCAAAGCGTAGTTTCTCCGCAAAGATAGTGGTTATGATTGAAATTAGACCGTCCCTCACCGCAAGAACTGAAACTCCGTTTCGTAGTTATCCTCGTGTTCCACTACAAAGAAAGAAATAAAGAAAGAAAGAAGGTTTAAGGCATAAATTTATTTTTAATTGTATAAGTATTTATTACTTTGCTATACACTCAAAATGTTATCTAAATAAAATACACTCACCTATTCTTTAGCTCATTCTTTTAGTATAAGCTCTAAAACCATTGGGAACCGAGCATTGCACACATTTTGGTATGCATCCTCGAAAGAAGGGAGTTGAGTTCATTTGAGAGACAATGACAGGATCGAGATTGTATGGTATATCAGATATCAGATATGCTGAATATTTTGTCATGTATATGTATATATGTATATATTTTGAAAAGGAACTACGTGGGCTTGATCCTCAAAGTGATGAGGTACGTGAGATGGTCTACTTAAGTCCGGCTCAAGCCCAATCTTTGATAAAATGTGCATAGAATAGAAGAAGGTTTGAATGTTTTGATGATTTGAAGTAAATAAATGTATATGTATGTCTATTGTGTTTGATTGGGTTGTGTGGACGAGAGTCCCACATGAAATTGAAAATTTGAAGTTTAGAAGTGTTTTTAAATGCTTCATCAGGTTTTCAGAATTTTGAAAAGTCCGACAAACAAAGAGGAAACTCCGTCGATTTTCTGAAAATCTATGTTTGAAAAAAAAAAAGGAAAGTAAAAAATTTTTTTACCACTTCACTTCCGCATTATTTTCTAAACATATGTTACACTGTAAAGGTTCGCTCTATGGATTTTAATCGATTATTTTGAGGAAAAGTCATATCCGTTGAGGCGAGGCCCCCGTTCATGAGGTTAATCCGGTCGATCTCATCCGTCTCACACCATTCAGCCTTCATTGTATTTTCCATCCCAAGAAATCTTCCGTGTGCTCGCTTGGGTCTTCGTGGGGTGACTAAGTGAACCGATGTCACGCACCATTGTAATCAAGGCTTCGCTTAGTTCAAAGTTATTTGCACTACGTGAGGTCGTCTGACAGTGTATCAATTCTTCCTCAATAATAGGCCTCCGAAATCTTCCACAAGCCAAGAATGGAGGGGCCTTTCACCGCGCCCGTTCTGGCTCCTCGGTCATGCTCCCTATCCGCCATCATTTTTGTTCTTTTTCTTAAGCTTCGGGAAAGTGTTCTTCAATTAAGGTTCACTGAATCGTGCCGAACCCCGCTTCCTATGCATTAAAGGACTTCCGAATATAAACATACTGCATTAATAGGATTAGTCAAACTAAAAATATTTTCCACATTACTGTTAAAGATTGGTGGTCAGGTAGCTATTGCTTGAAAACTGCTTTTGTTTTTCTTTATTAAATGTCCAAATTAATATTTCTCTACTTTTTTGTCGACATTGATCTATTTAATTTTTCAATCCTCAAGAACGGCGCCATAAAAACTTTTTTGGTTTCTTTTTCTATATAGACTAAAGACCTCAAATTAACATAGTTACAAGAGCCTTACACTTCAAGATCCATGTCACTTCGATAAGTTCATTGATAAACAATCTTCATTCATGATTTAAAAATAAGGGTCAAGTCTATGACACTGCAAGTGCACAGGTCATACAAGCAAGAAAATCCGAACGTAAGTCCAAGTATCATTCCCACAAGAGATTGGCAACGACTAAAGATCAACTACCCTTAACTACCAAAAATTCCATGCTATTTGACCTCAGAACTCATAAAGGAAAGTTTTATCTAAAACAACAAAAATTAAAGATCCTATACTATTGAATATTATCAAACTAAGCTAAACAAAAGTAAATGAATAAAAATAAATTGTATCTATAAAGATGGATTGAATCAGTTTCCTGTGAGAAACGAAAACTATCAATGAAATACAATGAAACAATCAATTCCAACACGAAAATACATTGCTCTGTTCTATGTATGGATCTGGTTTTGTCCAAGAATTCCCAATTGTTGGAATTGGATTTCTCCATATTCACTGGTTAGATATCCTTGCTTCTCTCGAAGACAAGATCCAACCAGCTACCTGTATTCCAAATTATCTTGCAAGATCTGGGTATTTTTCTCTCTCGATACTTCACACCCATCGCTGATGTTGGTAATCTTTGCTTCTTTCCTTCTCGTGATTTTCGTGAAAGTTTCTACCACTTTAATCGTGGCTCAACCTGCATCTATGGGTTCGCCCTTTCCCTTGATTAGATCTAAGCTAACACGGGTTAGGAATTTACCTTCAGATTGCGCGAACTTCAGATTATTTATATTGTTAAATACACCCTCCAACTTCACCATGGTATTTAATGAGGATGACAAAATGAACTCTCGTGAGCTCGATTCACGGTACTAGCATACCCGTAGAAAAGAATACTCTCGCCTCAAGAATCCGTCTGCGGTCGGGCAGAGGCATCCTTTGATATCGCAGCAAGATACAATCTCTCTCAACTGAGTTATTCGTACTACCACGGAACTTAACAATTCAAAAACGACACTAATTAAGTAAACCAACCCAAAGTAGTTCTCCATATTTGTGCAGAAAGATCAGACCAATGTAAATCAAATCCAGCAAAGCTAAAATCCTCGATTACTGCATTAAGCATCAAGAAAATGGAATAACATCACGCATAACCAATCGTAATCGCAATAAAATCAGAAGAAATGAATTCCGTAAATTTGTCTAGATTCATAAATTTTCAGCAAGAATACTAAGAAAATACGTAAAATAAACTAGCTCACTGCCTCCCGCATAGTTCTCGCAGGATTCAAACTTAAAAGAAATAAACTAAAAAATAAAAATAAAGAAGAAATAAAATTAATCTAAACTATACACCTAGTTCGCTCTTTCCCCTTTTTCGCAGTGAGGATGGAAGCTACTTTACTATTCTAATGTCGTCTATTTCATCAGAAAAAGAATTTGGGCCGAATCCCAAAAAAGCTCCAGGTGAATTTCCAAAGAAAAGGCCCACCACTGCTCTATGTCAATTCTGCTGACGTTACGACATGGATTCTCTTGCTTGCTCGCATTAGTCGCGATCTCATTGTCTCGCAGAATCCGCTTTATCAGAATTCACTTTAATCAATGGTCGCGACATCTTTTGTAGTCGCGACCTCATTTGGTCAGTGTTTCTTCAGTGTTGATGTCGCGACTTCACGGTGATGTCGCGACCTCTTCTTTGCCTTTCTTCTTCCCATTTTCGAGTTACATGTGCTAGCTTTAGGTTGCGTACCACCTTTATGTCTATAAGATGGCTTCCTCGCTGTGACCTTGATTGGCCGCGCTAGTATCGTGGTCTTCACCCTTCACAGTGTTTTTATTCTTGGCGTCGCGACCTCCCCGTGATGTCGCTGACTTTGATGCCCATTTTCTTCTCGGGTCGCAACCTCGCTTCTTGTTACAACCAGTTTTTCTTTCCCACCTTTATTCCGTGTCGCACCTCAAGGTGATGTCGCGGACTTCTTGGTCGTCTCTGCTTAGCCTTCTTCGTGGCAACTCCAAATAAGTGGTCGCGACATCCTTTGCAGTCTGTGATCATTAAATGGTCGCACTTCGCTTTCTTTGTCAAGACTTCGCTCATGTTTTCTCATGTCGCGACTTAAATAAAGATGTCGCGAATTCTCAATTGGAACCTTTCATTAAAACTAGCTTGCAACATCTTTACTTGCAGTTCCTTGTGGTTTTTATTGACAGATCCACGCCAAGGGCGATCGAGTGATGTCGTAACGTCAGACGCCCGGCTTGGTGTCGCGACATCAGAGTGGTGTCGCGACATGGATTTCTTCGATATTTTAGTCCCGATCACATTTTTCTGTCTAAACTTCTCAAGTCACGACTTCACTTGTTTGTGACTCCTATTTCTCTTCTCAAAGCTGAATTTATGATGTTGACTAAATGACTCGACACAATCCTCAGCCTTCCCGTCGCGATCCAATTTTCGCCTATGACTTCACCGCTTGTGTTTGCCCTTCGGTTTCTCGTTTAATTAGCTACCGTATTTTCCTGCAAAATGAGATTTGAGTAAAAGATCTACATTTCTGCAAATAAATCAACATTTAACTAGTAATATACTCAGAAAAACGGATTAAAAATCTAATGAGTTTTTGGACTCATCAACATCGCAGTAAGAATTTGTCTATACAAACCAACAAATCCTAATTATCCCGACATAAAGGGGATATGCCCCAGTATGGCATCTAATGCTCCATAGTGTCAAGAAATTAGTCAAAATCCATGCATCCATCTATAGCGAAAGGCAATCTTAGATTATCCAGAACCACAACTAGAAATGAATCCAAGCACTAGTAAGGCATCTCCTAGAAAAAAACAACATGATAATATCCAGATATCAATCAAATCTCAAATACATATCCAAATAGATGTTATCAAAGAAAACACCAAATCTCATGGTCTTAGGGTGGTCTTACAACACAGACCGTAATGTAGGCTTTGTGACGGCTCGCGCCCTAGTACCCGAATTTACCCGAGGTCGAACCGATTAGGATGCTGGCCCTCTTTCTCGAATCCAATTCATTTTTCTTTGTCACTAAACATTACTTCCAATGCTCATTTGTAAAGGATATTTATCTTTATGAAAATATATTTGTATATACTAATTCAACTTAAAGGGGGCCCACTATTTTGTTTCTGTACACACATTTTCCATTAAATATGGCATTACATGTCAATTTGGTCCATTTACTCACCTTTATACACAGCAACATTATAAGCCGTTTCAATACCAAAATATTTACAAAACAAAATAAGAGTTTGTACAAAAAAGTGTCAAATATATTTCATGAATGCAGGGTTTGAGCTACCAACCCGTGAGGGGCCTTGACTTTGACTCGAATCACTGCGCTTTTCTCAGACTTGTTCACCGGTTACTTGTGCAATGATAAAACAACGCACTAAGCATTTTCATGCCTAGTGATTCTATACAGCCTTCTCTTTCAGCTTCGGGCTAAGTAAATCATGCATTTTTCCAAATCGATGTCTTGTATAATTTTTTAATTACCAATGGAGACAATACATATAATGATATTTTCATTTCGTATACATTCAAATTACAATTCATTGGTCAGTTTCTAATCATGCATTTACAGTAATAAATCATTCAAACACAAATCATACATTTCACAAATTTTTCATTTGCCTTAAGCGAATTTAACCTATACTTTCTATAATGTGATATCAATCATTCCGCATGGGCCCCGCTCGGGTTGCAAGCCGGTATAAAAAAGGTTTTATAAAACAATACGGTCTCACTGGGCTACTGACTAGTTATTAAAAATCATTTCGTGAATACTACCGATATTGTCTCGCTAGGCGATCAGAGTGACACATCATTACGTTCGGCGTAGTAATGCTCATTTAACCTTTATTGGTATACCAATCTATCCTTAACTCGAATTTAACTATTAACTTTCAATTAAAGACACTCAAATCATTCATAGCAATTTATAATAGTGTATATACATTTATATCTAAATACTTGGTTTCCAATACTCATGCAATTTTTCTATAAAGTGCTATTCATTTCATAATCAGTTGTATCAAATCAATTTAAAACAAATTAATATGCAATTTATCGTAATTCATTTCAATAAATCCATTTATTTCATAATCCTTCAAACATTTTAGAAATAGAGAGAGAGAAGTGGAGAACAAACTAATTCATTTACGGGCTCAAACGGTTATCACAGATATTCATATGTCTTTTAGATTTATTTTCCTCATTAAACAAACACAAACCAAACAAGGAAGGAAGTGTGAAGAACAAACCCAAAATGATTGTTGCTCTTCGATTCCTATTCTCAGAATCTCATTCTTGGGTCAAGCTTCCTCATCACCAACTCCTAATCCATCACAAATATGTCACTATCAAAGAACAACCCAAGAAAAAAAAATCAGTTGTGCATTTTAGGATTTTTGGTTAGGTTGATGTATACCCAATACAACTTCACTTGAAAAATTTTCTGGGGACACATGAGCCATATTTTGCTCATGCTTCTTTCAATAAAATAATAGCTCTATGAGTCTATTTTTAGTAGGAATTGGAATCATCTCATTTGGATCACCCAAACTCAAGTTACGGTATTTTAATGCCAAATTGGTCGGTATGCCCAACTCACTCGGTTACCTATTGTTATTCTCAATTTCAGGGGTCTTAACTCCATAAATTGGTAATGGTTCCTTGTACTCATTTGAAGCTATGGTTCTAAGGTTTCTTCTCTAATTGTAATCATCCAATTTGGATCACCAAAACTCAAGTTATTGCATTTTACATCCAAACTACTCTAATTTGCAAAGCGAAAACAGATTATTATTGCACATAGTTCCACTCTTGACGATTTCTGTGTACCTTATGTTACAAATTGTAAATTATCTCCTAGAATTCTAGTTTACCCATAATTTTGAATCACTCAATTTTGATAAGTGAAACTCAACTTACGGCCAAAACACCACAACTACACCCAAAACAGAGCATACCCATCCCCTATTTTTTTGATACCAACTCCTTTGAAACTTCATCATTTCCTTTACACAAAAATTCCTCAAAACCAATCCTAACCCAAAAGCACTTTGAAACTTAACCCAAAACAACTCCAAAATTGATCTACAACCAATCAAAATCACCTTTACATAAGGCAGAGCTCTTCCCAACCAAAATCATCAAAGAGGGAGTTAGGGTGCTAGGTTTTCTTACTCCTAGTTTCAAATCTTCTCTTCCTTCGCTTGAACAAAGATAGTACCAAGAATGATATAACACACCAAAAAATACGTCTTCCCAAGCCCTAGCTCCTTCTTCCCTTGCTCCTTCAAAACGTTAGTCTAAATGGCACTTCATAGACCACCGTGTCTTTATTCTCATATCATGTAATGCCACGTTTCGACTGAAGACATTAATTGAACTTTTCTCATTTTTCTTTCTATTTTAAAGCCTCATTTCACTTTCTCATTTCCACTTCATTTCATTTCATTTATACTTTCTGCACTTGGTATTACCTATTTATAACTTTTAGGTCCATTTGGACATTTTTTTACCAAATTTATTTGGCTCCTGTAAAATTTTCGGGTTTTTATCATTTTTTGTTTTTAGCTATTTAAACGCTAGAAAAAATATAATTTAATTTATTTTTCATCTTGAACATGTTATGAAACTTTAGGTATTTTCAGCTATAAACTCATAGTGATAATGATGAAAAGAATGAAGTGGGAAACTAGAGACCAAATACCCGATGATCAACCCCATGCCCTGTGGAATGTCATATGCATAAGAAGTCTCACAAGAGCCATGGACACGATATCCAATGGAAGTTAGTGATAATGATGATGCAAAGTAATATGTGGCGAGATAGGTAAAAGGACAAGAATGTAGAGTGAAACATTAGACTCAAAATCGATAAACATATGAGGGTGATAAATGTGAAAATGAGAGGTATGAAGTCAAGAAGATAAATAACAGAAAGGGGAAAAAAAAATTTGATGATGATATGATGAATCTACCAAAATCACTACATGGGGAAGACACGTCGTTAAAAAATGGGATGATGAATATTACACTGACTTGAAGCCCCTAGGAGAGGATTAATCATCTCACATACCACTAACAAAATCTCAAAGTAAGCACATGATAATGGGATATCGGGAAGCTCACATACGAACTCTCACAAGTAATACATACACTCAAAAAAATGATCCTCATAAATTCATATACGTACTCAGGCACAAGATACTAGGATCTTGGGAAGCTCACATACGAAACTCCCATAAGTAATACATATATTCAAAACAATGATCCTCATAAATCCATATATATACTAAAGGAATACTGATATTTAATACATACACGTGCACATTTATATATATATATATTGTGCGTAGATTGAATAAAACAATGAGAAACAAACCAATATGACAATAAACAAACATATCTCTACAAGAAGGTACGTATAAAATAACCTCAAATGAAATGACATAAACCTCTCAAACTATTAAAGGTCTTTGAATAAATGTCAATGTAATGAGGAAAGGACAACACGACAAACCCCTATGCAAGAAATGACAGATCACTAACTAAGTGGAAAAGAATGAGATGGTAAACAAGAAGTCGATAGAAAAAAAGTGGGTGAAACATAAAAACTATGAAATAAAGCTTATTACAATCTATGAGTGTGTATGCGATGAAAAAGAATATGTTAATGTATCCATAACTCATAAGATCCCTAAACTAAGGCATCCACACACCAGAGGGCCCATATCCTAGGTATGAAAAGGTAAGCAAGGTTATAAGAGAAAGATAGGCCAAAATGCGCAAGTGAAGCTTAATGGGCTAGCAACAGTAAAAATGTGAGTAACATGTGATAAGGTATATGGCTAACCAAAATGATGGCTACCCATCTTACGACCATGGTCTCAAATGTAAAACTGTTTTTAGTTGATCCACGTTGGTTGGCTCTAAGAATTGGTTTTCATCTAAGCCTATCAACCACGCAAACTCTTCAATAACTCTATAATAATGTAAGGTCCACCTTACCTTGTCTAAACTTTCTCTCTGCGATTAGTGACCAACCTCTTTGTTAATTCTCAAACCAACTGCCTTCACGTAGTGGTTCAAGCTTAACCCGCTTTTTGAAAGCACGGGCCATCTCTTATCCGTAAGCCCGAATCATGGTCGCACTCTCAATCTCCTCCTCATCTAATAGGCTGTCGATCAAACTGCTTAAAATGATTTTTTCAAAGATAAAAACAAGTCTTTCATTTTTAGTGAGAAACACATAATAGTAAAAAACGCGGAGTCCATAGAATGGCGACTCCAAACTGTTTCTAAAACAAGCAAAAAAAAAAAAAAACAATTCTCGCATTTTTAGAGGAAAACACATAATAACAAAAAAATGCAGACCCACAACGCCATTCATTGATAAAATATTTTAATTATTCTCCACTATTTTAATTTTTAAAGTGCTTTAAAAAATAATTCTAGTCATATGATTAAAATAAAATATTAGAAATCAAAATTATTTTTAATATATAAATACTCCAAAGTATTTCGCTTAGAATTATTATTAAACATCTTCTAATTTTGTGGGAACAAGCTTTATAAAATGTATCTTTAGGCTTTATGTAACAGTTTTATAAAAAAATTCTCAAGATTATAAATTTATGATTAAATAATATTTTAACGTACTTTCTCACAAAAAAAAAGGTAAATAAAAAAAAATTCAAAACACATCCAAGTCAATTTTTTAAAATTTTCAATCATATAACTTTTATAATTTGAATTATGAAGCCTGATGAACATAAGGTTAGAGGTAAAATAGTAATTTTAAGTTTTTATGTTTTTTAAAGATAATGATGAATAGTTGTAAAGAAAATGGGAAGGGTGAATCAGAATACCACCTATATCTAA
The DNA here is from genome assembly GCA_016808115.1 of Tetrastigma voinierianum. Taxonomy (NCBI): domain Eukaryota; kingdom Viridiplantae; phylum Streptophyta; class Magnoliopsida; order Vitales; family Vitaceae; genus Tetrastigma; species Tetrastigma voinierianum. The sequence goes on along the minus strand of JAEQBH010005587.1, from coordinate 196,030 downwards.
GGAATTCAAATCCTACTTAGAAGTAATTTGATTATTCTTTGAATTAGTTTCTATTCCATTCATTCTTGCTTAAATTTCATCCAAACATGAGAATGAGCTGAAGGGGTAATGACATTTTCATTTCACCTCATTCCCACATGATCCAAACACACCTTTTAAATACGCATAAATACTTTTAAAAGATGTATCAAACACGTATACTTTATTGAATAACATACTTACGTACAAGCCTCATATAATGTTTATAAAATGTTGTTTTATTAAATTGTTTACCCAAACATGACCTAATTTTTATTAAAAGTATTTATGTGAGAAGATAAGTTCAAATAAGCGACCAATAATCCTTTTGATTTCAATATTTTTTTAAAAGTATTATATAATTGTGTTGATACTTAAAATTTTTTAAAAATAATATATACTTTTTATTAATAATTTTAATATTCTGAAAATTTTTAGATGATATTCACCAACTTGATAACATAATGTATGTTTATTTGTTTTTTAATGATAATTTTGTTTGTTTATTAACTAACACGAAACTTAAAAAATTAGCAAACAAAGACAAAAGAGAAAATTTTATTTTCATTCCTTTCGTGAAAGCTAGAAACCACATAACCATAATATTTATTTCTAATTTTAATATAGATGTTTAAATCATTGAATTGCAATTTCACATGTTTTTTAAAAACAAAATAAAATATAATCTTATCTTCTGTCAAGAAAAAACAAATACGATTTGCCCTGTTAATATAATTATTTTATAAATATAAAAGTTTCAAAATAAAGTATATTCAAAAAACATATTCATAGAATATAAGGACATTATTTTATAAAATTAATTAAATAATTAAAATCAAATTTAAATATAAAAAATTATTTACTCAGGTGCATAGATCAACTCTAGGGTTTGCATACGGTTAGAATATTTTACATTATATATTTTACCCAATGATTTTAAAAGTTATTTTTAAAATTTTTAAAATTTAAAATTTAGCATAATGGTTTATATCTCAAATTTTTATACAATTTTTAAGATTGGTTCACCCATCTTGTCTATCTCATATGGTAAAACGTTTCGATGTTCCAAAAATATAAGATATAGGAAAGAAAGAAGTCCTACTTCAATCCACAGCTTATGAGCACTTACTACCTTATAACTAAATGTTTAATTATTTAGTTGCTCTAAACCCCTTGCGGTGTTATGACTTTTAATTTGAAATCATGAAACAAATAAGCTTATCCCAATAGACATGTACTTTTATGTATTTATTAATTTATACTTTATAAAAGGAGAATTTTGTTTGATTCTTCTAAGATTTGTGAAAGATTAAGAAAACATGATGGGAAGTGGGAACGTGCTTTGGCAAAGCATTTTAATGGCGCGAGAAAAGTATTAAGAAGTTGTAGATTCGGAACCCAAAAAGACGTTTGGTGTATTTAAGTTTGCTTTTACAAACTTTGAAAGAAATAATAAGATAAAAAAAGTAACTCGAAAACATAGCACTTTAATTTGTAATAATAAAATTAAAACTATAAAGACACTTTTAAGTTATAAATTAGCTAAAACGACTTCTCTTTGAAACTTAACCGCTTTTTTGTTTTCTCTTTAACACTCTTGCTTGTTAGTGAGAATGGGTGATTTTTCACATTCAAGATAAAAATTACTACTTTTCATTGTTTTCTTTCTTTCCCCTATATATGAGTTTTATTCCAATAAAATACTTTTTTCTGGGCCACCTATATAAATTTTGTCTTGTTTATGCTTTTATTATCGTATCTATCAGGAATGCTTTTGTCATCGACTTGTTGCAATGAGGTGAGTTGTCTCATCACATCGTCGCTCAACGATTAACTTTATTGCCGCATTGCCAGCTCGTATTTATTGTGTTTCGATCATCAAATCAAATTACGTTTCATCAATACGCTACATATACGAATCTAGAGGTATTCGAGGCATTTCTGAATTATCAAAATACGACTAACTCCATTCTTTTGCTATTAATATAGATGCTACGTCATCCTCTAAAGTTTTTAACACTTTTGATTCCTTGCTTCGATCGAGGCCAACCTAAATCAATAAATTTAGCTTTTTTTTTTTAAGTTATAAATTAGCTAACAAAATTTCTGTTATGTTAGAAAATTATAGCCCACTATACCTAATTCATATAATAGAGCGCTTTAATCAAGCTAAAGGCAAGGGCATAGAAATGAGGGGTCTCATTCAAGTGAGACAATTTACTACATTATAACTAAAATACGAACTTTAAAAAGTTTGAAAATTAAAAAAAGAAAAGAAAAAAGAAAAAAGAGCAAGAAAGAAGCTTATTTGGTGTTTTCTAAAACTATTTTATTATCTGAATTTAGTGATTTATGTATTTTTCCAAAAAAAAAAAAAAAAAAAAAAACAGTCCCACTAATTATTTGGGAACCAAACATGTTATCCATAATTTTTTGTTCTCTTTGTTTTTAAGAACAAAAAACCGTTAGCCCAAAGATACCTCTAATTAAGGTTTTGATGATAATATGAAAATAAGGTATTTGATCAAACTCTTGGAAGTGAAGTTTACTAAAATCAAAGAACCAAGATTGCAAATCGAAAATGACAAATAACCAACACTCCAAGTTTAAGCATTATGAAGATTTTGTGTTAGGAATCTATGTGAAGTGGTAGTGATTTAGTACTTAGATACTATCATTTATTACGATCATTCACAACTAGGTTTTCAAATCCAAAATTATGATCCCAAAACTAGAGTTTGAACATAAAACTTTAGGTTTTATAATCCTAAAATGTGCTTCAATGAAACATATAAGGTTTAGAAGGGTTTTAAAGAAACAACACATGAGTTTGAGCATTTAAAGGGTCAAATGACTGAGGCAAAGCCTCAATCGGTCGATCGGTTAAGGTTAATCAGTCGGTTGGTTAAGGTTAATCTGTGACGCCCCAAAACCCGGGGATCTATTGACAACCCAATAACTCATAATATCTGCCAGCGATGTCGGATAACCCAACACCACTCATTTAAAATCGTAGTCTCCTTTGTACTGTGAGCTCTACCTGGCATAAACTCGTCTCTAAACAAATACACGACTACACAGTAATTCATACGCGAAGAAATAAATTGGCCACTTCGGAAGCCCTCATTGATACCCACAAAATATATATCCCACCAAATATATTGCATGGTTCAAGAGTTTTACATTACTTTAATTCAACACATTCAAATCTATAATTTAATACATGTTATACAACATTAATACCAAAGCCACAACCTAGCTTTCTTCTAAAACGCGGCTCCCAATGGCTCGTCCTCAGCACACCCCTATACCCCAAAATAGTGATCCCCCACAGGTGAGCAAGGCCCAAGAATGACACTCACGCTACTCCCAATCTAAACGCACACGCCATTGCCAGTTAATCACATTCAAGCAATTTCATGAACCTACTCGAATGTCTACACGACTAATCCCATGTCCCGAGTCCTCACCGACTCCCCTCACATATGCCTGCCGACCGCAGTAAAATAACCTGGCCAAAACAAAAAGCTTTGTTCGAAAACTCACTACCGAATTTCAGAATACATCGACTACCCTCCGAGGCGCTAATCATCGGATATTTCTCCGAAACAACATGGTCCCTATCCGGCTGTGGACAAAAAATTGTTAAATTGGCCGATTTGAGAAAAATCGGATATCATGGCCCGGAAAAGAAATGGCAAGGAAAATCGAATGGGAAAAATCTGGGATAAAACGATAAATCACGATTTTCGCCGATTTTTCTAAAAGCGAACGATTTCCACTTGTTCGTCAGGTTGCACGCGCTACGAGGAGGCGCTGGCTCGGGATCAGATATTATCGCCGACGACCGGCGAGCAAAGTCAAAATATCGCTTTTCGGCGTTTTTTCGGATTTACCGCCCTTGATTTTATCGCTGATTCGACGGCCCGTATTTCACCGCTTTTTTTTAAAAATCCAACGGCTATATTTCTTTGATCCAACGTTGATTTTAACCGCTTGATCTAACGGCCCGCATTGGATTTCTAACGATATATAACGATCCAATCCGCCGATTTGAACCAAAAAATCAAATCCAACGGCGAAATAAATCACAACGGTTTTTTGACAATCCAATGACTATTTTGACTCCAAAATTTCTATAAATACCCCAAAATCATAAGCACTCATTACAAACTCATTCATTCACATCTAACTCCATTTCACTCTCAAAAAATTTTTATTTGTTCTTTATATCTTAATTTTTGAAGATCATTGGGAATTATGGTATGTTTCTCTTTGTTCATTAATTTTGTTTTATGCATATTTAGATTTAGTTTTATTTAGTGTTGAAGTAGTATATAATCTATATTTATACTATAGTTTTATTTTATTTTTATAATTTGATAATACTATAGCATAATTTTTAGTTAATTAATTATTTTAGTTATTTAGTTAATAGTTATTTTTAGTTATATAATGTTTAAAACTTAACTTCATTACTATAACTTGTTTTAGTTATATAATGTTTGATTATACTATAATTTATATTTTTATACTATAGTTTTATTTTAGTTTCATAACTTTCATTTGATAATATAATTTTTTGTTAATTAATTACATTATTTATTTACTTAATAGTTATTTCAGTTATATAATGTTTGAAACATTTGTATACTATAATTTATATTTTTATACTATAGTTTTATTTTAGTTTCATTTGATATTATAATTTTTAGTTTATATTATTTATTTACTTAATAGTTATTTTAGTTATATAATGTTGTAAATATTTTTATATTATAATCTTATTTTATAATATAGTTTTATTTTAGTTTCATTTGATACTATACCCTTTAGTTAATTAATTATTATTTATTTACTTAATAGTTATTTTAGTTATATAATGTTGCAACATTTTTATATTATAATCTTATTTTTAGTACTATAGTTTTATTTTTAGTTTCATTTGATATTATAATTTTTAGTTAATTACCTTATTATTTATTTATTTAATAGTTATTTTAGTTATATAATGTTGCAAATATTTTTATATTATAATCTTATTTTTTATACTATAGTTTTATTTAGTTTAATAACTTATTTGATACTATAATTTTTAGTTAATTAATTATATTATTTATTTACTTAATAGTTATTTTAGTTATATAATGTGCAGAAATATTTTTATATTATAATCTTATTTTTATACTATAATTTTATTTTTTAGTTCTTACTTGATACTATAATTTTGGTTAATTAATTATATTATTTATTTCATTTAATAGTTATTTTAGTTATATAATGTTGCAAATATTTTTATATTATAATCTTATTTTGATACTATAGTTTTTATTTAGTTTTCATTTGGATATTATACTTTGGGGTTAATTAATTATATTATTTATTTACTTAATAGCTATTTTAGTTAGCAAACATTTTATATTATAATCTTATTTTTATACTATAGTTTTATTTTAGTTTCATTTGATATTATAATTTTTAGTTAATTAATTATATTATTTATTTACTTAATAGCTATTTTAGTTATATAATGTTGCAAACATTTTTATATTATAATCTTATTTTTATACTATAGTTTTATTTTAGTTTCATTTGATATTATAATTTTTAGTTAATTAATTATATTATTTATTTACTTAATCGTTATCTTAGTTATATAATGTTGCAAACATTTTATATTATAATCTTATTTTTGTACTAGAGTTTTATTTTAGTTTCATAATCTTTATTTTGATATTATAATTTTTAGCAATTAATTATATTATTTATTTACTTAATAGTTACTTTTAGTTATATAATGTTGCAAACATTTTTATATTATAATCTTTTATTTTTATACAATAGTTTTATTTAGCTATAACTCTCTATTCGATATTATAATTTTTAGTTAATTAATTATATTATTTATTTACTTATGTGTTTATAACTGGCCAGTGGAAGTGGAGGCCTGATCCCGCACGGAGGTATCACAGACCTCGGGAGGACATAAAAACAATAATTTATAATTATTGTGGTTTAAAACATAAAAGCATGAATTACTCAAGTTTCATCCTGTCACATACGATCCCAATTCAAATACTAAGAAGTGTCCAAATGTGCCGCCGTAAGAAACAAGAAACATTGAACTTTTAGAACATAAAGGTAAAGCAAAGCGAAAAAGTGTACCATATAAATTGAAATTTAATTACGAGCATTAAATTTAAGGAAAACATTACGCCTCTAATGATGATGACGGAAGAGGAGTGTGGGTGATGACATGTGCATATATCCGGTCGACATGCACCCCGACGAGCGAGATGAATATCGAGAAGCGGCATCAAAAAGCTAGTGAATGGAATGTATATCAAGCTGCAGATTTATGAGAGGCAAAGAAAATTGTAAATTCTTTAAGTACTTAATTCATTTTTTCACATAATTATGTATAAGATAATGTAAAGTTGAATTTTTATTTTTTACAGAATTGCACAGGCGAGTCTTCAACTGTGTGATCCATCAAGACGTATACAAGATCACAAAGTGTCTCGCATACGGATCCATCACCGCCAATTGCACCATCATTATACAAGTCTCCTACGCAAACAAAAAAGCCTAAAGAATATGTTCAAAGGCTCAATCAAGGAAACACGACGATTAATTAGCAAGTTCTTCATATATGAAAGTGTCTTAACCTCAAAAGCTGGATTCACACCATTTTAAGAACATGATTTTGGTGCACAACAAAGGTGTTTGTCTAATTATATAATATATTTTATATTATGGTCTCCATATGAAATATGTTTAAATAATGACATTATTATCTCCATAAGGGAAATATGTTTTAATAAATCAAATTTTCCCTTGAATTATTATATGTGGGATGGGGCATCGAACCACCATCTCCATATGAAATCAAAGTAAGTACTGAAATGGAGTATAAAGACATGGAAGCTTATGTCAACTCACAGAAGGAGAAATGGGAGACATATGGATGTACAATTATGTGCTATGGATGGACCGGACCAACTAAATTGAGCATAATTAATTTCATGGTATATTCAAAGGAAGCACAATTCTTCTCAACCAGTTGGATACCGGATAAGATTAAAGACAACAAATACATATATACTTGTCAAGGACGTTATCATGAAGTCGAGAGGCAAAATGTGGTTCAAATCAGACAGATAATTTGGACCGCATTTGTGAAAGCTGGAAAGTTGTTGATGAAGAAATACAACTGTGACTGACTCCATGTGCAGCACACGCATCGATTTAATGCTCAAGACATCAAAGTGGATAAGTGTTGCCCGCTTGATCGAATGGTCGAAGATAACCAACTTCATTTACAATCATGGTCAAGTTGCTTAAAATGCGACAGTGTATGTGGTGGCTTATATCGTATGGCCCCGAGCAACAAGATTTGCAACAAACTATATTGCCCTTGAGAGTCTTCTAAAAAAGAGAGCTGATTTGAAGAAAGTTTTTATTAGTAATGAATGGTCATCTCAATAAGCTTAATTTCGGGATCAGAGCTGGGCATGAGGTCGAAAGACCTTGCGTTTGATCATCACATTGGGAGAAGGTGGAGAAGCTGGGGTGTCCATCTATGAGGCACTATACAAGGTTTTCAGATTGTCATTCTAAGTCAGTCCCAACCATGCCATTTTGGCTCCACGAGTTGATTCAAGTTGATGAATGAACTTAGATCGACCGCCAAAGAGTGGGTGAAACTTATCATCGCAAAATCTGGGTTGGGATAGAACTCTTTAAGCATCCCTTCTCCATGCAAAGAGTAACAAATTAATATCTTCGCTAATATTCACCTTTAATAATTTTATGTTTATATTATTATCACATACTAATTCTCAATCACTATTGCATACTATCTTTAAATCCAAATTTCAATACAGAGTCAAGTTGGTTCCAACCCCGAAATACTTCCAAGTCGCTCATGATGTTTTTCTAAATTAGATCCTAATGTCGAAGGTCTTCTAATTTTGGAAACGAGGTAAATTAATGAGTTTCAATAACTATCTAATTTATCAATTAATTTTTTTTTATTTTAGATTTGTTCATACTTTCAATTCACAGCCTATACTATTCCGTGATGCAAGAAAAGGATTGCAGGATCGCGCAAATAGCGTCAAGATCAAAATGGTTCTCATGAGTGCTAATTATAATAAGTAAATTTTATAACTATTTTATTATTATATATTGAATATAAAGAATTTTATTTAAGAAATCGAATTACAGGTTTTGTAATAAATCACGCTCCAACATTAAGGAATGTTTCAAGGTTCTTTCCTAAAACCGCATCATCTTCAATTATGGAAAGAAATTGGAGCACATTTGCTCTAATTCATACCAAACAAAGAAATCGGTTTGCTTACCCTAGGCTCCAACAATTGGTTTTTTGTTATTACAACATGGTGTCTCAAAGATCCGTGATATGGAGGCAGAGGACTGACAGTTGCCGAAAAATAATTTCGATTTATTACTAGAAATTTCTGAATGAAGTTCAAAGATAATCAACTATTTCACGCTGCACTTCATTTGGGATGATGAAGATGGAAATCCCGATCCACGCATTGTCGCACATGTCTCGAGTAGCTGCAGTTACTGCTGCTTCGGCTCTTATCCTCAAGAAGTCCATAAAGAAAGTTTTAGTCAAGACACGAGACTCCATTTCAACCCATTGCTACTTCTGACCCTCCTTTGATTCAAGTGTCGAACATGCAGGGCAGCACTGCCTCAGCTTAGCACTTCTACTACAGGTTAAGTGATGGCTCACGAGGAGAGGGGGACCAATGATGGTAGTGATACCGAAATGATGGTGGGGATATCGGCGGCATCCACAACAAAGTCAATATCCATCGAGCCCATTCACTCAGAAGATGATTTTACCCATGCTACACAAGATGAAGACCACGGTCTGTGGAGAGCCTGGCCCAGGTCGGGAGCCTATCGGGAAGCCATATAGAGGAAGACAACCTAAGGATGACACCAGGCCAGCCGAGGATTCGTTTGTCGCCGCCTTTGAGTCAATGAGCATTGGAACTCAATTCAACATTCATCAAATGAGGGCCATATTTCTCCTTATACAATGAGTTATGGTCAACCTTCTTCACATCCTTCAGTTCTATTGGTGAAGAATAAGGGAATGATTAATAATCCTCGCGATCCACATATGCCATTCCAAATTCCATATCAAACGCAAGAAGGATTTCAAACTAAGATGGGCGAACCCTTAATTTCCCATCCACGGAGAGGTTGTGGGTGAGTCAACAGATTTATGCATGGCATGTCTGGAAGCATAATCAATATTATTGCAACAATTCAAGGTTCGTATGAATACTGCCTTCATCAAGATGGAATCCTTCACAAATAATGTAATGGAGCCACATTGGAGTTTCATTTTGGTTTTAAATGACTATTTGTGATGTAATTTCTCGATAAATTATAATGAATATCATCTTCAACAAGTGTATATTTGCTTATTTATGCATTTTTTATAATTAAACAAAGTATTTTTATGAATTTCAAAGTATTTTTGTCAATTTTTCCATTACCGATATTTTAGTCAAAATATCCACCGATATTTCTCTTTCCGATATTCGATATCTGCAAAAATCCACTACCGACATATCCGTTTACCGATATTTTGATCCTTGATCCAAGTGATCTATTGGACAACTCTGCCAGTACCTTCGAAAATTTCTCGAAATTTCTTTCACAAACATTTTCGCTTGTTTCATTTTATGTCATGCACCTACACCCACATTCTAGGTTGCTCCAACAAGATACGAATTTAATGATGTTAATCCCAACAAACTCATGCTAATATATAAAACATGTATATACTAACATAATTAATCCACATAAATCATGTTATGCAAATTCACAATCAATAACACCAAAATTAGCTCACATGGGCTAATTAACAAACACAAGCAATTAATTCATTTTAAATCACTCAATATCATAAAAATCACACCAAAAATCACGTCACTATTCACGTGAACAGTGAAACCCTCGGGTTGGCACTGTTCACGGCCACAACAATGATGATTTTCTCCACTCGACTCAAATATTTTAAGACCGAAAACACGACTAATCCGAGCCTCAGAACATCACATGACTCTTAGCCAAAGAATATCACAGTAGAAAGATCCTACCTTCTGGAGTTGCTTAAACCTACAAAATCGCGCTCACACGTAGCCCCCACTCGCCCGTATCGACTTTGTTTTTGTCTGGCTGAGAACCTACAAATTAACGGTCTAAATCTAGAGAGAAGGAGCCCATCTCTCTAAAATCACAAATCCAGCCCCACGTATCTCCCCTCGCCCAAGCCAGAAATGAAGAAGATGAACATTATTTAACTTTTGTCTGGTCCCTATTAATATTTTCATTAATTCCACTCAGGTCATTTCACCCAGACGCACACTGGTCAACTGTCATCCATTCGTCATCTCTCTAATCTCTGCAACATAGTCACAATAATACATGTAGTAGGTGACTCTTTTTTCACATCACATGTCTCAAACTCCGCTTACTTCAAGACCCGATACCGGTGCCTCGAAAACGTGAAATTCGACCGCTCTCGTAATTTGACGAATTCACGGTAGCTAGATTTCGCAACACGATTCCAATGGTGAAGTCCGTTTTGTCATCCGAGATCTAGAAAAATTTTGGATTTTGACCGAAATTACCATTTTACCATTTTTCAAATAATTGGAATTTTCTCGGGTCTTACATTCTCCCCTCTTTAAAAAGAATTTCGTCCCGAAATTCTGTACAATCACGACAACTCACATGCATATGCAACGTGCACTATACCATGCATGTAAACTAGTCATTTAAGTATTAAACAACTAAACCACGTACCTTCATCCCTAAACAAGAGGGATAAGTGGCCCGTGACGTGTCTTCGCGGGCCCCACGCGACTCCTCCACTCATGGTGCCCATAGCACCTCACGACTAGCCTCACGGCCCTCGTGCTCCAAACCTAATCTTGGTTATCCATAATGCACATTAGTCCCTCCTCGAAGGTCCCATCCGTGTCAAATCCCCAATCTCTCCTCAATCCACCATGAGCTGGATCCGGGCGTACCTTCGCAGCATGGAGACGTGAAATACTCGTGGACACCACATGTCAAGGCAGCCAACCGGCACGCTTACAAAGGCTTCACCCTCTCGAAAGTATCTCGAAGGGGCCCAATGAACCTTTATGATAATCTCCCACGGCCACGAACCTCGACCACCTCTTGTGCATCACCAAGAAGACGGATCACCAACCTCAAACTTGCTGGTCGACGCCGGTGACATCAAAGATATTTTCCGCCGGCTATGAGCCGTGAGAAGACGCTGTCGTATTAAGCTCACCTTTCCTGAGGTGCTTAATCAGATCGTGACCGATGGAGCCTCTCCCAACTCTGGCCCAACATATCGGTGGATTCGTGATGGCCCCCATACAATGCCTCATATGGTGCCATCCGTATACTCGCCTGATAACTGTTGTTGTAGGCGAATTCCACTAAGGGCAAATGCTCTTCCCAGCTACCCTTATGATCCAGGACGCATGCTCGCAGTATGTCCTCTAACACCTGTATAGTCCTCTTCGACTACCAACCGTCCGCTGCGGAAAGTCAGACTCATGGTTAGCCGCAGCCCACAAATTTCTTGGAAACTTTCCAAAGCGTCAGAACCTCGGTCTCTATCCGACAATATGATACCGTACTCCATGCAGTCGACTACTTCGAATATACAAAATCGGGTAGAATTTCTCCAAAGTAAAGGTCATCCGCACGCAGAAAATGTGCCACTTCGTGTTTCGGGCCCACTATCACCCATACCACATCAGCGTCCTTGCGGTGTCCGTGGGCGTGATCGCAAACCATCGGACGTGCTCCTACTCCACCTCACCACCTCTAATGGCCGGCAGCCCCGGCTTCGGTGCTCAAACTTAACCCGGGTCGACACGTGAGACATCGTCGAACAGTCCCCATGCCCTTCCCGCCTGGGCACACCGACGACGAAGATCCCGATACATCTGCGCCACTCGATGCACAAAGAAATCGAGAGCAGTGAAACTCCCTGAGAATCTCCTCTCAAATTGGTCAACTGGAATCCACTACCCGCCTCTATACAGTAAGACTACCATCCGCGTGATGGTCCAAAATTTCGTCACCAGACCGACTGCACCCGGGGTCCCCGATGACACTATCTCCGCATCTCCGCCTCGGGACTCAATCACTCTATTCACCAGAGACTACAGCTTACTCAAACTCCCCTAACGTACTCCGAGCCCGTCACTGCATCAGAGCCCAAACTGTCCCATAGTCTCGAGCATCCGCCACTCCCGGGAAGCTATACTAGCCAATGCTCCCCGTGACTTCCGACTGAGTGCATTAGCCACCACATTTACCTTACCAGGGTGGTAATGCAAAGTGAAGTCATAATCCTCTAGGAACTCCATCCATCTGTGTTGCCTCATATTGAGGTCCCGCTGCGTGAAAATATACTTCAGACTTTTGTGGTCTGAGTACACCTCGAACTCCTCGCCATATAAGTAGTGGTGCCAAATCTTCAAGGCGAAGACTACGTCCGCCAACTCTATGTCGTGTGTGGGGTAATTCTGCTCATGATTCTTCAACCGACACCATCCTTTAATCGCATCAAAACACATCCTACCGCTCCTCGAGGCATCCCAATATTAATCAGGTACCCCTATCCCCGTCCGGGACTATCAAGATAGAGCCAGCAAGCCTCCTCTTAACTCTTGGAATGCCTCATCGTGACGGCCATTCAATCAAACTTCGACCATTCCCGGTCAATCTCGCCATAAAAAGCCGCCACCGAGAAATCTCAATGAATTTTTGTAGTACTCCACCAATCCAAGAAATCGCGTATCTCGAAGATTACCTCTCGGCCTCCCAACTCATCATGGCCTCGACTCTCCGGGTCCACCGACATCGCCCGCGCCGACACCGCGTGTCCCAAAATCTCACCTCAATAAGCCAAACTCAGATGCATCGAACTTGCTAACTGATGGTCTCTCAACAATCAGAATAACTTCAATGATACCATGTTCTACTGATCGGGAGTAGATCATAATGTCATCCACGTAAGATCACGCATAAACTGATCTAGATAAGGTCGAAATTCTACGCATGAGATTCAATGCGCCGGCGCATTCGCCAACCTCCAAAGGGCATCACCAGAACTCAAAGTGCCCATAACGTGTCCTAAACGCCATCTTAGGGATATCTCGTCTCCTAACCTCAACTCGATGGTTACCAAAGGCGATGGTCTATCTGAGTAGACTCGCGCTCCTCTCAATTGATCATACAAGTCATCAATCCCCAAGAATGGGTACCGATTCTGATCGTAACCTCGTTCAACCGTCAGAATCAATGTACAATGGCGGTCTTGGTCTTCTGCAATAACCGTAGCGCCCATGGTGAAGTGGTTTGCCCAATGGAATTTTTCGCCCGCAGCTCCCGTAGTCGACTCGAAGTTCTCGCACTCAACCGTGCCATCCTACGCGCAGCCATAGAGATGGGGCGTAAGTACCAGGGTGTAACCCCGATAATCGGTCTACAACCTCACGGAGGTAATCCCGTGGCTCATCCGAAAACATCCTCATACTTGCAAACTACTCGAGGTAGATCTGTCCGGTCTCACCGCCCCTGTAGGTTCGTTAGCCAACCCACCAACCGGCCCATGACATCCGGAATCGCATAATCGCCTCGGGGGCAAAATATCATGCTGCCTCGAATACAACACGAGTATATCGCCCCAAGTGTAGGCGGTAAACTTCCTACACCGAGCACCCATAACGACTCTATAAGTTGTCAACCAATCCATCCTGGGTTGACGACGTCGAACTCTGACATGTCCATGACCCTCATGTCCACTGTGAATAAAATCCCTGAGATCTCTAACTCGCAACCTCGACATATCATCCTTATCCTCAGCCTAATCCCTAGGGGAGAACTCACATACAAGGGCTCTTCCAAGGCCTCAACCTCTGGGCGTTCAACTCTATCATAACCGACAGAACAACGAACGAACAAGCACCGCATCAAAAATAACACTCTTACCCATAAAGTAGATAGCAAAACGCACTACGTATAACCTGCCGATCCGCGATCACCGGTGGTGTGATGGCGTGACACTTTCTTGACTCCCGACGCCCCCGCCTCGGGCCTCGGGGCCCCTCCGCCTCTCGACTATGACCTCGCCTCTCTGCTCGCCATGAACGGCAGGTTCGTGGCAGCCTCAAACCGACATCGCTTTCTCGCCTATACCGGGTTGTGGAGGAATATATCGACTTTCCCCGCTCCTACGGCCGATCGATCAGGTTGCCCCGAAACTCCCGATCCTCGTTTCTAAGGGTAATCTTTCCTTATGTGTCTGAAGCTGCAATGATAGTAATACCATCTCGCTCGCCTCGATTTCAGAATTTGACCTGGTCTCGCATCCGATGGCTATGGCCCCTCGAACTCCACATGAACTAGAAGCCCTCGCTTCTTCTCCCGATCTGGAAGAAGACCGACTCTCCTTCCCTCTGTGCTACTAACACCCGCATCCCGGTGCTCAGCATCCGATCTCTCTCTCTATGGTCGTGGTCGCCCCAACCATGAGTCCACGCCCCGTAGCGGTCCTGGCTAATCCCGTCGAATGGACAACTTAGCCCATCTCTCCAATCTCCGACCTCGCTGTCTCGCGCCACGTAGTCATCGGAAGAAACGGGCCAGCCCCTGAACCTAGCCATTATTAATCCATCACAGCTCATCGTCCCTACTTCAAATTTCTCTCGGAACTCTTCACGTGGACGAAAGGCAGTATCCGTAGAAATACTTACCCATGAACAGCCTCCTTGAACTCGCCTCATGTCATCGCTTTCTAGGTCTCTAGAGGTCTTGCCCATTTCCACCATACTTCAAGGCCTCACCCTCTAACCTGAACGCATTTAGTCTAATCCTCGGTCGTGTCGTAGGTAACTCCACGCCTCTAACACCTTTCTCGACCGCATGAACCAATGGTATGCCCCATCGGATCTCCTCCCCTATGAATGTCGGCGATGATGTGCCCTAAACCTCCGGAGGTTACTTCCGACCTCCCTCGGGCTACCTCGTCGCACTAGCCTCGTGCAACAGCACAGCCACAATCCCGCCAGCCTCCCAAGAAAGCCCCACCGGGTCAAACACTCGTGGTGCTTCGGGTTAGCACCTCGTGACGCACCTCACGCCCTTCGCTCGACTAGCCATCTACACATGTCAAATGGCAAGTTAAAATTCTAATGCAGTATCTCTAAGGCGTAAACACAGCTTTGAGACACTATTCACATACCGAAAACATTTCATACACAATGTCCATGCATTCATAGGTAATGCAAGACATTCACCCCATATTAAATCATAATCAACAACAAAAATTTTGTTTTATTTTTTTTAAAAAAATTTATTCGATTTTATTTGATTTGATTTTAATTTTTTTTTTTTTTGAAAACTCGTGGAATGCGTTTCATGAACAATGTTCATGATCTTAATGTAGACTCATAACAGTGCACTGAGTCAAAACTGAGTCAAGTGCACAGTACACCCACCCTTGGCCCAGCCTACGCGCACACTACGCCCAGGTTTCGGCCATGTCGCTACTGTGTTGCGCCGCACAGACGGCCGCGGTTTCATGGTGCCCGTATCAGTACACAACGCCGTGTCGCAGGCCCCTGCCGGTCACAATACAAAATTTGTATCGCGACCTAGCCCCGCTGTCGCAAGATCAAGCACACAGGTCGCTACAGAAACAGCAATGGGCCTCGCGCCATGTCGCAGGCGTCGCGCCTCGCATCACAGCCTCAGATCGCAGCCATTGCGACACAAAAGCCGCCCCAGCCCACGATACAATTTTAGGGACACACGACTCCTCGCTGGGCCAAAGCCGCCAAGGTACACACAGACACCCATGTGCATCGCGGTTTACCAGATTATGCCCTTCCCGGCTATGTCATGGGTCATGTCTTAGCAGACGTAGGCAGCTCTGCTCTGCTGGTGGCCGAGCCTCGCCTGTTTGCACGCCCGAATATACCTACTGCTGGCATGCTTAGTAGATTTTCAGAAGATAATTTGAATGTTTCGTGATTTAAATATAAACATGGAAATTGAGAAACCCGAAATTGTATTATCATCACTTAAGGGCAAATATGTAATTTGCCAAAAAGGGGGCATAGAAGTCAAAAGTTGAAAAGGCTAAGGGTTAAAATAGAATTATGTCTAAGTTGATTTGCAAAAAGAGAAGAACCTAAGGACCTAAATGCAAAAATGAAAACTTAACCCAAAAAAATGGGTTTTTGAGAGCTAAACAAGGCCTAAGAGATATTTTTGATTTAAGATCAAAATTGGTCTCGTTTTGAAGAAGAACAAACCGTGGAGGAGAAGAGAGAAGGGGAGAAGGAGAAGAGAGAAGGGGAGAAGAAGAAGAAGAGGAAGAGGAAGAGAAGAAGAAGAGAAGCCAAACAAAAAGGTATGGATTTCTATGATTTTTGGTATGGATTTTACATGGAAAGTAAGGATCTTATGGTTTTGTATGGAATTCTAGAAATTTTATGAGCTTCAAAACCTAGGTGTTTTGATAGGATTTCACCCTAACCTAAAATTCTTGAGAGCAAGGGTAAAAACCCCAATGGTACAAGAAATAGCGGAATCCTCCCTTTGCTGTTGGATTCATGGTTTAATTGAAGTTAACTGAAAGTTGTGGTTTAGAATAAACCCTAACTAATCTTCACGCTATTTGTGTATGGGTTATGACTCATATTAGAGTTGTTTTGGAGAATTTATGAAGATTTTGAGAAAGATATGTGAATGAAGGTTGAATTGAGTAAAATCATTTCAAAGATGAATTTGGTAGTGGTTTTAATAAAGGTGATACAGAGATCGAGTTGACGCGGTAGTACATGGAAAAGGGAAGAAAAACCCATATTCAAGGCAAAATTGAGGGCCGCCGGTACAGTCGAGTTGTGCCGGTGCAGGTCAGAGCCAGCCAGACAGGTCAGCCGTGCCGGCACAGCCGAGCCGTGCACTCTGCACAGTGAGTGTCTCGTTCATTTTGACCAAGCACCGCATTTTGGCTATAACTTGCTCATTTCTGATCCCTCGAATTTGAGTGATCTGCTGTCGGGTTAAAATAGACTTCAAGGAGAACCAAAAATCCTGAAATAGGTATCTTCAAATCCTGATTCTATGTGGCCCAAAAATTCACTCAAAGTAGGGCTATGTTCAAGCCAATTTCTGGTTCAGTTTTTGAACATAGATTAGCCCCGGTTGTTTAGGACGTAACTCGAGTTTCGGTGCTCCGATTTGGGTGATTCCAGTTGGAGATGAACCCTTAGCACCTTAGCTTTAAATGAATATAAAGAACCAGGGTCAGGTATGAAGTTAAGCCTCCTGAAAAAATAATTCAGACTGCTCCTAGTAATCCTGTAAATCGACTAGTTTGGTATGAAAATGGCATAACTTTATTGATGATTCAATCGGGAATGATTCCAATTTCTAGATGCATTGAGGGACAAGAATACATGAACGATGTGTGAATACATCAGTATTCCTGTATAAGTATATGAAATGCCATATGTAAGAGAGGTGAAATAAGGAAAATAGGAAATGCAATATGTATAGATATGTTCACTTAAACATGAATTTAATATGAAACATGAAAAACGAACCGAAACATGAACATGAAATACGAAGATTTAAACAGAATATGTCGCGCATCACAGAATGTGATTAAAGAAGGTTATAAGTTCTCAAAGACATATGACTACCAGACCAAGAATGAATGAGCTGGACGTTTCGATCGGGTGCTTCTAAGACTCAAGTGCATTTGCAAGATTCTGTCACGCGGCGCAGCACGCTTTGATCTGGCGGCTTCCTAAGACTTCGCCGTGCTACGGCACTCGTCATGGGCAGCATCGCCCCGACGGGTGCTTCGCACTCCGCCGGTGCTACGACACTCGCTACGTACAGCACGTCCCGGACGGCGGCTTCTAAGACTTCGCTTTGTGCTACGATACACTTCACATCGTATAGTATCTTCTGATACTTATCAGGTTACATCCTACTCATTTCAGGATTGGTCTGGTAGTCAAAACGCTTATAAGGATAAGACTCAACAAAGACAAGAGTAAATATCCGAATGTACTCAGATTTGTTTCAGAGTACCTACTTCGGCACTCCCGACTGATTAATCCGTAGTACCTACAAATTCCCAGACGCAAAATAAGTATAAGTCCTGTAATACAAGTATAAGTCCAAAGAGTATCTACCGGGTACCCTGTGACAAGAAATAAGTATAAGCTCCGTAATATAAGTATATAAGTCCAGTAGTACCTACGGGCACCTCAGATCGGGTACAATACATAAGTCTAGCAGTTCCTACGGCAATCCCGCATCGGTAAAATAAGTATAAGTCCAGTAGTACCTACGGGTATTCCCGTATCGATAAAATAAGTATAAGTTCTGTAATATAAGTATAAGTCCAGTAGTACCTACGGGTACTCCTGTATCGGTAAGACAAGTATAAGATCCGTAATACAAGTATAAGATCCGAAATACAAGAATAAGATCCGGTACAAGAATAAGTCTGCACAAGATAAGATCCGTGAAGACAAGGATATGCTCAGAGTACAAGTACAAGATAAAAGTATCTCTCGTATAAATATAAGTTTGAAGTACCTAAGGGTACTCTGTATCTCTGACACTTTGTAGCACCCCAAGGTACTTCGTATTCCGACACCCTCTATACCTACGTATCTCCGTATAAGCCCGATAAGGGATAACCTCTAAGAGTACCTACGTACTCCCGTATGTGAGTATAAGATAAGTTTGATATAAGCACAAGTAAAAGGTCTCTTGGGACATTTGGAACAAGTAGTACTACGGTACTCAAGATAAGAATAAGTTCCAGAATACCATGTATAATGTCTGTGAATATCTCTCGTAGTAACTCACTCTGCACCTCCAAACAAGTGCACCTGTAGTATAAGTATACAAGCCCTATGTATAAGTATCACTTTGTAAGACCTAAGGGTACCCTCCAGATAAGCATAAGTTCTCAGAATTCCTACTTCGAGATCGAACAAGTATAAGCTTGAGATAAATATGAGTATGTGGATAAGTACCTCCGTCTAAGTATATGCATAAGTTCAATACCGTTTATAAGGAATCTGAATAAGTATGTGTCCTACGGGAGATCGGAATAAGAATAAGTCTGCCATGAGTGTAAGATCTGAGTAAGTATAAGATCCTAATGTTATAAGTATAAGTTCCAAATAAGAATAAGTCTGCTATAGATATAAGATCCGAATGCTATAAGTATAAGTCTGTATAAGCATAAGTAATTGTATAAGTTCATTATATGAATGCCTGAAAATTCTGATATCTCATATTGTTTCTTATGTTTAAATGTGTATATGCATAAGACATATGTTTCCTCTAATTAAGCTGCAAAGCTTAGCACGTTTTTAACTGCAGGTACAAAGAGAAGATGTTCAAAAGCTCAGATACACTGGCCAAAGACTTAGTAGGGTTCATCAGTAGGTTCCACGCCTAATTTGTAAATGTAAAAGTACAGCTGTATTTAGAATGGGACCTGTGAATGTGTATAGTTTTTTCATGGACACTAATTCTGGTAGTTCTTTATTTGTATATGATATTGATTCGTTATAAAAAAATAAAAAAATCAGGCAAAGAGTCCCAGTATATGGTCTCACCCTAACTCGGCCCGATTCGCTTAATCTGCCGTGACCGCTTGACCGGCAAGACACTGTCCATGTGCGTGTCCCTACGCCGCCTTCCAGCTAGCCTCCCACTACAATACGCTTGTCATTGTGACTCAAACTAAAAAAATTGGGCAGTAGCCTATTCCATGTTTTCCTGCACTTTTTTTTTTTTCATTTAGCTAATAGAAAACCACCAAAAAAAAAAAAAAAAATAATAATATATATTAGTTATATATATATATATATATATATATATATATATATATGAGGTGGTATATATATATATATATATATATATTTTTTTTTTCATTTTCCAAAGATAACCAAATAAATTTATTAAATTTTTTTTTTTTCGCTTAATAATAATCAGAAACCTAGGAAAAATTTCTTCACATCATTTTTTTTTTTTTTCCTATGTGCTATTCACCAAACACACAAATCACACAATTCATACAATAACAACTCATGTTATGCACAATTTATCTTTACACATAAACACAATGCATGCAAATACTTCAAATCTACCATCGTTCCAGTATATCGTATACCTATGTTCCGATACCGCATGACGCCTCTAAACTCGGGGTTCGTTGACAACCTCATTAACTCCGCCGAATATTCGTGATGTCAGTAACCCGACACCACTCATGAGTGGCCAGAGCAGAGTCTCCTTGCATCGGGGAGCTTTACCCAAGGTACAAAACCCGGTCCTAAAATAATGATAAATGACCACACAGCACCACAATGAGAAAGAAATAATGGTCACTTGGGCCCTCGCATTAATACTCCACAAAATATATGATCCCAACCAAATATATTACATGGTTCAAGAGTTTTTACATTACTCTAATTCAACACATATTCAAATCTCTTACAATTCTAATACATGTTATACAAAATCAATACCAGCCAATAACTGTTTTCTTCTAAAACGCGGCTCTAGCAGCCCCGTCCTGGGCACACCCCATACCTGAAATAGTGATCCCTCGATGTGGTGAGCAAGGTCAAGAGTGATACTCCTACATGGATTACTCCCACCCTGCCATACTATGGCAAACAATCACATTTCAAAGCAATTTCATGAACCTACTCGAATCGCCTACATGACTAATCCCCATGTCCCGAGTCCTCACTGACCTCACATATGCCTAAGCCGACGCGAGCAAATAACTCCGCTTTCAAAACAAAAGCTTTTATTCAAACCCACACCGAATTTCGTAAATACATTAGACTACCCTCGAGGCGACCGCTGGATATCCCAAATGATGGTTCCCATCCAAGATCCGTTGACAACTCTCCAAGGCAATTCTTTTGAAAATCTTCCTTGAAATTCCTTTCACAAACATTTTTGTTTTTTTTTCATTTCATGTCATGCACTCACACCTAATATTCAAAATACACATAAATACGACGCCAATCCCAAATAAACTCATGTTAATATACAAAACATGTATATACTAACATAATTAATCCACATAAAATCATGTTATGCAAATTCCACAATCATCAACACAAAAACAGTCACTGGGGCTAATTAACAAAACACAAGCACCATTTTGAATCACCAACATCATAAAAATCACACCAAAAGCACGTCACTATTCACGTGAATGCTGAAACCCTCGGCTGGCATTGTTCATCGCCACAACAATGAGGATTTCCCACCACTAAATGTTTCGACCGAAAAACACGCCAATCCAGCCTCGTAACATCCCTGCGCAACCATTTACATGGCTCTTAGCCAAGAATACTTCACAAGTAGGAAAAAGATTCCACTCTCTTGGAGTTGTCGGAACTCCACAAAATAGTCATGCGTATCTCTCGCTGTGGGACACTCTTTGCTTCTTGTTTACGAGAACCTGACGGTTCAAACGGGTCAAGAAATTTTTAGGAGAGAATGAGCTCATTCTCTCTTTAAAAATCACAAAATCCAGCCTACTGCATCTCATGCCCGTTTTTGTCTCAAAATGAAGAAGATGAACACTATTTAACTTTTGTCTCATTCTCATTAACATTTTCATTAATTCCACTTCTGTGTCCTTTTGTCTGACTTTACACTCGACTTACCTAAGCCGTTAATTTCATCATCTCTATAATCTTCGCAATACGCTGGCCACAAGAGTACATGTAGTAGGTGACTTTTGTCACATCACATGTCTCTCAAACCCGTTTTACGGCACTCGATACCCGGTGCCTCGAAAAACGTGAAATTCTGATTGTCTCGGAATTCGAAGAAATTCGACGTGGTATCTAGATTTCGCGACACGATTCCAATGGTGAAGTCCGTTTCGTCATCCGAGATCTAGAGAAATTTTGGATTTTGACCAAAATTACCATTTTACCCTTTTTCATAAAATTGGAATTTTCTCGGGTCTTACATAATCAGTTGGATCGGTCTACCGGTTGGACCGGTCTACCGGTTATGGCATACCGAATGAACCGATTGATCGATTGAAACAGTCGATCGATTATCAACTGGTCGACTTCCCCATGTATGAGTTTTCTTTTCCAATAAAGTACTTTCTTCTACACCAATATGAATTTGTCTTTGTTTTTTCGTATTTTTGTCGTTAATATGTTGCGACGTGTTTTGTCACCAACTTGTTATAGTAGATAGTTGTGTCGTTGCATCAACGGTTAACTTCTTTGTGGGTTTTCGGATTGGTAGTTCAGATGACAAAGTTTGATCCTTATTAGATCAAATTTTGCTCATCAGTATACTATAGATATGAAATCTTAGGTATTCTAGTCATTTTTGCTATCAAATTGCAGACATGGAACTCCATTCTTTTTAAGGCTAACTTAGATGTCAGTGATCATCATTCCAAAGTTTTAACACTTTGATTCTTTGTTTCTATCACAAGTAACATAAATCAATAAATTTAGCTCTTTAAAAAAAAAGTTATAAATTAGCTTATCAAAAAATCGTTATGTTAGAAAATTATAGTCAATCATGCCTAATTCATATGGTAGAGTGTTTAACGTTTCAAAAGACAAGGGCATATAGAAGGAGGGGTCCCGAGTCCAAGTGGGGACAATTTATTATATTCTAACGAACATGTTTAACTTTAAAAAAAAAGTTAGAATTTTTTTAAAAAAAAGAAAGAAGCTTATTTGGTGTTTTCTAAAATTGTTTTATTCTCCGAATTGGAGGATTTTATGTGCTTTTCCATAACAAAAAAAAATGGAAAATGTAAAAGTCCCACTAATTCTTTTGGGAACTAAAACATGTTATCCCTAATTTTTCGTATTCATTGTTTTTAGGAACAAAACCATTAAATTTAAAGATACCTCTAATTACAAGCTACGAATAAACAAATGTTATTGGTTATCGATGGTTAAAATGTGAGTGATAGGTTGAAATCGATCAAACATCAAAATGAAGATATTCCAAGCTTTATGATGAAAATGATGTATTTGATCGCTTCTGGAAGTGAAGTTCACTCAAATCAAATAACCAAGATTGCAAATCCAAAATGACAAGTAACCAAGACTCTAAGTTCAAGCATCAAGTGATGATTTTGTAAGCTTAAGAATCTATGTAAAGTGATAGCATTTGTGCACTTAGGATACTATCATTTATCATGCATCATTCACAACTCGGCTTCAACCAAAACTGAACATCCCTTTGAAAACTTAAGTTCGAACATAAAACCTTAGGTTTTGTAAAATGAAACATCTAAGGTTTGGAAGTGTTTTAAAGAAACAACACATGAGTTTGAGCATTTAAAGGGTCAACCGGTTGAGGCAGATTGAAAACTTGAGTTCGAACATAAAACCTTAGGTTTTATAACCCTAAAATGTGCTTCAATGAAACATCTAATGTTTATAAGTGTTTTAAATAAACAACACATGAGTTTGAACATCAGCGGTCGATCGTTGAGGCTCAAGGGTCAACCATTGACCGGCTACCCGTCGACTACTTTACCTATCAGAGCATACCGATGAACCGATTGATCATGAAACAAGACCGATTATCAACCGAATGAGAGGCACATCTCAATCAGTTGGATTCAATAGCATCCATTGGGAACTGGTCATTGAAATGGTAGACCGGTTGGGAACCGGATGAGGTGCGAACCTCAACCGATTGGATGTAGTAGCTTATCTAAAGACCAGAAGAGCAAACGGTCAACCAATTAGGCAAACGATTAAATTCCAACAGCTATAAATTAGTAACCTACAATGCACTAAATGAAATGATCGATCGGTTAAGTGAAATGGTCGACCAATTCATTAAACGGTAACATTCAACGGCTATAAAATGATAACATATAGTGCACAAAGACTAGCTCAGAAGGAAACAATCGATTGTCTGCAGCTTTGCTAACTAGTTCTCACTCCAAAATAGAGTGTTAGGATCATTTACAGTGATGAGACTTGTTGTACCTATTCTCCAACTCATTTCTCTTGTAAATCAATTTCAATATAAGATTTTACTTATCTATTTCACTGCATATTCAAGACATTTGTATTCATCAAAAGCTTAAGTTGTATTTGATCCCTTTTGAGAATTAGAGAGAGAGAGTCGCATTAAGCATTAAAGAAGGCTTCAAGTGTGTATAGCTTAAAGGATTTGTGAAGTGTCAATTGAAGCCAAAATCCAAATGTAAAAAGAAGAAGATCGAGTTAGAGCTTGAAACTCTTCAAGTGTGTATAGTTTGAAGGATTTGTGAAGTGTTCATTGGAACCAAAATTCAAGTGTAACAAGAAGAAGCTTCGGGTCGAGTCAAACTAATAACCCTCACCGATTGAAGGTTGAGTTAAGTGGACGAGGCAAGGGGTGTCGAACCACTACAAATATGAGTTTGCACTCATTTTGCCCTTATTTATTGTTCTTGAATTAAATTGAAGATTTTCTATTGTTTTGCAAAAAGTTTTTGAGAAAACCAATTCCCCCCTCCCCTTCTTGGTTAGGTTGCTAAGTCATGTCCAACTTTCAATTGGTATTAGGACCTCTTGTTTTCAAGACTTAATCATCTAAGAGGAAAATGATTAACACTAAAACTAAAACTAGCTCAAGCCTTTTTCAAGCTGAAAGTTTTCCCATCAACAAACCTATTTCTTTGCCGGGTCCGATTATTAATTTTGGAAAAACAAAATGACTTGGTATTTACAATCTCTTAATTTGGAAGTTTGGAAACCAATCCTATGTGGTTACACCTTCCCTACAAAAGATGTTGATGGAAATAAAATCCAAAAACCTCTTGAAGAGTATGATGAAGAAGAAAATAGAGAATTTCAATTAAACTCAAGAGCTATTCATATCTTGTATATGCTATGGATAGAATTGAGAATAATAGAATCGGTCAATACAAAATGGCATAAGGGAGGTTCGAGGATACTTGAAATTACACATGAAGGAACCAACCAAGTCAAAGATACTAAAGTTAAAATTATTGTTAATGATTATGAAATGTTCAAAATGAAACCTAATGAATCTATTGTTGAGATATTTACTAGGTTCACAGATGTTGTGAATGGACTTGAAAAGGCTTGGGAAATAGGGTAAGTGGAGAAGACAAGATATCTAAAATTCTAAGATACCTACCTCCTAAATGGAATTAAAAAACGGAAGTTATTGAGGAAGCAAAGAATTTGAAAGAGCTACCTCTTGAGCAACTTATCAATTCCTTGATGACCTATGAAATGAAGATTGTAAGACAAGAAAAGGAAATGCAAGAGGTAGAAGGCAAAAAGAAAAGTATTGCACTCAAAGCTCAAGAAGAGAGAATCGTTAAGGAAACAAAGATCAATGACATGGAAGATGATATTGCCCTCATCACAAAGAGAGTGAAAAAGCTAATGCTGGAGGATAAATTTAGTGGAAGGACCTACAATAAGAGAAGTAACTACAAGAAGAAAGGTCCTTTAAGAGAAGAAAAAGAAAATAGAGAAGGAGCTAGGGAAGTAATTTGCTACAAGTGCAAGAAGCCGAGTCATATAAAACATGATTGTCCCCTGTACAAACTAAGAGAGAGAAAAGAGAAGAGCCATGGGATGCAAGGCAACATGAAGTCAAAGTGAAAATTCATCCGATGATGAAAATGAGGAAGAAGTTGTCAACATGTGCTTCATGGCTTTTAGGGATCAAGATGAGATAAATTCTAACTTTGATGATGATGAATTTATTATTAAATATGAGGAATTGCTTAAAAACATCAGCAAGCTTGATGACAATAACACTTCACTTAAGAAGAAAGTTTTTGAGCTTCAAAAGGAACTCGATGAAATCAAAGAAAATTTTTCAAAAGTTGTAGCTTCAAAATTTTCTCTTGAGAATGTAAATGAGAAACTACTCAAAAAGAATGAATGGTTGATCTCTTCCCTTTCAAAATTCTCTTGTGGACAAAAAGTTTTTGACATGATCCTGGCTAGCCAAAAAAGCATATTTGATAAGAAGGGGCTAAGATACAAATCTTCAAATAATGAAAAATATTTCAAAAACTACTTTGTTAAGGAATCCATAAGTGAAAATCCCTCAACCATTTGCAATTTGTGGTAGAGGAGGACACATTAGTAGTACTTGTCCTCTTAGGAATGGATCCCAAAAGGTCTCAACCTCTAAGTCAAAGAAAGCTTGGATTGAAAAGTCAAAAATCACTAATCACCAAGGACCAAGGACCCAAAAAGATTTGGGTACCTAAAGCTTCTTAATTTTCTCTTGTAAGGATCAAAGAAGGAGAAATTGTTCTTGGATAGTGGTTGCTCAAGGCACATGACCGAAGATGAGTCAAAGTTTTCTTTCCTCACAAGAAGAAAATGAGGGTACATGACCTTCGAAGACAACGAGAAAGGTAGAATCATTGGACATGGTTCTATAGGTAACAATTCTGCATCTCTTATTGAAAATGGTTTGGTTGTTGATGGTTTGAAACATAATCTTTTGAGCATTAGTCAACTTTGTGACAAAGGTTTTAAATTGATTTTTTAGTCTTCTCATTGCATCATCAAGAGTTCTCAAAATGATAAAGTCATCTTCATGGGCCATAGAAATGAAAATGTTTATATAATTGATATTTCAAAATATGAAGGCCATGATACATGTTTTTCTAGCATGCATGATGAGAGCTGGTTGTGACATAGGAGATTGGGACATGTGAACATGAATCTCATTACACAACTCAATAAAAATGAACTTGTTAGAGGCCTTCCTAAAATCTCTTTTAAAAAAGATAAAGTTTGCGAAACATGCCAAATGGGAAAGCCAAATAAAAACATATTTTAAAAACAAAATTTTCATTTCTACCTGAAGACCTCTTGAGCTTTTTCATATGGATTTGTTTGGACCCTCAAGGATTACTAGTCTTGAGGTAAATCATATGCATTTGTGATTGTGGATGACTTCTATAGATATATATATATATATATATATGAGTCTTGTTCTATGCTCACAAAAATAATGTCTTCCGTGAGTTTTCAAAGCTTAGTAGAAAAATTCAAAATGAAAAAGGTTTTACCATCTCTTATATAAGAAGTGACCATGAAAAGGGAATTTGAAAATGTTGACTTTGAAAGATTTTATGATAAGCATGAAATTGAACATACTTTTTCGATTCCTAGAACTCTCCAACAAAATGGGGTTGTTGAAAGGAAAAATAGAATTTTGAAAGAAATGGCAAGAACCATACTTCATGAAAACAATTTGCCAACTTATTTTTGGGCCAAAGCGGTCAATACTTCATGTTATATATTGAATAGAGTTTTGATAAGGCCCTCTTTGGACAAAATCCCATATGAACTTTGGAAAAATAAGAAACCTAACATCAGTTATTTCAAAATATTTGGAAGTAAATGCTTTATTTTAAACATCAAGGACAGCCTTGGAAAATTTGATGCAAAATCTAATGTTGGGATATTTCTTGACTATTCTTCATCAAGTAAAGCTTATAGAGTTTTCAACAAAAGGACCATGGTAGTAAAGGAGTTCATCCATATAGTATTTGATGAATCTAACGATTCTCTTGAAAGAAGAGAAAGTGTTAATGATGATGTAGGTTTGGACTTCTCCATGGGAAGATTGCAAATTGAATATAGAGTTCATCAACAAGGAAAGGAAATTAATTCAAAGAAGGAAGAGGAATCACCTTTGGCCCCTCCCCCACCTCCTCAACTTGAGCAAGGAGAATCTAATAAAGGACTTCTAAGAGAGTGGAAATTTGTCACAAATCATCCACAAGATCAAATTATAGGTAGTCCATCAATTAGGGTAAGGACTCGATCATCTCTTAGAAATATTTGCATTAACCTTGTCGTTATCTTTCAAATTGAACCCAAAAATTTAAATGATGCTATAGTATATGAGAATTGGGTTATAGCTATAAGAAGAACTTCATCAATTTTGAAAACAGTTTTAGAGTTGGTACTTAAGCCAAATGATAAAAGTGTTATTGGTACTAACAGAGTTAGGAAACAAAATGGATGAAAATGGCATAATAGTTAGGAAACAAAACAAGACAGGACCCAATGATATAATCAACAAGAGGAATTGATTATGAGCAGACCTTGCTCTGTAGATAGATTAGAATTTATGAATGTTGTTTGCTTTTGTTGTTACAAAACTTTATTTTTATATCAAATGATGTGAAAAGTTTTTTTTAACTGGTTTCATAAATGAGAAGGTGTTGAACAACCACTGTGTTTAAGTTTTAATTTCTAACCAAAGTTTCTTTTGAAACTTAGCAAGATACTTTATCGCTTAAAACAAGCTCCTAGAGCTTGGTATGAAAGGCTAAGAAAGTTTTTTATTTCTAATGATTTCAAGATGGGCAAAATTCATACAACTTTCTTCATTAAGCCAAAGGAGCATGACATGTGTGTTGTTCAAATCTATGTTGATGATATTATATTTTATACTACTAATGTTTCAATTTTGTGAAGAGTTTTTCCAAGTTTATGCATAGCTAATTTGAAATGAGCATGGATGGAGAGTCAATTTTGGTCTTTCAATTAAACAACTTAAGGAGGACACCTTTATAAATCAAGCAAAGTACATAAGAGACCTCCTCAAGATGTTCAATTTGGAAGAAGTGAAGGCCAAGACCACACCTATGGGCTCATCCATCAAACTTGACATGGATAAGAAAGGTAAGCCCATTGATCAAACTAAATATAGACATGATTGATCTTTGTTATACTTAACAGGCTAGTAGACCCGATATCATGTATAGTGTATGTTTATGTGCTAGATTTCAAGCATGTCCTAAAGAATCTCATTTGAATGCAATTAAAAGAATATTTAGATATTTAAAAGGCACTATCGATATTGGTCTTTGGTATCCAAAATGTGATCATTTTGAATTGATATGCTATTTGGATGCGAACTTTGGATGTTATAAGATTAATAGAAAAAGCACTCGTGGAACATGTCACTTTTTAGGTCACTCACTTGTGTCTTGACATAGCAAGAAACAAATTGTTATTCAACAACGATCTGCTTCTAATACATAGTCAGTTGTTAGATGTATAAATACTTTGGATGAAACAAACACTTAGTGACTTTGGTTTGAAATTTTCACATGTTCCCATTAAATGTGACAACACAAGTGTCATTAGCATATAAAAGAATCTTGTGCAACACTCTAGAACCAAACATATAGAAATTAGACATAATTTCCTTAGAGATTATGCACAAAAAGCGGATAGTACACTTGAGTTTGTTAGAACCGAGGACCAACTTGTAGATATTTTCACAAAACCCCTTAATGAGAATTAATTTGTTAACATTAGAAGACAATTAGAGGTCACCCTTTGTAAAAAAATTGTTTGAATTACTTAATCAATAATATTGCTTCAAAAGTGTTATGTTTAAACTTCAACTCTTAAACCCTAATTTAAATGTACTTTCAAAAGGAGATGTCTTTTATGTCCAAACCCTATGTTCCTTTTATTTTGCCAAAGGGTAGAAAGATATGATTAGTGCCTAAAAAGTGCTATTTTCAACCCTATTTATTATAGATTTTGGCGTTTTTTGTGTACTAACCATTCAATTAACCCACTGTACATTGTTGTCCCTACTATTCTACTCGAATTTATTTTGTGGAAAATTTTGACGCTACAGCTAATTATGCTAAAATTGTTTGAGTCGATCCGGGCACTAAGAATTTGAGTCAAACTCATCGCTGCACGTATCCAAAATAAAGAAGAGCAAAAGTGAAGAAAAAATGAGCATTACAATTTAATCTCATGAAGACCGCTCATAGCTCCAAGACTGCCCATCCCGCAGCCCTCGTTCTCCCCCAGATTTCATGTTTTTGTTGTTTTGCTGCAATTTTTTGTTTCTTCCTATTTTGGTTCTTTGTAATAGCTTTTAGTTTCAGCTTTTTGTAATTTTTACTCAGCATATATAGCTTCCCGCTTGTACAAACGATCAATCACTTCATCGTCATAATAGAGACGGTGGCGGTGGCCGCCGCTTCCTCCTTTCTCCCATTTTCTTTCATTCTCTCCCTTTCTACTACCAAACACTTTCGAGGATGACAACTCGTGAGACTACTTATTGCACTCTTCCTCCTCAAGAGGAGGGTCACGGCTAGGGCTCGAGGTAACTCACATCCGTTTCTTTAACGCACGATTATGGTAGATTATGCCTTCATTTATCTCACCCAGTTTAAATCTCTTAAGCACGCCCTCACTAACGTAGTATTTGGCAAGTTTTTTGGTTACAAAGGATGCTTATCAGATCCACCTTATCCAGCTTAGTTGTTTCCTATTAGTTAATAGCAGGTAGGTTTTGAGATATGTTCTCGTCGTTAGTGATGATTATTTCAAGAAATGTTATCTTTCAAAAGGAAATTATTAGGGCTGGTTTTTATAGCAACAAAGATCCCGGCTTTGGGGAAATGATTTCAGGCGTCATCCTCCCTAACGCGAGGAAATGAACCCGAGATCTTTAGTTGCCTTAGGGACCTCAAACCAATGTACTCGACACTCTCATGATTCTTCTTTTACATTTTGTCAGATGAAATTCCCCGCTTTCCAAACAATACCCTCACCGTTTTACCAAACCTTAAAAATCCAAATTGAATTCACCATTTTTGAACTCCACTGCAAATCATTTGTATAAATAAAACCCATCCCTGAGTTCGACTCTAGAGCCGCTATACTGCAGTAGCTTTGCTACGGCATTAGGATATAGATATTGTTGATTCCGGCACCCCTACTGTGGCACAAATCAATATGCATATAGGAGTTATATGTTAAAAGAGGATGATACATTTATAATTTTTACATCATTCCTTGATACTTGTCTTATATGTTGAATGCTACTTGCATATGTTTGAATTGGTTAAAATATTTATTACGCGATTATTTTTAGATTATTAGTTTGAGCGGGGCATTTACTCCTAGATAACCAAAGTTTGTCATCATCAAATAAAGGGACATTGTTAACCCAATGGTACCCCTAAGTGGGGTTTTGATGATAACAAACCAATGTTATTGGTTACTAATGATTAAAATTGAGTTGAATAATAGGTTGAAATTAATCAAGCATCAAATGGAGATATTCCAAGCTTTAAGATGAAAATGAAGTACTTGATCAAGCTTTGGAAGTGAAATTCACTCAAATCAAAGAACCAAGATTTCAAATCCAAAATGACAAGTAACTAAGATCAAGTCTACAATGTCAAGATTTTGTAAGCCTAGAAGAGGCTGATGGTGGTAAAGAAGATTGATGCACTTAGGATACTATCATTTATCATGATTGTTCACACCCAGTTTTCAAATCCAAAAATTGATTATTTTGCAATCTAGTCAACATAAAACTCTAGGTTATGAACTCAAACATCTAAGGTTTAGAAGTGTTTTAAAGAGACAACACATAAATTTGACCATTTAGAGAGTCAACCGGCTGAGGCAAGAGCCTCAACCGGTCGACCGATTGAGATCAACCGGTTAAGATAAACCAGTTGGACTATTTTACCGATTGTGGCATACCGGCGAATCGATCAATCGACAGGTCGTTTCTATGAAATCTGCCGACCGGTTATCAATCGATGAGATGCATTATCTCACTCAATTGGATCCAAAGAACATCCATTCGAACGTCACAAAACCTGGGCCGAATTAAGCAGGAACTGATGGGATTGAAACTCGACCGACAGATGTGCGAACTCATCTAAAGACCGTATATTAGAACGGTCGATCAATGGAAAAACAAGTAAATTTCCAACGACTATAAACAATAACCGCAATGCAATTAAAAGAACGACGAATCGTTGGTTAAACAATCGACCGATTCATCCAACGACTATAAAATGGTAACATATAGTGCACAACAACTAGTTCTTAAAGAAAACAATCGATCGGTTCACAGCTTTTTTGCTACCAAGTTCTCACTCTATAAATAAAGTGCTGAGGATCATTTAACAAATATGAGACTTGTCGCATTTATTCTCTCAACCACCATTTCTCTTGTAAATCAATTCTCAATCTAAGATTTTTAATGCATTCATTTCACTTGCATATTCAAGAGTGCACATTTGTATTCATCAAAAACTTAAGTTGTACTTTATTCATCTTGAGAGCTAAAGAGAAATAGAGTCTCATTGAGCATTAAAGGTCGGGTAAAATGAAGAAGATGGGGTTGGAGCTTGAAACTCTTCAAGTGAATATAGCTTGAAGGATTTGTGAAATGTCAATTAAAACAAAAGCTTCAAAATTAGGAAAAAGATAGTATACATATTTGAGCAATCAATTCATCGATATATTTTAGCATTGAACCCCGTGAAAGGGATCAGATTCTAGAACCCTATATGCGAAGATCTTCCATTTCTGCATAATTTTCTCCCATTTTGATTCTCTTTCCGTCTATTCAAATTCTACCATATTTCTTTTCCTTTCTTGCCTAATGCTTTGCACATTCAGAAAGATAGAATGATAACTCACGCAATGAGCAGTTTGATAAATACATTCTTGAGACCTTTTATTTACACCATCACCCATGCCAATCACAGGACTAAGTTGCCTTTTAGGAGTGTCCTACACTCCTTAATATTCTGTTTGAACCCATCTCTTCATCTCGCTTCAGTTTTCTGGTGCATGTGACTAGACCTAAATCTTCATCTGTTGATGCAACATCTTCCTGTATTTCAACTCTTATTTGTTTTATCAGAGTCCCTCTCTAGCTTCAGTTTTCCGTTTCTTCGGATTAGAGCAGTCTCCCTTCACTAGATCTATGCACAAAACAAATAAAACTAACTAGATAAGCATCTGAATTTAAACCCAGGTCCATGGCATGTAAACAATGTCTTGGAAGACAAAAATATAGCTAACATCTATAATGCTGTCAAAAGTAAAAAAAATTGACTCTGTCATATTATCTCATCACTTAAAAATTGGAGCCACTCACTTTCCAGTACATTTGCTTGAAATGGGGCAAATTAATGAACAGACCCGTAAATACAATGGAAAAAATAATAATAAATATTAAGCCACGGTCATATACTAATAGAACACACTTATCAAAAAAAAAAACTCAATAGCACATAGCAATTTCCACATAAGTATCTAGTACAATTTTGCAGAATGTGTGGTCGTTTCACTTCGGGAACTAACTCATAGTTAAGGACTGGTTTACAAGCTTCTAGTCAAGGACCATCTTAGCACGTGTGCGCACACACACACATAGTCTAGTCATAAAGTCAATGGCAAATAGCATGACCTTGATACACGAATATAGCATGCTAGCATTTGCATTATGGAACAAATTATTTGCATGTGATTTGTTGACAAGGAACCAACTCCTATTCAAGTGCTGTTTTTTCTACACACTCTAGCAATGCAAGAACCATCTTGATCCAATGAGAGAGAGAAAGAGCTTTATGCTGGAGTGAATGATACTTGGTTCACGTAACTGTTTAAGACTTCCACCACTCTTGTGAACAAGATCCAACCAAGCTACCATCTTTATTGAGAATAATCCTCTTTCATAAGTGTACCAAGCAAAAAGAAGTTGACTGCCATTTCATTTGAGAATTGTAAATGCAAAAGCAAATCATTACTCCTTATATTCAATCAGATGCTACCATTGACTTGTGATACCTTGCATAGATTGTTTTATTTTGTTATGTTTCATTAGGAGATATTTATTAGGTAGTAATTCTATCAATAACATAAATAGGTGAGAAGGAAGAGTCAAGTCAAGTCGGACAAACATAAACCTTCCTATACTTCTTTTCTTCTTTCTTTTCCTCTTCTTTTTCAAGTCTTGACCTTGATCTCACACAAGCTTTTACTTCTAACTATAATTACATTAAATATAATGTCAAAATGAATTAAGATGAGAATTTAAAAGCTTCAGATTTTATGAGTGTAAGTGTTTGCTTTTCTTTCTCTTACCCTGATTAAACAATTAGTTTATTGTCGTAGACTTAAAAGTTCTTGCATAGGGAGAATATTCTTCAAATGGTGTAAAGCGACCAAAGACCAATCCATTAGGAAAATGATAGAAGACTGTTCAGGGCACGTAACACATTAAGAGAGACAAGTCAGTCATTTTTTAAGCTTCAAAGCCAAAAACTTCTCAAACAAACACCTCTTTCCTAAATTTTATATGCTATAAGGCAACAATTATTCTCTTTTCCTCTAGAGCATAAAACAATTAAAATAGCATCAATGACAAGATGCACCACACATGTTACATAAGATTGCAGACCAGGTCCGTCAAACCACTTTACAAAGAGTGGAGTGATATAGCTATGATGTAAGAAAACTAAATGATAATCTGAGTGATTCTTTTCCATGTATTTAAATGCAAATTTTCACATTAGACATGATGAACCATACTCGCAAGTTAACAGAAAACACAAATAATGCATTCAAGCTCATTGTCCGAACCTACCTGTGACAATCCTTAAACATAACTTCATCTCGTAGATGAAGAAAGGACCAACAACTATGGTGTTCCTAGCACCAGAAATGTACTGGCACAGGCACGGGCACCAACATGAAGAACATGAAGTTCCCAACTTGTCAATCAACTTATAGAAAAATGCAGGCTACTTATGAAGGATGTTTCAAATTTTAAATTTGAATTGCTTAATTGGATGATAGAGTTGCTTGAAAGATATAACCAAAAGGAGAATCTGAGGGAGACTTCAATGAAGTAATGGATTCTAATGAAACTTGTGTGCTAGGATTGTAGGATCAAAAAAAAGAGCTAGAGGCAAATGTTTTTATAGTGCTTTGTTATTTGGATTTTGATTCTTCTTTTATTTATTTTTTTATTTTTTTGCTTATCCTGTCCATGGAATTGAACCTGACACCTACTCATCCCTGATCCTCCCTTATCAACCCTGCTTCAGGGGCTAAAAACAATAGAAACATCTTTTAAAACTAGTAAACCCAGGCATCCTGATTTATTCCTAGAACCAAGATATTCTTAAGTTTCAACAGGCCTTAGAGATTCAACTTACCTTCAGCTGTTCTCTTTTCTTTTGAGCTGGTCAAATGCATGCCTTTAGTTCTTCGATGCTCAAAGTGTCCTTCAGATTAAACTTTAATAAATTGCTTTCATTTAAAAAGTTTGTCCAAACAAATGTTCGGGAATAGCTTGACAAATCCTTAACCCCTCCCTCCTAGATATTCCATCAAAACGAACCCTGCACAAATTCCCCAGAGAGAATTAACCTAATCAGCAAACAAAATTATAAATTGCAACTCTACATCAAAATGACTCCAGTAAAAAACATAAGACTAATTAAGCTTCAGAAAGAGATATCACAAAAAGAAACTTCATATAATTCATGTATTTCACTATTTGAATTAGATAAACAAATCCTTATCTCATCCAAAAGCTAGAGAGCTTAGTAACTGTAAGTTCTGCAAACAAACACAATGCCTAAGATAGAGCAGATCTTATAAGATATGGGATAGATGGAGAGGCAAATCACTCTGATTAATTCACTTCTATGTTAGTACCTGTTTTACATATGCGCTTTAAATTCTACCTACAGACAGAACTTTGATCTTTCATCATATTACATTAAGAAAGGGAACTCCGTGATATTAAGATCACCTTACCTAACTGATTGTTTTTTGAAATCATGTTGAACAATCAATTCGGAACCCCTGTTCGAAGTGGCTATTCAAACAGATAGTATTAATAATCAGAGCAAGAGTGCTCTTCTGGTGAATTGCAATCTATTCAAAATTGGCTATTGCAGGATATGAATAACACACAGATGGCTTATCAGAACATATTGGTTAAGGTCCTTGCCTAGTAGTATATATGGAATGCAGAACATACCAAGGGCTCGAAGCATCTTCAAATCAAACTTGTCAGCAAGATCTTCATGACCAATTACTTTTGCACGTCGAAGTACCATCATTTTTAAGCTAATCAGCATATCCTGCCAAAATACTTAATCTCTGTCATTTGAATTTAAATAGCATTTAAAAAAATGTAGTGTAATTTCTAAGTAGAAATTGGCAACTCTATGTTTGGTTGCCGAGAAAGTTGAATCAAAATAAACGATAATAAGTAGACATAATATTCCCCGTTATTTCGTTCTTTGACAACACCGAACTCCATCATGGTCTAACTCTTAATTGCTTAATTAATTATACCTAGTTTTGGCTGCCGAGACAATTAAATCGAAATAAGCAAAAAAATTCCTTCTAATTTTTCACAATATAGAATATCAAATACCTGTTCAATGCTTAATTAGTTTATTGAGCGGAGCAAGAGGATGGAGGAAAAATAGGTCACAAATTTCCTTCGCTTTCCAGAGTTTCTCATAGCAACCAAACACGTGAAATTTAAACTCACAAGCTCAGATTCGATAGGAATATAGCCAATCGACATCTTCGAGTCGATTACTCGCCAGATCTGTCGAATATCCATGTGCTTGGGAGATCCTTGCTTGATCAATAAAACCTTACAGTGTCCTTTGAAGAAAAAGGAAACTTAACTTAAGTCCCTCCTCGCAGAATACCGCGGTTTCACCAAAATGTTAAAAAAAAATGACGGGCGTCCATTGGAAGGTTATATTTGTCCTTTTCTTGAAGGTTCATTTTTTCAATTATTTTCTTTTTTTTAAAGCTATTCAAGCATTTTTCTTTTTTAAACTATTCAATTATTTTCTAAATCTTCAAAATTAAAATTTGATTAAAAAAATATGACACGTCACACTATTTCTCCGCTTGGTCTCAAATCAGTCCGACTTTGATAGTTTTGATTTTTTCAATAATATTTTAAGAGACAATTATGTATCATACTTTTAAAATGAAAATAAATATAAAGTAGGTACAAAGAATATGAAATACATTATTCACTATATACAGAAAAAATTGTGTATCAAAAACAAATTTAAGAGATCAGACAAGTTTTCCTAAAATATCCTCCTTACATTCCAATTGGACTTTAAAAATAAAACAAAAAAAAATTGAACCAAAAATATGATCTCTCATTACTCTCTCTTTCTCTCTCTCTCTCTTAACTCCCTCCATTTCTTTCTCGAG
Source organism: Tetrastigma voinierianum (assembly GCA_016808115.1). NCBI lineage: Eukaryota > Viridiplantae > Streptophyta > Magnoliopsida > Vitales > Vitaceae > Tetrastigma > Tetrastigma voinierianum. The sequence goes on along the minus strand of JAEQBH010005587.1, from coordinate 158,792 downwards.
CCTAAAACAAAAGGAAAAAAAACCCTAAAAACTTCATTTTTCATCTTCCCCCTTCGACCAAAGTCTTTCCCTTCTTTTCTCTTCAACCTCAATCCAACATAAAGGAGAAAAAGAAAATCGCCAAGCTAATCTCACCCTTTTCCTCTACGAGTCGACTCCATCTCCATTTTCAAGTCGAACTCTAGTATGTTGAAGGCTGGCACTTTCTGTCGGCTGATCCATTTCCTTCATTGCCTCAATTTCGTAGCCACGCGATCGTCAAGATTCACCAATCGGGTCGTGAACTGCAAAATATACACGAAGACGACCACGCGGTACGTCACCCTCCGACGGCAAAGCTTAGTCTTTTCTAGAAGACTCGAGCTCGGAGCAATATTAATCTTCGATTATAATCTCATGCCACTCATCATTTACTTACTTCTCTTTACGGGAGGGGGGAAAGAGGATCCGTCTTTTTTGGAGAGTGGACGATTTCTTCCCATGATGCTAGGAGAAGGTGGCTCTTATTTCAGAAGGGATGGCTGGTCTTTCCATTTACGAATCGCTTCCCGATAATCGGCCGCAAGAGAGCCTTAGCTCGTTTGAGGCAATGGGGCCGGGCCACGGGTGAACTCACACTCAGAATGCGGAGATTACCGCAACTTCGCTGGGTAGCCGCGATCGAGAAAGTAAACACTGAGCTTAAAAGGCGCCCGGATGAGACACCCGCGCCTCGCGCAGGGGGATTGGCCAGCGCTCGTGGGCTGGCCGCCGCCTAATCTCTTTGGGTACCCGGATCGAGGCCGCCGGGCGTTTCTGGCCTGGGCCGTTCGCTGATCCCCTTCAGTTTCTAGGGCTCGCCTGCTATTGCAGGTGTGCCGGGCCTAGCCCAAGGTACCGACATGTTCTTTTCCCCGTTTGGGAGGAAGATCATCCCCGGGTCGGAAAAAAAAAAAGAACTGTGTTGGATCATTATACTGAGCAGGGAACAATCTACCATTAATGCGTTTAATTTTCAACGAATTTTGAATTTTTGTAACGCATTAGATGCTATTGGATCGTTCAGATTTATCCGCCTTCTAACCGGGGTTAGACCGTAGATTGTATGGCCTGAGTGAATGGAAATGTCCCTTGGCAAGGTTGGGTGGTTGCCTCAGAACTTGAATGGGGTTCGAGGACATCTCTCATGAATTTTGTAGGTGGATCACTACAACCCCACCCCCCCCCACTGTATCCTTCCTTTTACTAGTCCTCAGGGCTTCTCTACTACGACTTCTTTCAAATTCCCCATCTCCGGTCTTTCCCTTTTCTGCAAAGGGTGACGGTTGCCTTGCCTGTTTTTATTTTGTATTTCGGATGTTTATGAAGGCTAGTTTCATGTCAGATACATTTCTTGACAACAAGCATTGCTACAACATTTAACACCTGGGTGTGCTATAAATAAAATTGTAGTTTTATCACTTTTGTGCCTTATTGCAATTATGTAAGATATTTTTATATTTTTATCTAAGGCTAATTGATCATTATAAACTTGTTAGCGGGCTAATGGTTTAACCTCGTCCGAGAGCGTCTCGGGCTTAGCCCACCTTAGCCTACAAAGTGTCTCAAAAGTGCGAACCGCCGTGATGGCTGAGATCCAAAGTGTACGATCACCATCTGATTAAATGCAACCGCATGCCCTAGGTGGCGCTATATAGATAGGCATCATTAAGTCGCATATTTTTCCCTTCCGTGTTATTTCGTTTATCTTCTTCCCCTTGGCGACCAACCACCATGCACAGGCTACCTCACTCTCAAGGCTCGCTCGCGGAGTCATCAAGTGGAAGGTATCTTCGCCTTCATTCCACGTAACTATCGCTGCTCCTTATTAGTGTCAGTCCTGGTGGGTGACGGCTCGGCCGCAAAAGCCCGTAAGAGAAGGTAAGAGTCTTAATGTTTATTCGCCTCGGCATCTATCGCCTCCCGAGCTAGGCATGCCTCGTGGTCACTCGTATATGCCTAGGGTCTAATATTCGCTCTCTCCTCCTTTTGATTTGCTTCAGAGAATGGAGAGGGGTCGGGAAGAAATCCCACAAGTGGTCGTCCTCGAGGGCCCAGCGGCCTTCTGGGGCAAAGCAGTCATTGCATCCTCGACATGGAGTGAATTAAAGGTGTATCATGAGGTGCCCTCGATAACATCACCTTCATTACTGAGAGGGCGACGATTCACTGGGTGGAGAACACAATGGTGTGTTCTTTACCCGGGAGCATCTAGCAGCCGGGCTACGCTTTCCCGTGCCGGCCATAGTTAAACGCTTTTAGACACCGGCGCCCGACCTCATCCATCCCAACGCGATTCGTGATCCTAATAGCGCTATGCATAAATCATTTGTACCAAATTTGATTCAGCGCTAAACGCTGCCGCCGCGAACTACATGTTAAACGGACGGTGAAAAACATAAACCGAACACTAATTCGCTTATTAAACGTAGCAACGCGTTGACCCGCGATCACCCGAACCCGCGAGGTTCCCACCCAAAACCCGCTTAATCGTTAATCGTGTTTGCCATAATCGTGGTCGCTGCTGAATTTTGATAGGCCTAGTCGCAAATACCATCGTAAAACGTGCGTAGGAAAAATGGGCAGCAACCCGTAAACTAGTTATAAACGGGTTAGCATGTTCAATTCAACACGACCCGCTTTATTAAACGTGCAGCAACTGTTGATTCCGTTATCACCCGAACCCGCTTAGGTCTCACCAAACCCGCGACCGTTAATCGTGGTCGGTTAATCGTGTCGTGTTGAATTTGACAGCCTAGCTTGATCTCTCATTGGGTGGAGAGATTTTCATTATTTACCGAGCACAGGGGCTGGCTGTGGTCGGATATGTCCATACAAGTCGGTTTTGAGCCCTCAATTCCGCATTGTCAACTAAGCCCCGACTTGCCTGGGGACGGAGGCGAAAGGGGCGTTGCGGAGGGGGTCCTTGATGAGACCCCTGTTCCGGGTCGCGCGACGTTAACCTGCCTCGCCCCTGTGTGTAGTCAGTCGGATCCGCATTATCACCACACCCAATGCTTGTTGCTCATAACGAACTAACTATGGCGCTCCATGTAGGGAAAGCTTGGTGAGGAAGGTTGGTAAATTGGGTAGAGAAATCAGCCTTGAGAAGCATCCACCACTACCGGAGGTTTCGAGCGACACCACCGCAAGTGTTCTCACGACGCCGTAGAACATATCTTTCCGTGGAGGCATAAAACCCGGCTCCCCTATAACCCCTCCCACCATTCCCGTCCTGCCGCTCTGGACATGGTTGGGGTGGAGCACCCGTTGTTGCCGACCAAGGCTATTCTCAAGGCAAGCTCCCTCCAGAGACCCCGGGCAATGAGGCATCAAGTCGGGTGCAAGGCGTTGGAAGCGCGTCCGGGGCTTCTACTTCCTCAAGCGGGAGTTCCACTTTGTCTCCCCCCGCTCCCGGCCGGGGAACTAGGAGAGGTCATCCCGAGAGGCCCCCTTGCTCGTAGTGCCTGCACCCGCCCGTGTAGTACCTGATCAGAGGAAGGAGCACCCGGCGACAACGCGCCGGTCCAAGTGGGGGAGGACTTTGTGCCTTAGGTTCCTACCGATAACGAAGAGCCTCAGGATTTGGAAGAGGAGGAGTGGCGGGAGAGAATGACTGGTCGTTTGATCGCCACGCCCGCAAGAGAGGAAGCATAAGTGATTTAAATAGCCGAAGTTCCGACCCTCGCCCAGCCCATATCGCTGAACTGAATCACTGGCTAACAATGGTCACCATCGACGGAAGTTCGGACCAGGCCATCATCATCCTCTCCTCTCCCGAATCTAGATCCTACAAGAGGAGCGGAACCACGGCTGGGCTAATCGTAATCAAACGAGGGCATCCCGCCCGCGAGCACTCCAAGTAATCCAGCCTTTGGATCGGGGCGAGGAGCAACCAAGCAAATCAAAGCACATGCGGTCCGGACTGCCTAGGCCCCACCGGCCAGACCAAGTGATAACCTAGAACTACCTTCCTCCCCAGCGTAGCGGAAAGCCCCGAGAGTGAAGGTGTCGGCCTCGGGTGGAGGAAGTGGGCTGGCATACCGCGCCGTTGGGAGCTCCTCGCATCGTGGAGCACCGCGTCGATCAACTGGATAATTTATATCCACACATATATCGGGTGCTGGTAGTCGCCCGAGGCATGGGCCTTCGCGAGGATTATTCGGTGACCCTTCCTGCTTCTACCCCGAAGGATGATTTTCTGCAGATCATCGACGATGGGATACAGGTCCGGAATCGCAACTTAGTCCAGTCGACCGAGCTGGTAAGATAGGGAGATCCGTCGGGTGGTTTTAGCGTTATTGCTTGTTTTCTCAGTTGCTAATGGGTTATTTTGCAGGCCGTTGCCGCCGTTCGTAATATGGCACTCCAGCATCATGAGTTTGAGCTCCGGCTAAGGGATGCCAAGTCGCTAAGATTATATGCGTCTAAGCCGGAATACGAATCCAGAGATGCGCAGCACCTCACAAAGAAGAGTCACGGTCGTTGCCTAGAAAGCCAGAGGCTGGGAACGCCGAGAGAGCCACCGCCGGGCCGAGAGATGCGGTGTGCCATGAGGCGGCGATGGCTGCTGGCGATCAAGGCCCACACCCGAGCACAGAGCAGAGTCCGAGCTGCTCGGGTTCAACGTGCCTTAGCCGCCGGCGGCTAAGCCCGCCAGAGGGCGGTGGAGTCCAGCACGAGCCACTGAGGCGCTGTTCAAGTGGGAAGCATGCAGGAAGGCAAAGGAGGAGAGCGGCCATTTGACAGACGAGTGGCTTTCTCTGGTCATGGAGCTCGGGCTGTGAAGGATGAGTTCGCCGCATTCCAAGAGAAGGCTGCTGCTAACAGAGAAACAATGGAGGTCGAAGTTCGATCCCAAACGGCGACGCCAATACCTAATTACGGGCTATGGTCACAGAAAGACGCATAACATTTGCAGGAGCAAGCCTCATATCCTGGATGGAATGCCGGATCCTTCAGTCCCGCTCACCCCAAAATTCTTCGCAACCCCGATTCCCATCCTGCCACCGCCCAAATTCTTAGATCCGGGCCAGGAGCATCCGAAGACTAATTGACCGGCCGTCTGAGTATCAGACATTCTTCCTATGGATCCCCTACCATCAGATACCCTTATCGAAAGTAGTTTTTAGGTGCTTGGTCGAGACATGACCCGTTTTGATCAGTGTTTTTATACCAAACAATTTTCCTTTCTTTCCTCTTTTTGTTAACTTTGGATATGCTTTAATGTTATATTATTTGAGTTTGCTTTGATTCTTGGCTGCGCGCTTCCTTTGATCGTGACCGCAGGAACCATCGGACAACCGGATGGGTCGCTTCGCCACACCGATAGGCCGACGAGCCACCAACTTATAATTTGACCAACTAGATATGATCAGCCTACCGGCAAAGCGCGAATCGCGCCGTCGATTTCTTTGAATTGACCAAAGAAGAAGTGACTGTAGCCGGGCCGCAGTCGCTGAACCGCACACCGATTTTGGAATCACTCATCCGTAAGGATCCAGACGCGGGCAGGTCGCGAACCGCGCCGACTTTGGAATTGACCAACAAGATGTGATCGACACGGGCCGCAAATTCGCGAACTCGCACGCCGGATTTTGGAATTGATCGCGAAGACATGATCCTACCGGTGGGCGTGTCAAGAACTACACCTCCTGACTTTGGAATCACCAAACTTTATGATCTACGCCGGTCGAGCAGGTCGCTGAATTGCGCCGCCCGATCTTTGCAATCAATTCCAGCTAAGATGCGATCCGCGGCCGGCCGCAAGTCGCTGAACCGGCGCCCACTCGACTTTGAATCGACCACAATAAAAGCGGGTTTACGCCGGCCGGCAAAGTTTGAACCGCCGCTGGACTTTGAATTGACCTACCATAGTGATTTATGCTGGTCAAGTCATGAACTGCCTCTGACTTTGAATTGACCAGCCAGATGTGATCTAAGACCGCCCGCAGTCGCGAACCGCTACGCCCGAATTTCTGAATCGACCAATAAGATGTGATCTGTGCTGGGCCGGGCAGGTAAATGAATTGCGCCGCCCGGACTTTAGAATTGACCAGCCATAAGTGATCTCAGGAAGCCGGGCCGCAGCAGTCGCTGAACTACGTCACCGGGACTGAATCGACCGTACCATAAGGATTCAGGATTGCCCGGTGTCAAGAACCCGCGTCCCCTGACTTTGGAATCGACCCACCATAAGTGGATCAGGCCGGGTCGGGCGTGTCAAGAACCACGCCTGGACTTTGGAATTGACCAGCAAGAAGTGATTTGTGTTGGGCCGCAGGTGTCGCTGAACTCGCTACGCCTGTGACTTTGAATCACCAGCCATATTGTGATATAGGCTTCGCCGCGTGTCAATGAATCAGGCCGCCTCGATTTTGGAAATTGACCACGATGATTCAGAGCCACAGTAAGTCGTTGAATCATACGCTCGACTTTGAATTTGATCCCGCATTGATATGCGGCGACATGCTAGCAAAGATAATAAAGCATATTCTTTTATCGATAATACCTTTTCTTACGGCATTCCACATTCCCAGTAACAGAGTTCCATCCGTTTTGTCTATAGCATATATCCGATTCCCCGGAACGTGTGATCACGCATGGTCCCTCCCACTGGGTTGAATTTTCCCCACCAGGGGTCCATAGTCCTCAAAAACCTTCCTCAAGACTAGATCACCCGGCTAGAACACCCGAGGCTTTACTCGTTTGCTATAGGAGTTTGTCAAGCTTCAAGCAGGTAGATCGCTATTCACCTGCTGCCGCCCAGCCTCATCACTTGCGTCCCACCCTCCGAACACCGACTCGTATTTTCCTCGATTCGCACAGCCGTCCTGACGGTAGGTAGACCGATTTCGCGAGGGCAATGTACCCTCCATCCCTGTAGGTGAGTGCAAAAGGAGAGATGCCGGCTGGTTCGGGTCGCGGGTCCCCGTAGGCCCGCAGCACCCCGGTAGTTCCTCCACCCATTTCCTTTAGAGGAATCTAACCGCTTTTTGAGGGCAGTCAACAGGGTCTTGTTGGAGGCTTCATCTTGGCCATTGCTTTGGGGATACCGAGGGGTGGAGTACAAGTTTCTTATTTTTAACTCTTGGCAAAAGTCCCGATAGACCCGGCTGTCAAACTGCTGCCGATTATCGGATACAATTGATCTCGAGATGCCGAACCGACAGACAATGTTCTTCCAGATGAACCGGGTGACATCTCTATCTTTGATTGTCGCAGTTGCACACTTCTATCCATTTACCATAGTACGTGCGACCAACAATAGTTTCTTCGGGGTCGGTGGCAGCTGGGAACGAACTCACGTCACTAATCCCCATTGAGCAAACGCCACAAGCTAGAGATGGAGACCAAATTCTTGCACCTGAGATTTCCCAAGATGGAGACATTCGTCTGGCAAGGGTCACATTTTTTTGACATAGCCTAAAGATCGGGCCTTCATAATACACACATTCCCTACGTATGTATCTAACGGGGCTAGTGTTCTCCCGAAGCCTCGGTGATTCGCATATACCGTGTAATCACCAACACACAACGGGGCCTTGCTCCTAGTTAGACATTTTTAGGTATGGTCCAGCCAGGACCGCTATAGAAATGCCTGCCTACTGCGAGAACCCAATTGACCAAATCGAACTTTATGAGTCATGCTTCTATCATCTGGTAACTCTCTCGTAGCTATGTAAAGCCGTATGGGGTCTATCTAGGATGGGGGAGACTCCTCTATCTGGCTTTACTGAGGCGTAATACAGGAGCCTACCGATATGTGAGGGGATTGGGAGATATATATTTTTTATTTGCAAAGCACGGGCCACGACGGCTAAGGCATCGCCTGCCATTACCGGTCCCCCGGGACATGTTCAAGTTTCTAGGTTGTAAGGGTGCTGGAATTTCGCTTGACTACAGAGAAGCGACATTTTGCCATCTGGGTTCCTCGGACTTAAATTTGCGCTTGACTTGTCCTACGCACTACCGTGAGTCGCTTTCAATCAAAAGGCTATTAAAGACCTACTCAAGGAAAAGGTTCGTCCGTTATCACGGGCTTCAGATTATGACTTGTTGTTGAGGCGCCGGCTTCCAAACGGACTTCCTGCTCAATCCTTTTCCCGTAGGTGAGGGCACTGCATACCGATGTAAAGCCGATTGCTGGGAAGCCCCATCAACGCAGGCGGTCCACCGTGCTCTCGCTCGCAAGTATGGGCTGGATTTCTACAAGGAAGTCGGTTGAGACCTGCCCCTTCTTTGAAAACCTCGACTTATACTGGATGCCATATTCGCTTAGTTCCATTGCCCATCGGGCCATCCTTCCGGACATATCCTGCATGGATCGCCCGAGCCAAGACGCGAGTACCACAACCGGATGAGCCGGAAGGCGGGCTGAGCTCGGGCCGGTCGTCCAGAAGGCCAAGGCGTGTCGCTTCAAGGTGGGTATATCCGCCCCCTCAGATCGTCGTGACTTGCGACGAAAAGTATCGGCCTCAACTTTGCATCCCCACATTATTTAAAACAAGGCGGTACTTATCGCGTTATCGAGGTCGCTGTGTAAAGATAAAGAGTATCGCCAGCTTCCGAGCTCACAAGAATCGGGGGCTCTATCAGGTATTGCTTGATTGCTATGAATGCCCAGTCGCATTCCTCATTCCATTGGCCCCGGTTGGCTCCTCTCAAGGTAGAGAAGAAGGGTTTCAAATGGTCCGTGAATCGGGAAATAAAACGCCCAAGAGCGGCCAACCGACCGGTCAATTGTCGGACCCCTTCGTGGGTCGCGATTGCGGTGACGGCCTTGTTGTAGGATTAGCTTCTATCCCCCTTTGAGTTACCATGAAGCCAAGGAATCGCCCGGCGCTGACCCCGAAGGCACATTTTAGGGGGTTTAGTTTCATACCATATTCTCTAAGGAGGTCGAAGGTTTGTTGGAGATGAGCTGCGTGATCCGGGCGCTGCTTGGATTTCACTAGCATATCGTCAATGTAGACTCCCATCGTGCTGCCGAGTAATGGCCGAAACATTTTCGTTACCAACCTCTGATAGGTTGCTCCTGCGTTCTTTAAGCCGAAAGGCATCACGTTGTAACAATAGAGTCCATGGGGAGTGATGAAAGACGTTTTTTCCGCATCTGAGGGTGTAATGGGATCTCGTGGCATCCCGAGAAAGTGTCTGTGAATGATATGATACCATGCCCCACGAGGCATCCACAACTGACGGCGCGTGGGCATGGGAGCTATCTTTGACAAAGGCCGTTGAGGTCCGTAATCCACACATACTCTCCATTTGTTCTCTTCGAAACCACAACACATTGGCCACCCATTCTGTGGTAATTTCACGCTCTCGATAAATCCATTCCCAGGCGACTATCAACCTCGACCTGGATGACAGAGTGGCGGTCTGGGTGAAAGTGTCTTACTTTTTGTCTGACCGGATTGGCAGAGGGGGCGACGTTTAGCCGGTGTGAGGCGTGTGAGGGGCTGATCCCGATCATATCTACATGAGTCCAAGCAAATACATCAACATTCAACTGTATCACCTGGCGCAATTGGGTCTTTTCCTCCTCGGAAAGGAGGGTACTAATGTAGATGCATATGTCCGGCCCGTTAAGCGTTAAGGGACGTGGTTTCTAAGGGATCAACGGCCAGCGGTTCTCTATCCTCCGAGGCGGGCCGGGCGGATGACTGTGATTGCTATTACGGGGGGTTGGTCCTCAATGGGTGGTTCAACGGAGCATTCGCTTCGCTCGCGCTCCCGCAGTGAGAGTTGATAGCACCGCCGCGACTAATTGGCTTCCCTGGAGATCAACTTGCCCAGACTCAGTCAGGTAGCTTATTGTTTGGTGGTATGTGGATGGTACTGCTTTCATGGCATGTAGCCAGGCTCGGCCCAAGATAGCATTGTATGGCCTTAGGTCTTCTACCACGGAGAACAAGATTTCGTTATCTAACCCGCCGACGTAAAAGGTGATGTCCCTACCGGAGCAGTGGTAGCTCCGCTTGAAACTTGATAAAACCCTCACAAATGGGAATGGAGATGATCAATCGGGACTCTCATCCGCCAAAGGCCGGAAACTGAGCAACCTACCGTAGACCGCTCGGATCGACGCAGAACCCCGCGCACATCAAAACTATTAATACATATAGTCATGAGTGTGTCGTAGTGTGGTGTGGACGCACCCTACAGTGGTTAATAGGTGGAAAGGATATATACGTCCAACGGCAGAATGCCGTGATGATCTCCCGATCACGACAAGTGGTTTACTTCGCTTTAACCGATGCCGCCCGAGCATTCTTTCTCCTCTATTGGATTGATACGCGTATCTAGCCATCTCTCAAGAGAAAGCAATGGGCTTACCGTCTCAAGCATGTTCGATATTCACAACGCCCGCCGATCAGGAGCAACGAGATATCCCGCGTAGCCGCCCCTCGTACCGCCTAAGGCGGTCACACGACCGCCAATAAATTTCTGTGCTCGCGTTGATTATCTCGTGGGCCATGATCCCCGTGATAATCGCATCGTAGGGATCTGTTCGTCCCACCGCTTCAGGGCGGGGGCTATTTAAAGTCGGGAATCCCGGACGATGGCCTATCGTAGACGGCGTTGAGAGCCGTGAACCTGGACTTTTCTTCGATTGCCCGTCATGGCGCTTCCCGTCTTTCCTCTGGCCATGAGTCTCTGGATAATTTAGCGGTCGGTTTGTTGCTCGAAGGCGACATGATGGTTTGGCGAGGCGGCCGGAATGTTATCTTCAAACAGAGAGAATTTATTCACTGGTCTGCACAATTCCTCCATAGCGCGCCTGATCCAGGATACACTGAAGAACGGGTGGCCTGGCCCAAAGCTTCTTCCAAATTTAAAGACCCGCATCCATACCGTAGGAAGTCAACTGGTCAGACCACTTATCCGAACCCACGGTGAAGTCCCTTAATGACCTCGCTTCTTCCCGCTTCGAGGGATGGACTGGAGGAGCCGGGCGTTCCCTTTCTTGGCCCTGGCTGCAGCACAAGCATTAGAGACGAATGCGCCCACGCCCACCGAATGCTTATTGATCCTCTGAGCTGTGAAACTGTGCTAAAGCAGTGGCCCTTAAGGCTAGCTGAACACTACACAGGAGCCAATCATCCCTCAAGGCTGAGATCATCGTCGATTATAATGTAACATTGTGTGATCTACTTGATCGAAAAGAACCGCGCACACGGCGGTAAGGGCGGTATGGAAAAGCCATGGGGAGGATTATAGTCCAGGATATGCTATCCAAGGGGAGTGGAGAGCATGTCCCTGGTCCCTGAATCCACTCCAGGAGAAAATCATTCATGGCCATGGGGCGCCCTAAAGGGTACACATGGAAGGTAATCAAGTAGGAAGCCCCCAGCCCGGTCAGGCATATATTGGTGAGCTAGCGTGGGCTATCGTTGGTCCCTACTAGGTTCTCTCCGCACCAGATGCCTTGCGACACTGATGGACCGGCTGGATCGGTGAGGTGGCCTTTTTCTAGATTAGGTTTCCGCGACGTTCGGGGGTGGTGAACACAGGAGCCGGAACCGCTGCAGTGATAGCTCATCATCTCGCCGATGATCGATATCGCCTCGCGCGCCGACCTCTTGCCTTTCCCGACGGGAAGGAGTGGTCGTGGGCGGTTCTCGCGAGTGCTCGGTCCGGTCGGCTTTCATCCGGGTTCGCAGGCCCTCATTTTCCTCCCGCAATTGGTTCCCCCCTGCCGCACCGCCATTCATTCGCCTCGCTTCCTTGTTTTTGCTTCCATCTCTTGGGCTAGAGAAGAATTATCTCTAGGGCTAAGTTCACTAGATTGCTTGTCATGGCGCCAATCCCGATGATCCTGGGCCGGGATGTCTGGGAACAGCCAAAGCTTGAGATCGGGAGGTCACCCTGGGAGCGGGTGTGTTCCAAGCTCTTGAGTACCACTGAACTTTGCTCCTACGCTTCCTCACATACAAAATAATTGTGGTCTCCTGAATTCTCAGAGTCAGTGAATCGTCGGAGCATTCACCAATTGGCTGCAACCTACAAACACGGCATACCTGGGCCATGGTCCTTCCTCCGTCGCAGTTAGTCTTTTTTGAAGACTTAGAGCTGACAATAGTAACTTTATTAGGAATCTCATACCTCATTCGTGACTTGCTTTCTTTTATGGAGTGAGTAAGAGGATCCATTTTTGAGAGAGCGTGACGATTTCTTCCCATGATGGTAGGGGAAGGTGGCTCTTATTTCGTGAAGAATGACTTATTCTTCCATTTACGTAACTGTCTTCCCGATATAACTGCTGCTAAGAGAGCTTTCCTATTCTGTCGGAGGCGACGGGGTCAGTTCATGGGTGAACTCACACTTGTAATGTGGAGAGCTGGTTACAACTTCAGGTTGTGAGTCGCTAATCTGGTGCAAACACTCGAGTTAAAAAGGCGTTCGATGAGATACCCGGGCGCCCGGCGGAGGATCGTCGGGCGTCAGGCCCACAATAAGCTGACCTAATACCTGGGGTACTGGACGGAGGGTCGATCATGCTGCGCGGCCGGCTGCTTCGCTTGATCCTCGTACTGGCCGGGCCGACCACAGCGTGTCGGTCCGGGGCCCAAAGTACCCACACCTTCTATTTTAACACAACTTAGTAACGCATTTGTCCCTATTTTGTGATGTGTTCATTATGTCGGAAAGATGTGCGAAGGATTAAGTCGAAATTATATAAGGCTAAATTAGTCCTATATTAGGCAAAGGTAAGGAGAAAAAATACTGTTTTTTGTTGTATATGGTTGTGTTTCATTATGAGTTTTTCTTATTTTCGATATTGTGGAAAAAATTAGTCTTCTATTATTCTTATTTGGTTGTGATTGGTACCAATGTCCTTTGTTGTAGGGTTATTCATAACAACTTTTACAGAATTCAAAGCTTTGTTAGTACTTTAATGTGTCATTTGTTAACACCTACATGTTAGTATTATGTGATATTATTTCGTTTCGTTTTTTAAAAATTTCTTGAAAATGAAGTTGTGATTGATTTATTAATTTTTCCATACTGTTTTATAAATGTTTCCCCAAATGCATTAAGATCCCATAATGTTTTATCAGGCAATCAAAATAAAAAACAATAATAGAAAGTTAGGAACCAAAGAAAAGTCAATTCATTAAAGGACCTATACCAAGTTTGGTAAGACACATGACCGATATACTAGGATAACATGTGACACCCTTCTTGATCCGACCTGATTGGTGTGTCCGCACCCACTGGATGTCTGATACTAATTCAATTTATGACACCTCACCTGTGCAATCTTGGCAATGAGCGAAGGTGTCATTTGCTTTTTTACTTATACTCTCTAAGTTTGTTCATTTATATAATGTTAAACATTTAACTTGTATTATATTTTGTAGCAGCGGATTACAATATTTACATTGTTTACAAAATAATATAATTACATATGCAAAATAGACCAAAAGGTCTTCAAAGGCACCTAAGGATGCGTGCGGGCCTTGATCGTGATGTGGATTGTTCTTCCCTCTGCTTCCTCTCTTCTCGTACCTACACGTAATTTAAAAACATCCGCTAAGCTTACATTTAGTGGAATTAATACATATGGATGACCTCTACTGAGGGTCTCCAAACTTCTATACAAATGTATATACTTATGACACATGTAACATTTACATATACTTATCATTTCTCAGTTATATACTTTTTTCACAACATGTTTCATTTCTTATCATATTTCATATATTTTATGTCATTCACTTTTACTTTTATTCTCTTATAATCAGATACTAATATCTCATAGTGTTGATATGCTTCTCATATCATGTCATATACCTTTACATTTCATTTTGTATATACTTGTCATTTCTTTATGTTTCATGTATGCAAATACCTTAGAAGCTGATATGGAATATAATCAGATGTACCCGAAGGTACTATTATCAGACGAGACAAGACTCTATCTATATACCCAAGGTATCATCACCGTACAAGATAGAGGTCAGACATAGTTATGACCTTCAGTCGGGAGGTCATGTAGTCAAACCCAAATTAACTGACCTAACCGGCCGAAATAACCCGTTTCGCCTAGGTGCACTGGCTAAGGTGCATTGGCCGAAGCCGGTCATCGCCAAGGTGCATCGCTAAGCCGGTCACCGCCGAGGTGCACCGCTTAGTCAGACCGTCGAGCCGCACCGTCTAGGGAAAATGGCCATAACTTGTGCTACAGGTCCGAATTGAAAATTCAAAGCCTAACATCACCTTCATTGATGTGGCTACAATTCTACTGTATGACTCACTATCAAATTCTCTTATTTATTACCCAAAAATCAGTTCTAAGGTCCACAATGCATGTAATCAAAATAGGAAATTTTCTCGTTCAAATCGCAACCGCACCTTCCCCGAAACACATATATAGGAGCCTTTAGGAGCTCTTTCTCAACTCAAACCTAATGTAAATGAGTTTTAGTTTCCAAACCCAACCCATACACAAAATAGGTTTCCAAAACCATGTATCTATACTTATACCAAAACTAGACAAATACTCATACAAAACACTACACTTCCGTACTAGAATGCATACAACATTCATTGCTCCATACCTATGATCTCTTTTTTTTTTTTTTTTTTTTCCTTTCTTTCCTTTTCTTTTTCTTTCTCTTCTTCTCTTCTTCTTCTTCTCTCCTTTCTTGTCTTCTCTTATCCTAAGTTTTTGCTCTCTCTTTCTCCAAGACTAAAATGAGATATTTATTTTTGGTCTTCTCCTTTGCTCTGATCTTATCCCCATTTTGTTTCACTTTTTCTCTCTTTTGAGCATCTCGACCATCCGCCTCAAAGTTAATTAAACTTCCTCCACCCTTTCCTTCCCACTTGTCTCTTTCCACAATTTTCTTCCTTATTTCATTCTAATATCTTTCTTTTTATTACTCAGTCCTCCAATCCTCTATTACTCTTAATTTAACTTATGCATATTCCTACTTTGGGTATATGAACTTATTAAATTATGACTCCTTGAGGGGCCCTTAATTGGTAAATTATTAATTTACTCCTTAACTTCCTGTGATACACTCCGGTTTTTGCTTATTTTATTCGAAAAATATATTTTTTATTTTTATTATAAATCTCTAAACATGTTATAAAATTGTTAGGGTATAATTTGGGGTGTTACATAACATGTTATAGGTATTACTTGAATATACTATAGGTACTACAATAACAAAGATAAGTACTATCTTAATGGACAGTCCAATAATTAATTGCTCTCATACATTCATGACCATTTAGTAGTTCCTATTTGATTCCAACAAACCTATTTTGTAGGTGACTCCTTTATTGTGATATTAAATATGTCATACATACATATTGATTACAATAAATAAAGAATTATTGTTATACCGTAAGCTTGCAAGACACATGACTAATGAGGTACTAGGATAACATGTTATAAGCACATCGAATATTGAAGTACTACAATAATAAATATAAGTACTACCTAATGGAGATACCCAATAATTAATTGCGCCTATACACTTTCACCACAAGTAGCTCCTATTTGATTCCAACAAACCTATTTTGTAAGTAACTCCTTTAGTGTGATATTAAATATGTAATATAGACATATTGATTACATAATGTAGACTATTATGTTCCCATATGTTTGATTGTGTGACTAATGAACATTTAATTTGTAAATGTGTTAAACGAAAGGTATAACTTCGAAGAAGATGAAGAACAAAATGTTTTGTTATGTCTCTGAATGTGGGAAAATTGTGAAGGATGCAAATAGGTCAATTAATTAGTAAGGGTGGGTAAATTATATTAGGTGTGAATGTATATTTCATTTGAGAAATTTGTTTCACTTAGTCTATAACCCAGCGTTGATCCAAATTCGGTGAAACTGCATCATACATGTAAATTTGATCCATCAATACTGGTATTGTTACGTGATGAGCAAGAATTGTTGAAGATGTTCATATTCAATGGCATGTATTGTCGTTTGTACGTGTCTTCAAAAATCGATGTTGTGGTTGATATAATTGCACCTTCTAAGTATATTAATTTACATTCACTATAGTTACAAACATTGTCATACTTTTTTGTAAAGCACATGTGTAACAATAACTAAAGTTTACTCATGTCTTGTTAACAGAGTCCTGACACCTATTCGATCCTCTTCTAATAATGAACTCATTCATATTAATGGAAATTGAAATGTGAATAGAGTTCCTGCATTTATTTGCTGTTTCTAATTTTGAAATAGCACAATAATGGAAATTGAATGTGAATTTGTCGATGGATATATCGGAAAATACCTCAACATTGACAATTGGGCATTTCAAATAAATCAAGATATCATTCATTTTAACTCAAGGCGATTTTAAAATGCAATCATGGGCAAAGGATAAACATTTCCAAATGCTTCCACATTTCCGGGATGTCAGGTACCTAATGTCCTTATCCGGGATGGTGTTTCTTCTTGTAATACTACTAAAGAAATATTATAAGCACATAACTCATTACATGTACTGCTAGTTTAGTAATATCCTGAGAAAATAACTACGCTTAAATGATGCATCGAATGTCATTAAAGTGCACACATTTATAAACATCTCATAGTCATACTATAGATGATAGTTGCATTCAACCATTTGAAGATCCAATGATGCTCCATACGCTGATGAAGTCATTCGATCTAATTCCAGCACCAACCATTATAGATTTTAGGGAAGGCTTCATTAGAGAGCAGGTATGAGATTGACCATCCTAAGCGTGACAAATAAGGAAAAGACAAGGATAGAATATATGGTCACTTGCAAGAATACAGAGAGGTTGTTACCTTGGCATGAGCGAATTGTCCGAAGTAATTCGAGCTCAATTGTGGAGTTGACATGCTCAAATGATGGCCATTTTGAACAACTTTTTATTGCACATGTTGTGTCTATTCAAGGGTTTATAATGTAATATCAATTAACTATTACTGATTTGGTTCATGAGGGCTGCTATACGGTGGTACTCTTATTCTTCATGATAACGAATTATCACGACAACATGTTCCTCAGCCACATTTGGTTATGAGGTCAGAGAATTATGACGATTGATTTTGGTTCTTACAAAATGTAAAGAAAGTTGTTGGTGATAAGAATGTTGTCATTATATCATATAAGCATCTGAGTTTTCTTTGTAGTGTCCCAGAGATATTTGGATCAAAGAATCATGTTTATTGTTATCATCACTTGAAGGAGAACTTTATTAGTTTTTTAAATAAGCAAAATACAAAGGGATGTAAAGGGAAAGAAACTGCACTTGAATGGCTGATTATGCGAGATTGAATACTAATTATAATGCTCACATGTTTGAATTGCGAAAGTATAATGAGTCATTAGCAACATGGATTAAGCAAAATGAACATGAGCATTGGGCCATGTCAAAATTCCTAACTCGTAGATGGGACAAAATGACAACTAACCTTGCCGAGTCTTTTAATGCTTGGTTAAGAAATGAGCGTCATCATTTCATCTACACCTTCATCATTAAGAATATCACTAAGTTAGGGGCAATGCTTGTTAAGCATAAATAAGAATCCAACTATGGGAAAGGTACAATCGGGCCAAAAATAGATGAGAAAGTAAAGATTAATATTGCTAAAGGTGGGGTTTACTCGATCAACCCATTCATGGAGACCTTCTTTGCTGTAGTTGTGGGTAATTCAGTTTTGAATGTTGATATAGTGGAAAGAACATGCACATGTCATCGTTGACAATAGTCTAGTATACCTTGCGAGCATGCATGCGTAGTTATACTCTTCATAGGCCAAAATGTTGCAGGCTTCGTTGATGATATGTTCAAATTGCCCGCACAACAATTGGTATACTCAGACATTTTTCGTGGTATAGAGACACATGACATGCTGAAGGTCACTGCAACCACAGGTTATTCGAGATGTCATAGGGAATGTTTTCTTCTCTTTGAAGCCACCACGCACAAAAAGGTCAGTTGGAAGATCGAGGAAAAAGCGTATAGAATCCCAATTTCAAGATAAGCGGACATTATATTGCTCTCGTTGCCATTTGGCAGGACATAATAGACAAACATGCAAAAATCCCTTGGCATGATTAATGTGTCATTTGAATATTCTATGTTTTGAACCTATCTCGCATCATTTATTTTATGTATTAATTTGTGATAGGTTTTTTGATGCTATGTTTTGAACATTACAGAAGTTTGCTTAATTTGTCATTTGAATATGCTATGATTTAAACCTTTCGGAATTGATTTTAATTAATAATTTGAATAGGCTATTTTATTTGTTAATGTTGTTATCATGAATGCTTGCATGCAATTACTAAACTAAAAGTTAATAGTATGGACAACTTCCAATGTAAGCGTAATCATTATCTCCCACAAACAAGAAAAGATGTAACACACAGTTTACAAACAATGCATATTTAAAATGGAACTGTCCATTTATTGTTTATTAACATACAGTTTGATTGTTGTTCCGTTTGTACTTGTAAATTAGGCTACCTAAAATTCGTTGTTCGAGTAAGAAATTCTTGTCCATTGTCTAACAATTGCCGGTTGAAAAGTTAGATGCAATTAGAGATGTAGAGTTTGGTGGATTATTATAGCTTGCCTGTAAGGAGCTCTGTTATGAGCTTTGCCAATACATTATTGGGCCACCACATGCCGCATATCAACAGATAAAAATAGAGGGACGTATTCTTCCTATCACTATAAATGATGCAAGAGATGTTATGGGCATCTCATGCGGTGCAGTTGATGTGATTGTGCATCCTAGACATGGATCAATAACCCATACATATTCGATCCGCCAATTGGAAGAGAAGTTGATTGAATTACCAGTTGGTGAAGAATTCTTGAAGTTATTTATTATTTTTTCATGCGCAACAATCTTGGCACCAAACAGTAAGCTTGAAGGGATACATGACTGGATTTTGTAATGACAACGATATTGGCGCGGCCGTCACAACTGGGCAAGTTTATGCTAAATAATGAAGATGGAATACGAGATTTCAAAATGGTAATGGTATGTACATGCTACTTGTTTGCTATTTCTAATGCAATTTTCTAATATTTATATTATAATGTTGTAATTTTGTAATATTGATATTATATTTTACATTAAGGTTTAGTTAATATACCTATATGTTCATATTCTGCAGTTGTTGTACTTGATAGAATCTTATATACCATTAGTAGAGGTTGAACTAAGAGTGTCATATTATGCTATTTGGAATGACGTTTTAGTTAGACGACGCCTAAGTGAAGAAATTTTCATGTTCAATGGCTAGTAGCATGTGGATAAGTTTATAATGTCATCAATTTCGATGTAATCGTTTTAATAACATGGCATTTCCTTTATTGGATTGTTATGTTTGTTTATAACAAACATAGCTAAAGAACAACTTAAAGTAGTTCCAACAAATCCTACAAATACGACCTTATTGGAAAGGTGAGACTGGTGCCTCCAAGCTCATGAAGGTGGAGACAAATAACAACCAAATATTGGTGAAAGGCAACATCATGAGAATGTAAAGAGACATGTGCCTGAAAATGTAGAGCTTGATAATGTAGAGAGCCATGAGCCTGTAAATGTAGAGAGTCATGAAGCTGAAAATGTAGAAAGCTATGAGCCTGTAGATGTATAGACACATGAGCCTGAAAATGTAGAGTCTAAGAATGTAGAAAGCCATAAGGCTGTAAATGTAAAGAGTCATGAGGCTGAAAATGTACAGAGCTATGAGCCTATAAATAGACATGTGAA
Organism: Tetrastigma voinierianum; assembly: GCA_016808115.1. Lineage (NCBI taxonomy): Eukaryota > Viridiplantae > Streptophyta > Magnoliopsida > Vitales > Vitaceae > Tetrastigma > Tetrastigma voinierianum. The sequence goes on along the minus strand of JAEQBH010005587.1, from coordinate 139,021 downwards.
CTTGAAATGTAGAGGAGACATGAGTCCGAAATGTGAGCCCGAAATGTAGAGAGCCATGAGCTTATAAATGTAGGAGCCATGAGGCTGAAAATGTAGAGAGCTATGAGCCTACAAATGTAGAGAGCCATGAGCCAGAAAAAAGTTTCCATGCAATATGAAGTTGTATTTGTTGAACCCGATGCTGATTTTGTGAGAAAGATAAATAAGGGGGAAATCCTATTGCAATTGATAAGGGAGGAAGATATGAAAACCCTTAATTGAGAAAAAGGCAGAAAATACAAGCACAAAGATCGATAAAGACCTTAACATGTAAATCTTCACTTTTATCAATTATCGCGGCGTAAAAGTATCATAAGATTCCTATCGAATGTGATCGTATGCATTACACTCTTCTAAAGATGGTGCCCTGGCAATGTTTTAATACAACCCACTTAAGTAAAATATTTATGTACTAGCAAAACAATTTATTCTTATGTAACAGTGAGGTACTATGTCAGATGTTTGGTATGTTTGTCACACAGGATGAGGTGTCATGTGTTCAAGGCAAAAATTAGATCAACAGTCAGGAATTTCTCATATGATGATAGTTTAGCTAGTACTACAATGTATTCATAAAGGTTTTCTCACTGTCATATCTTTTAATGCAAGTAATTACAATGTTTTTCTAGGTCTTAAATGCAGAACATGAGCATATTGTGCACATCACTATTTCGATCATGGATTCTCGATAAATCTTGCCAACATCTCTAGAAAAGCTAAGAAGAATATGTTGCTTCATTGTAGAAGAGCCTATCTCGACTCTACAATCATCAACGCTATTAAGTAATCAACGTTTGACATGGTATAATATTATACTTAATCTCCTATAGTTTATACTAAATTTTATTTGTAGTTATTTTTCCTCGTACTTCATAAATCACGCGATTATATCAAGTAAACCCGCAAGCTGCTCGCGGTTGGTTATTGTCCGCTTGCCACCGCCCCGTGACAACAATATACTCACATTTTCCAAAAGAGTGTCATATGCCTTGAGCCAGTGCTTGAAGGCCCATGAAGTGCAACTTGACATCGCAAAATATGAGCATGTCTACCCTAATGTGGTTCAACAACAAAATGGGTAAATTATTTCTCTGTTCAATACACATTTACTAGTTATTAAAGATTAAACTAATCATCACATAAGGAAATAATTATTTCATGCATATAGGTATGATTGTGGAGTGTATTTGCTCAACTATATGGAGTTCTGGAATGGGGCCACCTTATTTGGATCTATTGCTACTTAAGCCAGGTTTTATGCTTCATGTGCTTCCATAAATTAAGATATTTCCTTACCGAGCATATGTGAAATATCGCCTTTCTATTGTAGGATAAACTGGAATTTTTTAGGATAAAGCTTTTATATGGTTTGGTAATGCATCCAAGTAATGCTGAATGGGACCGGAGTTACACTATCTGTAACATAGACTCGTGATGGGTGTTGCTTCAGGTTTGACGATCTCTTACTGATATGGTTGCTCGCTAATTATGACCTCAACTCTTAATTTTAAACATTTTTTTATCAACTTATACATATTGAGATGTATTTAGACAAGCATTTACTAAGATACTTGTTTGTCATTTTTTGAATATCACTTTTAACTAAGACACTTGTTATTCTATAGGTATGATTGACACCAATGTCTTTAGCCTAACACAAATTAGTACTATATTTACACATTTTTTTCCATCATAGTGCTTCTTGTAATAAGATGTGAACAGATGTGATCTTTAGTCTAGGAATATAATTGGATTATTGAAGTCATTTGATTTTATTAATAGGGGGAGAAACATCCATGAGCTAAATTAAAACGAAATCAACACAAGTTATTCACAATAGTAGGTACTATTATAACATACGTTCAGTACTATCTTAATAAACTGTATGTACGATATTTTTCATCTCAAGTATTACCTTTTAATAGTTCATAATCCCCTTTTTACACCAATATTCCATGATCAGTACATAGTTCTTGTCAGGCCCCGATTCCCGGTCCGACCCGATTGGCGGATCTGAACCGAGTTCGGGGTGCAAGACTCAGGATCGACTCTTACTCCGATTTTTTTTTTAAACTGAATCGTACCTCGTGGGTTATACCACATCTTGTAACAACATCAAAGTATCATATATAATTGAGTCCCGTTTACAATTACAAAACAAGATTTCTTACATTTACAACCGAAAGCACTGAACCCACATGTAGTGAACCCTTCTTCTCGTGTGTTCGCTCCAAGAAGATGCGAAGTCTTCGATGTCTTCCGCACCTACACGGATGAAAACCTAAGCTTTACTAGTGGGAAACATTTCTTATACGTAAACATAAATCCGCATACAAGAATCGTATCGAATATTCAGCATTCACATAATGAACTTATACAATTACTTAGGCTTATACAAACTTATGCTTATTCAGACTTATACTTATCACATTCTGATCTTTTGCTTACTCAGGAATTACACTTATGGTAGACTTATCCTTATTTGGATCTTATACTCATAGCACTTATTCTTATCCGGGTCTTATACTTATAGCAATCGTATCTATACTCTATAGCAAGATTTATTCTTGTCTTATCTATACTTATTCAAATCTCTCCTAAATGCTACATATCTAACTTATATCGATACTTGTCTCGCATTTATACTTATTTCGATCTCCTATAGGAGTTACATAACCTATGCTTATACAGAGGTACTTAATCGTATGGGTATTTATCTATCTCATCTCCCGTAGGAGCTGCGAATCTATACTTATTCTAATGTGGTTTACACTCTGCTCGGAGGTACCGAAGGCACACAGAGATTACTAACGATAACGGATTTGCGGAACTTAATCTTATACGGAGCACCTTAAGTACTACTTGATCAATTGTCCGCTCGATAGCAACTTGTGTCGTATCATATCCCAACAGTTCTAGGTTAAAGTATACCTATACTACACGGAGTACTGTAGAGATACTACGAGTTTATCCCCATCCCGAGCTTATAATGGAGATACCGTGAGGGAACCATGTGAATTAATCGATACGTGGAGTACCCGTAGGTACTTCAAAACTTATATTTATACGTGAGATACTTTGTATCTGCACTTGTACTACGTAGTCTATCCGTCTCCACGGATCTTCTACTCGTATCACGTAGTTTATTCCTTTCGTATTTCATCTCATCCCTGCATTACTAGAGCATATACATGTATTTCGGATTTTTTACATGTATCACAGAACTTATACATGGCTTGGGGATCTTATACATGTATTTCTATCTATACATATCTTGGCGTAGTATATACTTATCTTACTTTAACTTATAATGGTCTTAATTTTAACTTATAATTCGGTATTTCGAGCACATACTTGTATTTCGATCCGATACGTGTATTACGTAACTTATACTTGTCTTACGGAACTTATACCGGGTCTTGGCGTAATCCTCGACATGTATTTTAGATCTTTACACAGTCTTACGTGAGCGATAATGATCTTACGATCTTATACTTGGCGTTACGTAATCCTGCATACGATTCCTTGCATCTTTACATGTCTTACGTAGCGTATACTTATCTTACGATCTTATAATCGGTAAAGCATAAAACTTGGCCACGTATTCAGATTCTATACATGTCCTACAGAGCGTATACTTATCTTACGAATCTTATAATTGTGCGAAGGTGAATGTAGAGGTACGATAAGTCTAATGCACGTAATCATTTCACATGCAATGCATCGCACTTATGCATACATTTAAATACGACATTAGTCCAATGATACGGATCACAATGTGATACATACTTATTTATCGATACGAGAGTACCCTTAGGTACTACAGCTTAATCTTAATGTGACTTAATCAAACAGAACTTTATTCGTGATACAGGAGTACCCGTGAGGTACTAACTTATTCGTATGCAGGAGTACCCGTGAGGGTACCACATAACTTTAATCGTATACAGGAGTACCCTAGGTACTGTGTGATTTATTCGCATGCAGGAGTACCCGTAGGTACCACGGAACTTATCATACAAAGGATACATCTGCATCTTTACTCTTATTCATTATTTAGTGTTTTATCATATGTCTGTCTGACTACCTAGACCAATCATAAGAAATGAGTAGGACGCAAAGATAACAAGTGCACCGAAGGTACGATATTAAGATCGGGTGCCAGAGTACCAGCTACGCACGCGGCCTCGCCCACGCAACAAGAGTGTCGAGCACCGCCAGAGTGCCGAGCACCGATCGTGACGTGCCGCCCACGCGCAATGTGAGTGCCGTAGCACCGGCAGGAGTGCCGAAGCACCAATCAAAACGTGGCTACCCACGCAACAGGAGTGCCGTAGCACCAACAAGAGTGCCGAAGCACCAACAGGACGTCCACTCATTCATTCTTCGGTCCTAGGTAGTCATATTGTCATATGTCTTTCAGAACTTATAACCTTTCTTAATCACATTCCTCGTGGATCATGACATTTTATCTTTCATATTCATGTTCATGTTTCGCCGTTTTGTGTTTGCTGTACCTATTCCATATGGTACAGATACTTGTGCCGTATATGATGCCTATCCACACATCATTCATATATTCTAGTCCCTCTATGAATCTATTTTTCTTAGGAGTTGGAATCAATCCAATCGGATCATCCAAACTCAAGTTATGACATTCACGCTTAACTAGCTCTGGCTTGCCAATTTACCAAAGGACAGTTTGGTAATATTCATTTTCCAGCGTTGTCTGTCCCATTTTGACACTGGTTCTTTGTACTTTAAATTTAAGGTGCTAAGGGTTCTATTCCAACTAGACCACCTAATTCGTGAGCACCGGAACTCAAGATACGTCCGAAACAACTCGGACTACTCTATGTTCAAAACTGAAGTCAGAATTTGGCTTGCACATGGCCCCACTTTGAGTGAATTTTTGGGCCACTTAAAGCCAGAATTTGACGATGCCTATTTCTTTAGGTTTAGTTCTACTTGAAGTCTTTTTTAATTGGCTACTTTAATCACTCAAATCGGATAAGAAATGAGAAAGTTATGGCCAAAATACGAAATCGGGTCGGAACAGAAAGGTATCAGGTGTACCGCATAATTCCTTAACGTGTACCGAGACACTTTGCTCGAAGGGTGTACCGTACACTTTCAAGGTGTACCGTACATGACCGAAATGCCCAGAATGTGTGTTTTCTCACATTTTTCCATACTTTTGATACTCAAATCAAATCTATACTTCCTCTACACTTCAAACACACATCAAAACCATTTCAAATCCATCTTATAATCTCCTTTGTACTCAATTCATCTATCAATGGATATCTTTCTTCCAAATTCTTTCATGAATCACTTCAAAACCATTCTAATATGGGTTATGGACCCATACAATAAACTAAACATGATGTTTAGTTATACTTATTCTTAAACCCTAACTCAAAGACTCTCAATTTAACATGAAACCATCCTCAAAGAGAGGATTTCATGATCTTCTGCATCATTTAAGGTTTTATCCACCTTATTTTCCATACTTTTGGGTTAAGATGAACCCCAGCAAAACCTCAGGTTTGAGCAAAATAATCACACAAACCCAAAGATACATGCCAAATCTCATAGAATCTATAATCAAGGTTGGTTTGACAATAAAAATCCAAAGTTCCATACTCTTGGCTTCGCTGATCTCCTTCCTTCTTCTCTTCTTCTTCCCTCTTCACGCTTTTTTTCCTTTCCTCCCCAAAATGAGACCAATTTTGGTCTTTAAATTCCATGTTTGCTAAAGCCTTGTTTCGTCTCTCTCCAAAACCCGCATTTTTAAGTTAAGTCACTATCATATTTAAGCCTATAACTCATTCTATTTATAAATAAATCCTTATTTCATTTCCTCGCCTCAAATCTTCTTAATTCATGTCTGGGCTCCCTTTTCGACAAATCACAATTTTTGTCCTAAGTTTTGTAACTTTCCTGTCTCTGCTTTCCATGTGTTTCGCATTTAACTCACAATTGGGGCCACAATTATACTTACAAACTTCTAAACACGCTAAAACTCAAGCAAGCAGATTTTCAGCGTGACGCCTATGAGTTTAGTGTTGAACTATAACTTAATAACCATAATACTACTGATCCATGATTAGTATACATAGTTCTTCACAGTACAAAAATCAGTATTGAACTAAAGTTTACATCTGGGGAGCAAATTCTATGCATTTCCTCAATGCTCACTTCGCACTCACTCACATTTTCCCTAAGCTATATATGTCATGTAACAAACAAGAAAATGGTTACAAAAACAAAACAATACACTTTATTTCAACATCTTGTTTTCCCCCCATCAGATCTCCAATCTCTAAGCTTTTCAACATTTTGTTTTCGCCTTCAGTTCGTTGATTACCGTTTTTGCTCTAGCACACATCTTAAGATCATGCCACAAAATAATCACAGCCTCGCTCAAGAATCAAACAGTTCAACAAAGATCAAAATAATTAATCTCATTTAATTTACATCTCACAAAGGATTTATGCTTCCTCACTTACTCGAAAATTTAGACAAAGAGCACCCACTTCAGAATTCTTCGCCTGTCCATCAATAATGATGTCTCAAAACCAACCACCATGATCCGTCCGTCAAACAATAATCATTGTCACTGAAACGCTTCTTCATACACACCAAAGACGCCATCAAATCCCCGCCCGCTGAAGAGATCATCAACTGAGTGGAGTCACACATATCACCGCATATTACACGGCCAAGATAATAAAACTAGGTCCTGAAGTTAACGCAAATCCATCAATATTAACATGTAACATGATAAGAGATAATACCATCATATTGAAGAACATCCGCTGTAAATTAATTATTCGAAAACAAAGATCACGCCGGTTTATTACGAAGGTCGCCTTAACATATAAATATTATTTATACATAATCAAATCATCATCCGTAATTATATGTTTAATTGGGTTCTTCAAGATTCATGTGGCAACACTGATATATAAATCATACTTTTACACAACGATAAGAACCCGTGCATTAACAACAAGATACATGCATATAATGAAGACATAACACAGAAGATTTTAAACCATTACGAGATATTCAACGCGAGATCGTCAGAAGATTTAACATGTTATATATAAAATATCAAATACGTATTAATATGACAACATTATCAGAACTAAAAGTCGGAGATCAACACCTTCGGTTATATTGAAGCAACACCAGTTGAATCCAAAATCAATGAGACACAACACATATTTCGCCGTCCATGGATGGAGTTAAACCACGGATGATTGACATTGTAAAGGTCGCCATGTCCACTTAACTTATCAACACACCACAGACGGTTTAGCAATTCTTCTTCTACCTTATGATCGTAGATAAACAAAGTTAAGAGAGGGCAAAAGAGAGCTACGGCAGCGGCTGAGTGAGTCATGTATATAAGTTATATGTTACAGAAAGCATGTTTTATATATAAGAAAGATATACCATATATATTTTATTTCAAATGCACTTTTTGTTTCATTTTTTAAAAGTTCCAATATAGTATTTTATAAATATATCCAATCAATGTATTTATTCTGACGCACACTAATTTTTTCCATATAGATCAACACTACTTTTATACTTTACTATACTTATATTTACTACTTATTTAGCATTGTCCTTATTTTAATCTTTTTAAAGAAAACAACACTCGTGTTTTTTAAAAGAACAACACTCAGATTAATATCATAATAAATCAATTTAAAAACCTATAAATCTCGACAATATAATTATAATATACATGTTCTATAACATACACGATCATAACTGACATTATTTATATCTTATCAATACGATTTACCTATTCTAATATCCTGTATACAAAAACAAAATATCATAATAAGATAACCCCACAAAACCAAAATATCATAATAAGATAACCCCACAAAACCAAACAAGTACCTAGACGATGAAATCACCACAAATAAAATAAAACCTCATGGCGTTCGTTTTTCGATTTAACGTCAAAGTTCATCACAAAGATTAGTTCGTTGCTTTTAAAAATTTTCACCATTTATCACGAATTTTTAAAAGCCTAAATGTAAAAATAAAATATCTTACTTTCTATTTGTAAAATTCATTTTCTAATAAAATGCTAAAACTCTATCACGTTTCAACAGCATAATACTAGCAATAAACACTAATACTACACGCACAACTTATAAGCCAGACTCATGACCTCATCTTCGACCGATTCATTTATTATTTCCTTTTCAATTCTCAAACTTTGTCTTCATTTAAAAATTAAATCATGTGAGGGATTTAAAATTTTCAAACCCACATGCTTACATTTCGATTACTACTTTTGATTTTTAAATTTAAATTTGTTTTTTATTTTTATTATATTAAAATTAATATATTTAATAAAAAATAAAAATATTATGTAATTTTATAAATTATTTATTGTAAAAACATTCTAATTATTATTATTATTTCTTATATTAAAGATAAAATAAAAATAATAAAAAAATTATTTTTAAAATATAATCTGGGTGGGGCTATAACATGAACCCGTCCCGAATTGGCCTCGCATTAAAAATAAACCAAAACCTCGCAAACCTGACATAATTAAAACAAAACTCGTCCCATTAAGCAGAGCGACGAGAACCCGAAATAATCCGCCCACACATCCCGCCGCTATCCAACGTTAAAAACAAACAACTTAATACTTAACGCACAACATTATTCAAACTAAATTCAAAAAAAGCTTTTATTCAAAAGATAAGAAAAACAAACACCACTCCTGGGGCATCTTAAAAGTAATTCGAAGGAAAATTATTTAGCGATAAGGAAAAATATTTAGTGACGTGGCAGCATTTAATCCTCAGCATTTACGATCATCCCAAGACCCTTACTTTCCTACTGTTGTGGACGATGTCTACGCTCCTCATTTCCGCACTTCATTCCAATCGGTTTCTCTGTCTAGTGTCTACGCCTCTTTACTTTAAAGGTATAAACATATTTTATGGGATAAAATACCTAAAATAGCCTTTTTAGTATTTTCAGAAAAATACACTTACTAGTAGCCGATGTAACATTTGTTACTAAAAAGTCTAAATAAAATTATAATCCTTTTTTTATATTACCTTATTTTTACAAGGATTTGAGCATTTGGGGTCTCTTGCACCTTATTCCACCTTTTTACCGTTTCGAACTAGGTCTTAAAAATCTCTTCGAAATCATCATTCCACCTTTTTATTATCTCGAGCCAGGCTTTAAGAATCTTTAGTAATCTTACCTTTTTACCACTTTAAGTCAAATCTTAAAAATCTCTCGTATTCTTTTTCCACCCTTTAACACAAGGGCAAAATATTGTAATACTTATTATAACTTTAAAAGTTATAATAAATTCCGTATTTTTTGAACAATTAATTTTAGTTCTTATTTTACAAGTAAATATTCTAATTTTAAGGGGGTTTCTATGTGTTATTTTGGAATTTTGAAATAATAGTAGACTTAGTGGTTAAAGGTAAAAGGATATAGGGTGTGTTTGTTTGTGAGAGTTTATCTATAACTTTATTTTCACATAATTTTGATAAAAATTATAAATATTTAAAAAAACTTATAAAAATAACTTATGACCCCCTATAAACTATTTTTAGCTTATTTTAATAAGCTTTATGGATAAACTTATTAAAAAAACTTAAAATAGTTTATACAAAAGACTAAAATTGGTCATCTTAATGACAAAAATGATATTTTCAATAATAATAAAATATATATATAAAACAAATTTCTGAAAAATTATGTAAAAAATAGGTAAATTTTTGGAAAATTATATTAAAAAATAGGAAAAAATATAAAATAAAATGAAATAAATTCAAAATTATGTAAAAGGTAAATTTTTTTGAAAAAAATTAAAATATAAAAAAAATTATGACATATAATTAAAAATAGAAAAAAATATATTGATAATTAATAATGAGCATTATATTAATTGCTTTATTTGTAATCAAGTAGATTCAAGAATTTTATTTTGTTTTTAACTTGGGACTTTTAAGTGGCTTATTTAAAATCTCACTAATGTTATTTATTATTTTTTCGTTATTTTTGCTTAAAAACGCTTACATGATGGTAAACACTAATGATATTCGATTTTTTGGCGTTTTGATGCTTTTTTCTTTTTATTGCATTTATTATCGATAAAACCATGTGACAATATTTACGAGATATATAATTTTATTTATATTAAAATACTTACACATCACTCTCTAAAAAAAGCCTACGCCTGCCGCTGTTTCATCTCGCCGCCTGCCGTTTTCATCCAAGGTCTCAAAGAAAGCCAGACCTCCGCATCTCAAGGCCTTAAATACCTCACGAGACATTATACATCACGTTTCTATTATTTAAACATCAAAATTAGCATTTGAATGCAAGAAGATTAAATATTTTAGTTTTCAGAATTCTTGATGCATAAAACAAAATCAAAATGAAAATATTGCCTATTACTATTTTTATACTAAAAATTTTAATGATAAATATTTTAAAAGATATATAAATAATCTTTACTTTATTTTAATTTTTTACCACATTTCACGATATATATACGTATATAAAATTTTAGTTCTTTAGTTTTTTAAATTTTTTTAAACATTACGACAAATGCTATTTATCAAAAACACTTAATCTTATGTTAAGCTATAAATGATTTTTTCAAATATTATTGTTATTATAAGTTTGTTTCAAGATAATGATCTGCCAAATACCTTTAAAATTCCATACATAAACGCTTTTAAAATACGTGATTGAACACAAATAAATATATCAATAAAATACTTTTATAACATAATCTTTCATCCAATGCTTTTATAAAATGTTACATAATGAAACCTGTTTTCTGTTAACAGCATCCAGTTTTACCCCAAAACAAAATACCATATCCATAGTAACATGTAAAATATTAATAAAAAAGAATAATTAATAAAAGTTAATATAAAACATTTTGAAAACTTTTTTCTTGATTGTTAAAAAAGACAAAATATTTATAAATTCAAAACACAAAATAGGTGAAAGATTTTTCAAACAGGGAGTATTTTACAAGACCATGGAAGAAAGGTTTCTGGAAAACAATTACCAATCTTGAAAATGATCCTTCTTAATCGCTTAATCCTCTCTCCTAATTGTCCCCTCTCTCAATGCTTCCCAATACATCACCGTTTGAACCCTAACCATAATTCTTCTTCAATGGCGATTGCTTCTCCTTCTACTCCAACCTTCTCTGCTTCCTTCCGCTGCACCAGAGCCCAATCTACTCGATTCTTCCTTCGATCGTCCGCCGGCATCCGATCCCACCGGACCCGTCGATGTCGGCTCACTATCTCCTCGCGTCTCAACTCATCGAAGCCGTCCGACGCTGGAGGATCCGTGTCGCCGGACAACGGGGATTTACAGTACGAGCTACAGCATGAGTTCTCGCCACAGCGGAGTAAGGGTTCACCGGTTTTTGTGACACTGCCGGTGGACGTCGTGAACTATTCGGGAAAGGTGCGGCGGTGGAAGACGATGTTACAGTCGTTCCGGGCTCTTGCAGCGGCGGGGGTTGAGGGAGTGGTGATGGAAGTTTGGTGGGGACTGGTGGAGAGAGAGGAGCCTGGGGTTTATAATTGGCAGGGTTATATTGATATCGTTGCATTGGCTCGAAGGTGCGGTTTGAAGGTTCAAGCTGTGATGGCGTTTCATCAATGTGGCACTGGACCTGGCGATCCTTACTGGTTAGTGTTCTGTGAACTATTGTGATGGCAATGCTAATAAACCCTAATTCTATATGTGTGGGTAAGACTTCACATGAATACTCTGTTCCTATAAATCAAATTCATGGTTCATCAAAAGATTTCATTTTTAGGTTGGTATTTTACTAATATCAACAATGGAAACTAGGTGTTTTGTTATGTTGCTGAGCATCACATTTCATTGTTGCCATTGATTCATGGGTTAGTAATTCTAACTATAAGTAATCATAAGCATATATCTCTTATTAGAATCTCCGTCTGCTCCAAGGGCTTCTTTATGGTGCCCTTCCTAGTCCTGAATAATTTGGTGTGCTTAGTGTCATATTATTAATGTGGTTGAACTTTTTTCCATTCGCAATTTTTAATGTCACTCTATCACAACTAGGTTAAGAATATGGTGAGAGTTTTTTAGGATCGTGGCCCTATTGGATTGATTTGAAACTAAAATAAACTCAAATTCGCCCCTAACTTGTTTATTTATCAAAAAAATAAACAAGTTTGGGAGCGACCTGAACACTGTATAAAAAAATCCCTAGGCAGGTTTGCTGGTAGGTTTGTGTATTGCTTGTCACGCCCTACCTGAATTATATATAAATTTAATTTAATTTAATTTTTATTTTCCTATTTCTAATATATATAATTTCAAAAAATTTATTTTGTTATAAAAAGTAATATTTTTATTATTGATAAAATATGTTTATTTTAATGTAATTGAAAAAATTATTAATAATTTGAAAAAAATATGACAAGATAAGTATGAGAAATTCACATACCCATTGTGGGGGAAAGTTCGTAATACTATATAAGTATGGATGCCTCTTATGCTTGCAGACGCATTTTAAAGCCATTAAGATCCCTAGAGGCCAAAGCTGATAATATTTATATGGTTTGGTGCAAGTTGTTACAAATAGTATTAGAATTTATTCTAATCTTGATCTGGGGTTTTTGTTTAGTGTTGTAGGGTTGTTTATCTGTTTAGCCTTGTAATCCCATTAGGGTCGGTGGTTGTCACATCCTATATCGGCTCACTTAGGAGGGAAAGTTCTTGATGTTTTATAATTATAGGCTCCTCGCCTCCTCGCCTCCTCTTAAACTTGCAGGCATGTTTTAAAGCCGTGAAGACCCTTTGGACCAAAGCAAACAATATCCACATGGTTGATGCAAGTCCTTTCACCCATCCACCCTATTGCTATCCATCCCTAAGCACAACCTATTGCACATGATTCTCCTTTGAACGGAAAAGAATTCTAGAAAGGCTATGTTAGATATTGTACAGTTATTTTTTCCTTTCCTTTTATTTTCTTATTGTATTGTGGATCCCATGAGCATGTATATATATATATAAGTCCAATATGTAATGTTGTAGTTTAGTGAACAAAATAAAAATTAGGGATTCTCCCTTTTCTCTCTTCACATGGTATCACAGTCAAAGGGGAAAACCTAATTTCTTTTTCGGTGACCGTGTTTCATTTCGGTCACTTTATTCTCCTTCTGGAACCCTCTGCCACCGCCGCCGCTGTTAGATTTCCTCGTCGCCGGTGACTTTTTCCGACCAGCTCTTCTTTGGCTGGCAACATCAGATTTCGAGGCGCATGAGACCGATCTACACGTCGGAGGAAACTCCTTCAGAAAACAGTCATCCATGCGTCGCTCTTCTCCGACGGCCTGAGTTCCACGTGCCGGCGCTTGTGGGCACGTGACCCACTTTTCGGTGTCGAGATTCCATCTCCAGGCTCGTCCGGCGCCATCTTACTGATCCATTCCTCCGACGGTCCTCCCTGAGCCTTCCTTCTCCACCTTTTTGGCAATTTCGGCTTCGCCGCACCTCCGTCAGTCGCTCTTCTCTACGATTTAGGTCACTTTTCTTCATCTCAAGTTCCACAGCCGTGATTTGCCCTCCTATTAGGGCTCTCTTCAATCCAAACGTGATTCAATCTCCAGTTAAGTGGATATGGCGACTAAAAATCCTATTTTTGCATATGTTATCTCTAGATCTCCTACTATCACATTAGAAAAATTGATTGGTAGTGAGAATTATCTTTCCTAGTCAGCTTCTCTGGAACTCTGGTTCATGGGACAAGGTTATGAGGATCATCTTATTACACCGGAGGATGCTATACCTAATGTTGACAAGGTGCAATGGAAGAAAATAGATGCACAATTATGTAGCGTATTATGGCAGTCGGTTGATCCAAAAATTTTGCTTTATCTTCGGGCTTACAAAACATGTTTTAAGTTTTGGAATCAGGCAAAAGTCCTATACACGAATGATATCCAGTGCCTTTATAAGGTGGCTTCTGCTATTGTCAATATCCGACAACAAGACATGGATTTATCTAATTATATTGGCCAGATTGCCTCTCTTAAGGAGGATTTCTTGACACTGATGCCTCTTACTAGTGATGTTGGGGGGTACCCAGCCGGCCCAGCGGTTGACAAGTTCGCCGTGGTCCTTACTCTTATTGGCACCAGTGCGAGATTTTGGGATTGTGCGGGGTGATTCTTGGCGAGTCCATCGATCCCAAATCCTTGGATGATGTGTTTACTCGCCTCGCCGTATCTCCTCCATAGACTTTGCCACCGTCGATAGCGCCCAGTTCTTACGTGTTAGTTTCTTAAACTAACCCTCGGGGAGGACGCAGTGGTAACTGGAGTAGAGGATAACGTCCTCACTGCACCTATTCTGATAAGCTTAGCCAGCTCGTGATCGTTGATATCGAGTTACATGGGCCGGCCTCCACACGTGCCCTGCGCCCCACTTGGCGATCATCGGTCGATTCTCGGCGCGGACTCAGGGCTCCTCCATCTCAGGATATTTCTCCCATTGACAGTGAGTACGATGACTATCTTCGCTATCAGGCTGACCAAATTAAAACCTGTTGCCCGGAGCCCGATCAATGCCTACGCACCTTACTCATACATCTTCTCTTGGACCTGGATTCTAGACTCTGGTGCTTCTAATCACATATCTGGTAATAAAGATCTTTTCTCTTCTCTTACTACTACCTCTACTTTACCTATTGTTACCTTAGCTAATGGTTCTCAAACTGTGGTTAAAGGTATTGGTTTGGCACATCCTCTCCTTTCCCTACCTCTCACTTCTATCCTTTATACTCTTGAGTGTCCCTTTAATCTTATTTCCATCAGCAAAATCACTCGTACTCTTAAGCGCCGAATTTATTTTTACGATAAATTTGTAACTTGCGGGGCCAGAAATCACGGGTAAGACGATTGGCACAGACGTAGGTCTCAGGCCTCTATCCGCCTCCTTTCAAGAAATCATCTCCTGCAGTTTGCGTTTCCACTGATGCTCCTCTCCTCATCCACAGTCGTCTAGGCCACCCTAGGCTTTCTAAGTTCCAGAAGATGGTCACTCGTTTTTTCACTTTGTCGTCACTTGTGTGCGAGTCCTGTCAGCTTGGGAAACATACTCGTGTCTCGTTCCTAAAGCGTTTGAATAATCGGGCAAAGTCTCCTTTTGAACTTGTCCACACTGATGTTTGGGGTCCTTGTCGGATTGCGATGCTGCTAGGATTTCGGGTATTTTGTCATTTCATTTGATGGTGATACCGATGTCTTGGTTATTTTTAATGAAAAATCGGTGAGTTATGTTACATTTTCGAAATTTTATGTTGAAATTCGACCAGGTTCAATATTTCTATTAGGTATTGTTCGTAGTGACAATGCCAAGTATTTTCTACACCCTTTATTTCGTTTGCCATTATCGGATCGTTGATCTCCACGTGCTCTCGATAAATCGATGCGAATCGAATAAATCCATCTGTTCGGTGCATTCGTACTCTTCCTCTCCATTATCGTAATTACTGTTTGTTTTGGGGCTTATTGTTCTTACGACTTGTTGATTAATCGTATGCCTCATCGTAATTTACATGATCAGATTCCTCATTCACTTCTTTTCCCTGACCAACCACTTTATTTCCTTCCTCCTCGTGTCTTTGGTTGTACTTGCTTAGTTCATATTCTCACTCTAGGACAAGACAAGCTTTCCGCCAAAGCCACGAAATGCATCTTCTTGGGCTACTCCCGACTTCAGAAGGGTTATTGTTGTTATTTCCCTCAGACTCATCGATACTTTCTCTCTGCTGATGTCACCTTCTTTGAGGACCCATCCTTTTTCTCCTCCTTCGAGTCTCTTCTTGTTACTGAAGTCTTACCCCTTTCCATCATCTCCCCACCTATATTTGATGATGTACCTTCTCGTCCACTTCAGGTTTATCATCACCGTCACCGTTTCGTTGTTCCTCTCCCTTCTGCTGAGGCCCCTACCGACTCACTTCCTATCCCTTCAAGTTCTCCTACTGACTCTCTTGCCTCTGTAGCGATGCTTACCATTGCTCATACGGAAAGGTAATCAATCTACTAGCAATTCTCATCAATTTACAATTTTTTGAGTTACCATCGATTATCTTCACCCTACTCTGCATTTGTTTATGTTAGATCCTCTGTTTCTCTTCCTAAGAACACCAATGAGGCTCTTTCCCCTCCGGGCTGGCGATAGGCAATGGTAGATGAAATGGCTGCTCTGCACTCCACTGGCACTTAGGATCTTGTTGTTTTACCCCTTGGTAAGGTTTCGGTTGGTTGTCGTTGGGTTTACACAGTTAAGGTTGGTCCTGATGGTCAGGTTGATCGCCTTAAGGCCCACTTGGTTGTTAAAGGATATACTTAGGTTTATGGTTCTAATTATGGTGACACATTCTCCCCTATTGCCAAGATTGCTTATGTCCGTCTCCTTCTCTCCATGGTTGCTATGTGTTCTTGGCCTCTTTATCAGTTGGATATTAAAAATCGTAGCCTTCATGGTGATCTTCTTGGGGAAGTATATATGGAGCAATCCTTTGGTTTTGTTGTAGGGGGAATGGTTTAGTGTCACCGGGTTATCTTAGTTCCCTATATGGCTTGAAACAATCTCCTCGAGTATGGTTTGGCCGTTTTAGTTCCGTTGTTCAAAATTTTGGCATGCTTCGCAGTACAACAGATCATTTAGTTTTTTATCATCATAACTCTTCGGGGCATTGTATTTATTTGGTTGTTTATGTGGACAACATCGTCATTACAGGCAGTGATCAGGATAGTATTCAGAAACTAAAGCAACACCTTTTCACCCAATTTCAGACTAAAGACTTGGGGAAACTCAAGTACTTTCTGGGAATTGAGATAGCTCAATCAAGTTATGGTGTAGTCCTTTCCCAACGGAAGTATGCTTTAGATATCTTGGAAGAAACCGGTATGTTAGATTGTAAACCGGTAGACACTTCTATGGATCCTAATGTCAAACTTGTACCAGGACAGGGGGAGTCTTTAGGAGATCCTGGGAGATATTGACGACTCGTAGGTAAACTGAACTACCTCACCATTACTCGGCCAGACATTTATTTTCCTGTGAGTGTTGTTAGTCAATTCCTACAATCACCATGTGATAGCCATTGGGATGCTATAATCCGCATTATTCGATATATCAAAAGTACACTAGGCGAGGTGTATTGTCTGCGAGAATAGAGTCATACCAGGTTGTTGGTTACCGCAGATGTGTGGCTTAAACAGAGTTGGGCCAAAAGGGCCAAAATCGTTGAAGTTGGCTGCCATGCATTAGAGAATATCGCATCGGGATGTGTAGCTCTTAGTTTTGTAGATTCAAATGATCAACTAGCAGACATCTTTACTAAATCTCCAGAGGTCCTAGAATTAAATACATTTGTAACAAGTTTGGTGCATATGACATATGTGCTCCAGCTTGAGGGGGAGTGTTAGATATTGTATAGTTATTTTTTTCTTTCCTTTTATTTTCTTATTGTATTGTGGGTCCCATGAGCATGTATATATATATAAGTCCAATATGTAATGCTGTAGTTTAGTGAACATAATAAAAATTAGGGATTCTCCCTTTTCTCTCTTCACAGGCTAGATGCATCTACACATCTTGACGCTATATGGAATATAAGGAAGTGTGTGAAGAAATGTTGAGAGTTCTTTGGATATTTCCTACATATTTTGCACATGGGATTTCTATAGGCTATTCTAGTGAATTCTAGATGTCTCCAAATAGTTTTTTGGGTGCCTATAGAGTATAGATAGGGGATGATCTTTTTCCTTATTTGGTCTAGACACCATTTACTTGATTGTATTCAGTCAATTTGAGGTATTCTAGTGCAACAAAAGCTTCCTTTTAAGTAATGTTGTTTATCATAGTTAGCTAAAAGCAGGGTAAGTCCTAATAACCGGCTAGTATTACCTACCTATGATCTTAGGGCAGGTGGAGGGTTTATTCAGTAAGGAAAGGTTTACACCTTGTTTACATTGCATTTTACCTAGATATTCAAAAGGCTGCCTTGCTTCAGCAGGATATGTAGTCTACAGGGCATTAAATTGGAACCTTAGTGATTGAACTTTTTGGTTCCTATAGTGTCCCTTGTTCTATTCTTGGTTACTGTGTTTTGTATATAACAAAATTCCTTGCCCATGTGTATGCTTTTGAATTTTTATTTAGGTCTTCTAGAGTGAGAGCAATCTCATAAAGCTTGTGTTCTAGAATATTTGGTTAAGTTCTAACCCATAATAGGCACCACGGTAATGATTCAGTTCTTTTCTATCACTTTTTTTTTTTTTTTTTTTGTTGATATTTGGCCTCTGAGTTTTGTTTGTAATGTCAATTACTTTGTTTCAAGTTCAAATCTGTTATTCCTTCTTTTCCTTCTTACTTACATTTTATTGGCTCTAAACTTGTCCTTTCCTGTGAAGGATCCCTCTTCCTCAATGGGTGATTGAAGAGACGAAGAGAGATCCAGATTTAGCATTTTCTGACAGGCTTGGAAGAAGGAATACAGAGTACCTTTCCTTAGGATGTGATATTCTTCCTGTTTTGCATGGGCGATCTCCAATCCAGACATATGCAGATTTTATGAGGAATTTCAGAGACACTTTCAGATCTTTCCTTGGTCTTACCATAACAGTAAGATGATTCCTGGATAGTTCCTTATTTTACCATTTTGGTTGTGGGTGTAGATTGCTTCATGTCCACAACAACTTCTCACCTTATTAAATTGTTAATTATTTCATTTTGGAGGTCATTCAAGTTGGGATGGGCCCTGCTGGTGAATTAAGATATCCTTCGTGCCCTTCTCATAAGCTAACACGCACTTGGCAGTCTCATGAACTTGGAGAGTTCCAGTGTTATGATAAGGTATGCACAAAGGGTCATGTTCATGTACATGTTTGTAGTGGAATCACTACATCTGAAAGAGACCACTCATCATTTTTTTTGTTTTCCTGTTCATCATTGTTCTGGACAAGGTGATTCTGTTCCTTTGTCCCTGTAACAATATGATTCTTCCTTTTTTCTCCTTGCCAGTACATGCTTGCATCCCTGAATGCTTGTGCTAGAGAGATTGGAATGCATGAGTGGGGAAATGGAGGTCCTATTGGCACTGAGAACTTGACACATAATCCTGAACATACTGAATTTTTCAAAAGTAATGGGTCTTGGAATACGCCATATGGTAAGTTTTTCCTTGAATGGTACTCCAGAATGCTACTTCTGCATGGAGAGAGCATATGCAAGGAAGCAGAGTCCATTTTCCGTGGTATTGAAGTTAACAAATTAGCAAAAGTAGCTGGAATCCACTGGCATTATGATACACAATCTCATCCATCTGAGCTAACGGCTGGCTATTATAACACATGGATCAGAGATGGATATCTTCCAATCATTCGCATGTTCTGTAGATATGGATTTACCTTGTGTTCTACATGCTTTGAAATGCAAGATGCAGATGAGAAACAGAAGAACCCAGTCAGTAGTCCAGAAGGTTTTCTTAGACAACTTCTATTGAATGCTAGGATTTGTGGTATACCTCTAACAGGGGAAAATTCTGGAGCCAGCTTGGACGACAAATCATTTCGACAGGTGCTAAGGATGTCGAAGTTCTACTCAGATGGCCTGGAAAACCTTCCATTTTCATTCAACTTTGTGAGGATGGAAAAGAACCTTTTTCAATATGATAATTGGGTCCGCTTTACTCGCTTTGTTAGACAAATGTCTAATGGTAACAATTTTCGAGCCAAGCTAGATTTCAGTATGAAAGTGGCAGCAGCTTGTGCATGCTAAGGAGCTTATACTTCTTATTCATTCCCACCATGATGGTTTTGTATTTTTCTCACTACCATTTACGGTATTTGGCCAATAAATGATTTGGTGATGCATTCAATCTACTGTTCAATGCGTAGTAATGCCTCATTTTTTTTTGTGTTTTGTTTGTTTTTCCCCTTCTGAAACACCAATGTAGTGTACTATAGGTAGAAGTAGAGCATTGCCTTCCTGATGTTTTGAGAATGGTTGGCTCTTTATAAACATCTACATACATCTTCCCACTTGGCAATGAAAATACATTTTAATGCTCTCATGGTTTTCACTTTTCCCTTGGATTCATGGATCATACTTGAGTTTGTTCGATTCCAGTCTATTTTTCCCAATTTGAATCTCTGACCCTCTCTTTAATCATTCTGCTCAATTATAAACTGTTTAGGTTCATTTTGGCTTTGATTCCAGTAAATTCTTTTGCTTGTTCTTTTTATCAATCTGCCAGGTTATATCATGACATGTCTTTCGCCTAAATCTAGGTTCTTTTCTAATGATACAAAAGATCAACAAAAGTGAAGATGGCTTTCAAATACTCTTCTTCTTTTAATATCCAACAGGTCTCAGTGAACCAACTCTGCAACATGAGGATGCAAATGGCGCAGGAAAGGAGGGAGGCTTCTTCTATCCCATCTTCACTTGTAAATTTATTTCTCATTCTTCCTACTCATAAATTCATTCCCTATTCCCGTCCATGTTTATATATATTTATTATTTTCCTCTAAAATCTTAGATTTGGCAGGTTGAGGATGGAGAATCTGCAGGGGAACAAATTACTTGTAATATAGTGGTATAATTGGAACAAGGACAGGTTCAGGAGACCTTGGGGTTTAACCCAATGGTAACCGGTTCGAGTCTCCTCATGGCCATTAAAGGTTTTACCCGATTGTTAATTTAAGGGTCCCGTGGAATTAGTCGAATGGTCACTAATTTGAGTCACCTTTTGGCCATTGGAGGTTTTACCTAATCGTAAACTTTAGGGCTCCTTGGGATTAGTCAAGGTGCATATAAGCTGGTCTGAACATCCATGTTTATAAAAAAAAAAAAAAAAGGCTCTATGAGATTAGTTGAGGTGTATGGAAGCTGACCAGAACATCCATGTTTATAAAAAAAGGGACAGGCTCAGGAGACAAAATAGGTGGGCCGAATCCAACAATGGACCCTAGTGGGTTTTTCATTTCTTTCCCCATATTGCTACCCATGTTAATGTCCATGAAGCTATACTCCCACAAGTTCTTCTTTATATATATATATATATATATATATATATATATATTCTCTGATAGGGCAGACAAACCTTCTTTTTATTACACCAGAGCAAGTTTGGTAGGATCTTGCTAGGTTGTACAATGAGGGGTACACAACTAGGTAGGCAAATTTAGCTAAATTGGCCTTTTCTCAGAACCAAAACCTACCCTGTGCCCCCTGACTGAACCCAGGAGCCCCTTTTGAGTCACAAATTATGATGACAATGATGTTGATGATGATGCTGATGATGGGGTGCCTTACCTTATTGCACCATGATATAATTGCAGATAAGCTGAAGGGTCCCTCTATTTTATAATGTTCATATTCCCACATACTGATATCTCAAATGATTCATCATATCTGTCCAGCAATGGAGTCCTGCAGTTTTAAAAATAAAAAGGCATTGCAAAATCAATGCCCCGATAAAGATGGAGGACTCAATGATAAAAGACTAATCCCTAAAACCCTGACAAACCCTTCTGTTTTTTTGGGATCAGACATGATACATATATACATTATATAAATAGCACTAGAAACTTTGCATTGTTAGAAATTGGGAATTGCTTTTGGCAGCCTGGAAAGTTGCAGATGGGATTGAGACAGGGACCCGTAGGCAATAATGTTATGACGAAAGAAAAAAGTCAAGGAATAGGAGATGCCAAGGGAAATTGATAAGACGGAATGACTAAAGATTCTCAGTGAAGGAATGACTAGGTTGGGAGGTCAACTACAGAGAGGTTGGGAGGTCAACTCCCATATTGTGTATAGTAGAAATGAACTGAGTTTTGCTCATATCCATTCAATATGATGAATATCAAGTTGAAAGGACATTAAGAATCAAAATGATGTACAGTAAGTGTTCATAATGAATGACACACAACATATGATGAGCAAGCCAAGTGTTTTGACTCTCATCATCATCATCAGCTGCACTTACAATTCACATATAAGTGACTTTTGCATCCTCTATAAAAAGATCAATCAACACCAGAGTATGAGATGAAAATATAGCATGTAAAAGTTAAAAAGGCAACTTGGGTTCTGGAGTATTATACGACAAACTCTCCTAAAAGCTCAAGCTTATAGGATTTGGGTTTAATAAGAATATTATGCCTTTAACATGGAGAACAAGGACTTTTGAGTTGTGGGGGAAGATGCAGGTGTGGTGAAAACTATTTTTATTGATTTGATCCCCAAATTTACCTCCAAAATCACTTAAAACAGCATCTGATATCTATTCTAGCCAGAGGATGATCAGTATAAAAAATTGAATATTTGAATACATTGAATGTTGTAGGGAAGGAGAGATCTCTTTGCCAAGTGCTTCCACTATTTGCTCATCTGACCATTCATAAAGAAACATGTCTGAACAAGAAAGGCATGATTCAGTGATCAGTAATCAACTAAAGATGGGGTGAAAAGTAACAAAAGTGCCGTGCGAACAACTCGTCGGTTGCCAGAGGCACAAAGCATGGATTAATGGAGATAACTGAGAAGTGGTTAGCATTATTAACTTAAAAGGACCCTACAAGTGACTGAAAAACAGTAGAGGCTGGAGCCATGCAAGGGTTGATTACCGTCTCTCCATCCAAACCATTGCTTTTGGTGCAATGCATCAATGGTAAACCCTTGCTTTAGATGTGACAGAAGATAGTGCTATTGACTTTGTGGATGTCACTAATGGATACTACTTCTTCATGATTATTCTACAAAGCTTTTGAGTAGGCTGCACCACAAAAAGTTTTTCCAAGGATGCAACCCTCCCACTTTGAATAAAAGCAGATGTCCTACCTTCTCAGAACCCTAACTCACATTCTAACAGCATTAGCCCCCAACATCCACCATGGCCTCTGGGATCAATACCGTCATTCTCATCCTCCTACTCTTAATTCCTTCATCTTCAGGTGAGGCAGTTCTTAGGGTTTATGAACCAACTTTGCAAAAATGCATACAGAATAAGTAAACACAAGTGCTCTTTTGATCTCCTGCAGGCAGAATCAAAGGGTTCAAGGGTGGTGAGGGTCCTGCAACTTCAGTTAGTAAGGTAAGTTAACCACATAAATGCATAGATACATGTACGTCTAACACATACAGAAATTTTTTGATAATATTATGCTTTATCATATATCATTCAGCTTTCAAATCATAACTTCACAAAAAAAAAATGATATGTAATGGGCACAAACAAATTAAAATAAAATAAAAGAGTAAACGTAGAAGACAAGTTATCATTTCATTATAAATTTCCTAACCCTTTTTGGTTCATTGGAATGCTTTTTGGTATGCTAGTCACACTTTTGCTAACCAATATGATGTGCTTTTTGAAGGTGACTATTATAATGGACATGAGAGAGCTTTTAGTGACTGATGCTCTGTTGGACTATGAAAAACCAGGACCTAACTCAAGGCATAACCAAGGGAAAGGGAAGCCTGGCAATAGCAATGGTGACGGCAATATGTCCTGATCATCACCTATTTCTACTGAAGTTTGAGCACTTAATGAAAAATAAACTTTTCCTTTGGAGTGCAGGGAGATTACCTGATGATATAAGGAACGATAATTGTGCCTCTGGAACAAGTTCATTTTACCATAGATAGATATCATGCAATTCCATCATTAAAAATGGAAAATGATTTTTTTTTACCTTGGAGATCTTCTCTTTCAAGTGCCCACGTTTGCTACATTCCACTCTTATTTTCTTAGGAAGGTAAGATAGGTATATCTTATCATGAAAAGGAGAAACAGATTAAAGGGAAGAAAGGAGGGATCACTTTCTTCTTCATTTGAAATTGAAATGGATGAAGAACCTTCTGATGTTCTTCCAAAGTTTCATAAATCAAAATTTATACAGTTCTGTTAGGTATGTCTTGAAGTAATTTTCACAAAGCAACCAACTCAAAGAATAATAAGACAATGACATATTCAAGGTTTCCACTTATACTTCACTCTGAGAAATAATTTTGTGGATGCATAACAAAATTTGAAGGAATTTAGATTAACGTAATCTATGAAGAATTAAACATGTTTTGGTCTAAAACTTCATCAATATGCAAAGGAACGGAAGAAGAAAATTTTATGGTAGTTTAAATTGGTAGCCACCAGAATTTTCAAGAATATACAAGATACATGCATAACATGATCATGAATTCATGATCCGGCAATGGTTGAATATGGTTTAGTTTTGGATACTAGCATCACTTAAAAAGATTTACGTGCAAAAACTTAAGTGGTTTTTGTTTTTATTACTTAATATTGAATAAAACTTTTTTTTAACTTAATACCGAATAGTACTTAATAGCATTAAGTTGTTTGTTTTTTAACATTGGATAGTGAGTAGGGCTGATAATGAGGCGGATTATTTCGAGTTCTCGTCCCACTCCATTTTAATGGGATGGGTTTGGTCTAATAGTAATCGGGTTTTTAGTGGGTTTAAGTTTATTTTCTTAAATCCGAGACAAGTTCGGGATATGTTCAGGTATTGTTACTCCCGTCTTGCCTCGATTATATTTTCAAAATATTATTTTATTATTTTATTATACACTTTAATATAAATAATAATAATAATAATAATAATAATAATGTGTAAGAATGTTTTTTAATAAATAATTTATACAAATTCATAATATTTTTATTTTTTATGAAATATATTAATTTTAATATAATAAAAATAAAAAAGGCAAATATAAAAAAATTAAAAATTAAAAATAAAAACAAAAATAAAATGTAAACGGGGCGGGTTTGGGAATTTTTCTATCCCCACCCGACCCCGTTTAATTTTGCAAATAAGACAGGTTTGAGAACCGAAAAAAATAAACGAGTCGGGTCGGGATGGGGCCACCCCGTCCCAAACCCTTCCATTGTCATTCATAGTAGTGAGTATTGCTTACCCTTCTCCTTGGGTTTTTTGGTGAAAATTAACTTTTACGAATAGAAAAGCGAATATTTATTTTACATTAAACTTTAAAATTGTGATAAGTCGTGAAAATTTTAAAAAACGAATAATTTAATATTGAAAGTGACTTTCGATTATTAAGTAAAACAATAATACTTGAGTGCGGTTATGTGCCAATGACACAACTCAAGTAAATGCAGCCACTGCTATATCCCATTTACTCAAGGTCATGTACATAAGTCGTATGCCATCTTGTTTTTTTTACTACGGCCACCAAGATTCTTTTTTGGTCTCTTTTCTTGTCTTAGTGCTTCAACTTGAATAATATGGTGCTTTTCCTCGCATAGTAAAGCAAGGGAAACAACCAATCAATCCTAGCTTTTTAATAATATACCCCGAATGGTTTATCTTAATTGGAAGGATAATAGCAATTGAATCTTAAGCTCTTCTATACTCCTAACTTATTACAGAGTGGACCTGCAAAATTTTCATGACGATTGCAGGCTTTAGGATTTATGAATCCAAAATTACAATCAGCTAATTCATAGCCTTCTTGCCGTCCACTTTAAATGGAATCAATATACAACAACATGGAAGAGATATCATCAGATACACCAAAACAATTAAGCATGATGCCTAATTTCTATTCATTTAATTTCCTTTATTTGTGTTTTAATTTGATCAAGCGATGATCATTCATGTATCATGCTTTTGTAATTAAAGGGAGAATTACGCGGGAACTTGTCAAGATATGCTTTCAAGCATAAACAAAACAATAATGGAACTACTGTTTTCTTTCCTTATTATCCCTTTTTCGACCACTACCATATTGATAAAGCTTCAGATCAGAGGTGAACTCTATATTGATGACAGCTTATATCACCATTGTTTAATTGTTCGCTTTGTCCTACCTCCTACTCATTAATTTTCCTGTCCTTTTCATCTTCTTTACTTAATTATAATAGAGTTGTTGTGTAAAAGGTGCATATGCAACAGCAGTGCCTTTGAATAAAACAAGCAAACCACACTAGGCTAGTGGTCCACCCACCTTACTAAATTCGATAAAAAATTTTCAATATTGCATGTATTGATTAATATTGTGGATACAACATAACTTTTTCTAGAAACAGATAATATCCGTATTACTATAAAATTGTACAAGACGTACACTAAGAAGGACATCAGAACTGCCAAATTAGAGTACCTGTTCCAATCATGGGCATTTGCATCGAACTTGCACTCCTCCATGTCTAGCTCAAGTTTGTCATGTTTTCGTTGCATAAAGAAACTGTGCTTTGGAACTCTTTCACAATCCTGTATGTTTTTTCTGACATAACCTAGAATAATGGTTAATCTTTATGTTTCTCTTCATTTATCCATGTTTAGAAGGCATACAAAAGATACTTTTCAGCATAATCGACTTCCTAACGTAACAATATGGGTGTAATTTAGATACTCAAGATGGACGCCACATGATATTATTATGCGATCATGTAAATAGAGTAGGAGTCTATAATCCGTAGGTGGTTCTGAGCATTATGCTGAATTGTTTTGTAAAAACCAACAGTATTTATTGATTTAAAAAACAATTGATCAATAATCAAATGATTCAATAATTACATTACAAAATAATAACTTTAATGAAATAATGAAGCACATCAATTTGTACTGGATAGAAAAAATACATAGCATGGATATTGAATTGTTGGCTGCCATTGTCTCTCAAATCTGCAAGGAACGAAATCATAGAAAATGATAGGATTGGAGATGAATGCTTTCGCCTCGCTAAGTGTGTTCTAGAAACCACTTGATAAGCTACAGGGTTTTATTAATTTATATATATAAACCTTGAGAATCTTTTGATCGAATAGGAACTGCGAGGAAAATGGAAGCCCATGGCCTGTGCTTGGAGTTAATATTAATAATCATAAATGATGTAGTGCTTATGCACAATATTATAATTAAAATTGTAATATGATTATACTTAGTCCATAGATTAATAAATTAATCTAACACATTCTTCCAAAGAAGTTTGCTTTTTCAGTCAAGAAAAATGGTGCTAGTCTACAAAAACTAACAAGAACAAAGAGTGGATTAACAATAACAAGCTCATCTTCCGAACATATAGAAGAGCTGTAGCATTTTCACGACTTACATGTTTTAAGATTCTGCAGCATACTTTTTCTTATAATAACATTACCATGGACAACCGGACAGATCATATCACGTGCAAACTATAAACTTTAACAAGTTATGGTTGCTATATGACTTATTTGAAGTAAATGAACCCTTATAGGAACCTTATATAGTGAATATATGAAGATAGACGAAGACAATATATATTTTTCAAATTATAGGAACCTTATATAGTGAAAAGTTCTTTTGTTTTCAACCACAAAATTCTTAAGGCAAGGCAACTGCAGATAAAAGTATTGGATGGAATTCAGGCAATTGCAGATATGGAGGAAGTTGGGAGGTCAACTTCAGCGGAAATGCTGTGATTTTCATGATGTCATTAACATGATATTTATTGGTCATAATTTGATCATGAAAAACAAAATAACAAGAGGGGGATGAATTTTCATAAACGTTCCTTGGAAAAATCTCCGTAAAGTGACTCTTGTCCACAACCATACGATGTCACCAAAAGACAAGCTAGACCAATTAAAGGAAAATGACAAAACAATGGATATAAAGGGCAAATGTAAGAATGCAAAGTGAATAGTACGCACCATATGGGCGGTATCTTCCTGTTCTTGCTTTTATTTGAAATGGTGCAGTACCTACCTTCAGATTCCGTGGTTGATGAGCTGATTGGACTGGTTTGGGCTATAGTCAATTGTAATAAGTGAAAGAGTGAATTAAGGATTCGATCAAATAAAAGCCAAAGGGATCAGAAGTCTGAATTTTCGCTGCAATTTCAACAGCCCCACCCATATCCCGTTCCAAACGAGAGGCGTATAAGAAAGTAATAACAAGGGATCCTTATCCAAACTAAAGGCAAAACCGCCTGTTGGATGAATGAGGGAAAAAACACGAGAAAGTTAAAAGACAGTTGCAACCATAATAAAAAGGGACAAAGGAGAATTCAGTCTTTTCTTAGTGATCGATATGTAATTGTTCTCCCCAGTGCTTGAGTGCCCTACAGGCTAGGCCTTTTGTTATTCTACATGCCAACATGCAAGAAAACATAGGAGTAGAATTCTCATCATTCAGTCCCTATGTTTACTTCCAGAAAATGGAAACATGATCAGTATGTAACCCACCCAGATGGGAATTCATATAATATTTTCCATGTTCTGCCAATAGATAGGTGGAATGAAGGAGTTCCAGAATGTTGTGTTTTCTTTTTCAAATGCTCCCACTCATATTGCACAATACTTAACCTAACAAGTGCTTTCACAATGATTTCATTGGGAGACTAATCTTCACGTTCATATACAAGTTAATTTAATAAGTCTTCAATGCCGCATTTTAACAAAAGGTACAATCACAAGGAAGTATATGTTAACAAGGAACTGGTACCTATCATGTGAAAAAGGTTGATGTTACCCCAAGAACTAGAACACATTAGTGTTGGGAGTCAGTGCGAAGAGTAGAAGAAAGAACAAATGTCCACATGGGCAGTAAATTTGAAAAACCTTAAGCTGAAGTGCAGAGGATGGGTTCTTTTTCCCACATTTGGACTAATGTTTCTACCCAATAAATTGATAGAGCATAATTTGGCTAGTTGACTTTGAGGTGGCCGATAATGGGCAATACATTTCTGTGATAATTCCATAAAGCTTTTGATTGAGGTGCATTATGACAGGCTCTCCGGCTCAACAGTTCCCTTCCCACTAAGAATAAAAGCCTACTTCCTCGCCAAATCCTAAGCACATTCTACCAACAACAGCTACCACAACAGCAACAATGATTCCCCATATCAAAGCGCTAGTTTTCATCCTCCTCTTACTCGTTGTTAGCTCATTTTCAGGTGAGCAAGTTCTCTATGTATTTCAATCTGATTTCCAGAATCCATTCTTAAGTAATATCCAACTTGCTTTCATCTCTTATAGGCTGCGTTGATGGTTTCAAGGATGGAACAAAACTTCCAAATCCAAATAGCCCGGTAACCTATTTGCATACCTTTTACATATGTCTATTTATATCAATCCTGGCATAAACTTTCGCACCATGGCCTTCATACCACACAGGTGAGCACGCTGGCTGCCATCACACTCCATACCACCAAGAACCAGAGTTCAGGACAGCCCATGTGCCTACAAGTGCATGTCATTGTGTGGGAAAACTGAAGATATCTCTTATCAGTTTTTTATCATATGCACAACAATTTTACTAATAGCTACTCCTTTCCTATGTGTGTGTCAGATCATATACAACCTAAACTCATTTTATATTTTGAGCCTATCTGGACAGTGCATCTTTTCTTTTTTTTTCTTTTTGGCCGTTTATCTACAAGCTCTGTACCTATTATGCATGTATCCATAAAAAATGCGAGCTCTTTGCCTGACTTTTAACATGTGTTTTGTGAAGGATAATATCCAAATGAGGGCACGAAAGCTTATAGGAGTCGATGCCATGTTGGACTATGAAACTGGACCTAATGGTGCACACACCCCACCAGAAAGCCCGCAAGGAAAACGCAAAGGAGGCAGTATCAACAATTGAGTAACTCAACCTCTTGTAACAGTTTGATGAATGGTGAGTGTAGTGCTAGAATAAACGTCACTCTGAAAGAAGGGTGACATTGTAAAACATCTATTGGAAAAAAAAAGAAGAAGAAGCAGTAATAAGAAACTCATCTCAGGCTCAAACCTGGCATTAAAATATAAATTCTCTGTGAAAAATTTCCAAGCTTACCATTAGTAGAGGGAAGAAAAAATCAGCAAAAAGATGGCGGAATAAAAAGACCGCCATGCATGTGGTATACAAGCTCTTCTACCTGGATGTTATGAATCCAATATTTTACAACTCTGTGATTTGCAATCAAGGATTTGATGTTGTTCAATCTAAATGTTATGAATCCAATATTTTACAACTCTGTAATTTGCAATCAAGGATTTGATGTTGCTTAATCTAAATATCCAGTGACGAAACAATATATGATATGTTAAATTTATTTCACCCGGCGATACAGAATTAGCACCCATAAAATAAATCAAGGATAAAAAGATGAAAGACTTGAAAGAATTACTAGATAATCTTACAATGTAATTCAAGAAGAATCAACCCCTCAAAACCCGTTCTCTTTGATTGTTTTACCTGAATTTGAAATATGTAACAATGAATTAATACACATGGAACTGTATATCAGAAGAGGGAAAGAACAAAGAAAAAGCTTAAATCTAACAATGTTAGATCAAGATTTCTATGGCCACATAAACCCTGTTTTCAGGTTGGCCCATTTTTACCATAATCGTCTATGGAGAAACAATATGAAAAGGTGAAAATCAACACTTCATGGATGGAAATCAATGATCACAATCTCAACTTCAATGGCTAAGACATTTATATAAGCATATTATAAGATAGAAACAGAGGGGACTAAATTCAACGAAGATGAAGATTTCAATTTAAAAGCATAGTTTTTTTGTTGGCATTAGGACATTCTAGTATTCTCTTCTCATTGGACACTCAACCTAGTTCTTTCATCAGCTCTTAACCATTGAAATAGAGACCACTTTCCATTTTAAGGATTAGGAAATAAGAATAATTATTAGCTGAGTCTCCTTGTTAAAAAACAAGTCACATGACCTTAAAAGTTAAGTCCAATATGTCCCCATGTCTAGCTCAGTTGGTTAGTTAGAGCGTTCAATATTTAAAGGTAGGACATGGGGAGAGGTTCGAGTCTCGGTAGTTTCGGTTTACTACATTATAAAAGTGATTAGCTTTAAAAAAAAAGTTAAGTCTAATATGTATGAAAAAAAATTAAAATTAATATGAAGGATATTAATATTAAAAAAAATTATCCAAAATAACCTTAATTGAATTGGAAATTTAATTAAAAATTTCAATTTTACACTTTTTATTTTTATTTCTATTATTATTAATTGTATAAATTGAAAAAATAAATAAATAAAGCTTATGTAATAAATTATAATAATTTTTTGTTAAATATTAAAGTTTTTTTAAAGAGAAAAATAATTTTATTGATTCAAACTAACAATACATCAATAGAAACATATAATCAAAATCGTTAAAAGCGATAGAGGATGAAACAACATTCAAGTTAATATTATAATGAATCGGTTCAAAGCCTATACATTTGATAGGCGAACCTATATATTTGATATTACTATTGTGACTGAATATCTATGACTCAAGTTTTGCAGCATATTAACGACCATTGATTTAATTTTTTTATCACTAATTGGATATACTTTACTCATTTGAATCGTCTTTACACAAATAAACACCGTACCATGACGACAACAAATAAACGCCATACTAAGAAGATGATAACCAAATGTTGCATAAATACAACGACAACCACATGTCGTATCAAAACGACGATAACCATTTTGAAATATTAAATTTTTTTAAAAAGTATTAAAATGAAGTAACTCTTCGTGTCTATCTCATATGGTAGATCGTTCAACGTTTAAATAGGCAATGACATAGGGAGGGGATGGGTCTCAAGTTCGAGTCTCGTTGAGAACAGTTTACTACATTGTAACTAAAATGTTTAGCTGAAAAAAAAATAAATAAAAAAAGTCTTAAAAAATAATTTTATGTTTTGATAGAATAAAAATTTGTTTCTTGAATTACTTTTACTATAATAATGAACTGAATTATATATATACTATATATGCTATACTCTGCTCTCTGCTCTATATATATCTCTCATATATATCTCTCATACCATATATATACTCTCCTCATCTCTATTGAATCAATTCAAATTAGGGACACCTGATAATATTATTTAAACTCAAAGAATTTCAGTTTATGGTTGATGCACTATAGGTCATTAATATTATAGAGAGATTCCTTCAGTAAGAGATGTGATGAAGATGTTTTTTAAATACAGTGCATGAATTACAAAAGGCCTCATTGTTTCAATAGAGTTCTCATTCTTATAGAGTGCGGATTTTGAATAATGAGATTTGAGATATTGCCTCATTATCTTTTGAGTAAAGGGCAGGAGATCACCTCTAGAGCTCTCTCCCTGTAATTTAGAGGAGCACTGTCTTTTCCTGGAATCAAATCAAAGGCTACAATGAATCAAATAGGGTTGACACATGTTTGGGATAAACTCAAATCTTTTTGGTAAATCATTTTGGAGTTCACAGGCTAGGGCTAAATGACAAACATGGGACTATTTAATGTTTATCAGTTTAAAAATTAACATGAAATATCAGTAATATGTCAAAATCTCAAATAAACTTTTCATTTAACTTTGGACAGAGACACTAGGTAAAAATTCATTTGCTCTTTCAATAATTTGAAACACTATTCTAAACTCATAGTATTAACTCCTCAGAATAAAAGAGATAAATAATTAAGTTTTGTATGTAATAATTTTGATATTTTTATTAGAATATTAAAATTAAAAAAAATTAAAACAGTTTTTATGTTTTAAATAAAATAAAATTCTTAAAAATGTGGGATTTTCTTATTCAATATCATTTTTTGTTCATAAAGTGTTTAAAAAATGTTTTATTCAAACTCATTCTATTTTTAAATATTTTTACTCTATATATATGTTCTCTAAAAAAAATTAATTTAAATGGAAGAAGTTTTCTATCTTTGTCATTTAATCAAATATTTTTTTTTGGATTTGTTATATGTGATGTTTTTGTGGGTTATTGCAATAAAAGAAATTGCTCATTTAAAAAAAAAAAAATTTCTAACAATTTTATATCGTAGAAAACTCTCTCTCTCTCTCTCTTTCTCTCTCTCTCTATATATATATAACCCCCCAAGTCTTCTTCCATCTGAATTCTGAACTGACATCCTTTCTCGTCCTTCCAAAGCATCTTCAATTCCTTTACTCTTTGATTTTCCGAGTAAAGTTCACGAATGGCGAATTATGAGAGGTTTCTCTGGAATTATTTTTAGAAACTTTCTCTACCTAGCTCAGATCGAATCTAAAGTAGATACAATCTTCTTCTTCCTATTTTTTCTTTCTGTTTTCCGAGTGAAGTAGTTCACAATTACAAATGGCGAATGAGGGGGTTTCACTGGAACTAACACTTTCGTGCAGCAGTAGTAGTACTTCGGGGAAGAGTGGAGAGTGTTGTTCCAGCGAAGAACAGGAAGTTTCCAAGAGGCGGCATCAAGACAGAAACCAGGCTTTCAAAATCGCAGGCATGAAAGTGTACACTCCAAGCGAGGAAGAAGAAGAGAAAAAACTGTCTACGAGGTTGAAGCTGTATGAAGATTCATGGACAATAAAGAAAGTACTGACAAGCAGCGACGTCAACGGATCCTCCCGACTCCTGCTATCAACACATGTGATTGAAGAACAGATTATAAAGAGGATGAGAATGGAACAAATGAGCATTATTGAGAAAATATACTCGAATGAGGGCGCTAGAATCAGGGTACTCGATTACGATACTAATATGTCTGAATACGAGTTGACATTGAAAAGATGGCCGTCTACCGGAAGTTTTGTATTCGTTAATAACTGGAAAAGGGACTTCGAGAAGAGAAGAGGACTCAAGTGCGACGATGAAATTGGCATGCTCTGGGATCCATTCCACTCTCTTCTTTGGTTTCGTGTTCTCCATCGGGGGTCATATATGACCACCGCCGTACAATATTAGGACCTGTACTTCTTTTACTGTTTTTTTTTTGTTTAAAAAAAAAAAAAACAGGGACAACAAAGAAAATAACATTTTTGGTTCTTAGTCTGCTTCTGAAAAGCATCGGATAACATAGGAAATAGTAGTTTTAGATAAGATGAATGGTTTTCAAAAAAACACTAAAATATTATTCTTTATGTTTATAGAAATTAAAAAACCATTCTCAAAAATAATTTTTAAAAACAAGAACCCAACACAATTTTTATGTGGAAGCATAGAGTCGTGAATTCAATTTTGATTGACGGTAATTTTGATGATGATTTTGTTTTGAAGATTTTGTTCTTTGATGTTCAATGTTTAAGGTTCATTTATATGCTATATATGATGGTAATCTTTTCCAAAAATAGATATGGAAAAGGAAAGTAAAAAATAAAAAATAAATAGAAAACCTGAATCTAAGTAAAAATTATTATTATTATTATTATGTTTATGTATATACTATTATTTTTTTGGTTCTTGTAAGCTGTTTTTAGAAATATTTTTAAAAAATTAAAAAAAAAAAAAGCTTTTTTGTCTAATTTGTTAGAAAGAAATTGTAATTAAACCCATAGGATAGAGTCATGAATTCAACATTAGACTGTAATTTTAATGATGATTTTGTTATGAAAAGATTTGTACTTTGATGTTCAATGTTTAGGGTTCATATGAGATGATGGTAATCTTTTCCAATAATAGATATGGAAAAGGAAATTTAAAAAATGAAAAATTTTAAAATAGAAAAACCTGTATTTATTAAATGAGTAAAAAATTAAATATGTATATGTATATAATATAATTTCCTGTTCCTGTATGCTATTTTTGGAAATATTTTTGAGAAAATTAAAAAGAAAAATCATTTTTTTATAATTTGTTGTTAAAAATAAATTGTAATTAAACTCATATAATATAAAAAATAAATTTAATTATAGTCTTATAAAAATATAAATAATTTGATAATTAAAAATAAATAGATTTTAATAAAAATAGGAATAGTAATATTCATGAATTATATATTTTAAAATAGAGAAAAATCTATTAAAATCTAAACTTTTCGAATTTTTACATATATATATATATATATATATATATATATATATATATATATATATATATATATATATACTAAATAAAAAACTTAATTTTTAAATATACAAACTTTTATTTTAATTATATTGAGGTGTTGAAGGGTTGCCGATTCCACGAGGGCGACAAGGCCGACTTCTGGAATGAGACCCAGTTAGGAAAATCCGGCTGCTATGGCAGAGCGGCCCCATGTTGGTGTATTCCCAAACCCACCACCGCAAGCCCTACTCTCTTTGCAATGTTGTTCCTGAGTTGCCCTTCCTCTGCTTTCCCCATTAACTGACTGTGTCTCTGTCTTGCTTCATATTCTGTTGCTGCTTTAGCTGATAAAGACAAATCTGAAGAACAGTTCGTCAAATGGGTTCTTACTTGAAAAGCTCGGAGGTGATCATCAGACAAATCTTGGTTACTGTAGAATCCAACTTTGGGGTTCTTCACGGGATTGATTAAACTGGATTTTAGGGATGTCGCAGGAAGTTTTTGACATTGGTGGTATCTGGGTCCATCGTCCTTGATTCCGATAGCTTCGGAAAACAAATCCCAAGTTCCCCCTTTCCCGCCTACGGCCGTTGGCGGCGGCGCTGGTGTTCCTCTTAGGGTTCCATGATTCGGGCCAAGGGAGCCCAGAAAGTCGACTTAGGCCAATCAGTAAAATCCCATATATAACTGCAAACACAACAAAAATCAGAACTTTACACGAATCAAGAAGAGCACATAGAGAGTCAGAAAACATCACACCCCCTTGGGGTTCTGAGAGCCAAGGTCTGGTTCACCTTAGACTGAGCCATCAACTGCAGTCATCATTAAAATAAAAAAACATAAAAAAAAAGATGATCGAAACTGTGACGTGGTTTTAATGAATTCAAACAGCTCAAAACAACGCCGTGTTAAGGTGTCAGTGTGTCACGTAGCTTCTAAGCAAGGTTTGGGTTGTTCAGAGGCTAGAAATATAATTAAAATGAAAGTTTATATATTTAAAAATTAAGTTTTTTTTTGTTCAAGATATAAATGCAAAAGTCCGAAAAGTTCAGCATTTTAATAGTATTTTTCCCATTAAAATATAGATACTAACATCTTATTAGGTTGATGAATGCTCAAATTACATGTTTTTACAAACATATTTAAAGCCAAAATTGAGTACTTATCATTACATATCCTTCGAGTTTAAGTGATTTTGCAGGTAAATAGGTGTAATTAGCAACATTTTGAGCATGTAGAGACAAGCTACAAGTAATCCCAAGGCTGTTAACACACACGAGACATGTTCGAGGATGAAAATAATCAAAATTAGAAGTCGTGGAAGAGAAAACCATAAAAGTTTAGCTCTTATAAACTTTTTCAACTGTATGATGACCTCCCATGGCTTTCCTATTGGCATAGATGGATTCTAGACTTCTCAAGCTTTCCGTTGAGAGCCCAAGATTGTCCAATTTGGAATTACGAGATAGAAAGTTATGAAGCACTGCCCGGTCGAGAAAGAAAAATCAGGAAAGCTGCTATGAAAATTTCACAATGGCCCCCAGTGACTACGAAATTTCGCAGTGCAATTACATATTCTCTAATCCAATTTCACAACCACTTAAAGTGACTGTGAAATTTTCATAGCCAAAATTGCGATCTTAGCTCAAAATAGAAAGTAAATCAACGTAGATTGGTGGAAGGATTCTTGGGATGATTAGAAAAGGAAAGAAACACAGAAAGAAAGATTATCTTATCCTTTATTCATATTTATAAAAAGATGAAGTTGAGAAGAGTGGGGGATTCGACGGAGAGACAAAGGGGCAGAAGAGAGGATCGGAGGAACTCTTCATGAAGGGCGTGAAGCCATACCTCATGAGGACACTTGCATCCATATTCTTCTTCTTCTATGTCTTCTTTTTATTTTTGCTTTGTATTTATTTTAGTTATGTTTTAGGTTTCTTTTTCAAGGGCTATGATGTAGCCAAGTTAAGAACAATGCTTTAGGGTTTTTGTTTAATCTTTCAACATAGTTTCACTTATATATATTAAGTTTTTTATTCTATTCATAATGCTTTTAGACAATTAATCACTTTTTGCATGATTCTACATTCGAATTGAGACTGAGAGGAGATATGTGAATGGGATTAGGAATAGAGAATCGGGGGATGATTATAGCCTAGAGATAAGCATGACTCCCACGTGGTCTTGATATTAGCCAAACAGTAATGCTTCTCGTAGATTTGGGGTTAGAAGCAGAGATGCACTAACCTAGTCTATATGGATAGGGTGTTAAGATATCAAGAGATATCAACACTATAAGAGGCTTAATCGACCTTCAATGTATGAAATTGTTGCTTTAAGAGTTTATCACACTCTAATAATTGGGATTAGCCTAGGTGAAATCAAAAACTCTAGATTTCTCATAATTTGATTTTCTTCATAATTAGGTTAAACAACACATCATTCTTAATTGTCATCAAAACAAAACTAGGGTTAAATTAGATTAGTACTCGATACTTGATAGACATAGTTTCTATGGGTCGACATCTCTACTTAATTATTCCACTTTATTACTTGTATGATCCATACACTTAGATGAGTTTGGCATGTATAAAATCACACGTCTTTATTGATTTATGGAATAATCGAAGGTAATCAATTCAAGTGCAAGAAATACTTGAGTTTTCAATTTAGAGTTCTATTTCGCAATTGATTGTTTTTCTAATTCAAATTGGATTAATCATCAAACCCAACAAAGTTCCAACCCTTGAAATAATAGACATATTAAAAGGAATATTAAAATAAAATTTGGAAATCTAGTGAGTAACAGTTATTTTAAAAGTTTTTATGTTTTTCTGTCTCCAGATTTTATGTAAAAAAATAATAGTAAGGAATTTTTCCTTTTGGTTGTTTAGGTCAAAAGTAAAGTTTGATCTACTATAAGTACCTGAAAGTTGTTATCTAGGTAGGTGTAACCGTGCAAGAAAAGTTTTGAATTGAATTTTGTTAGTTTAGGATTTAGTTATGACCTTTCGATCCAAGATGAATTGATACGATTTAACCAATTGAGGGGCCCATTGGAAACTGGTGAAATTGATTACCCTTCATCGACTCGGTTGGTTAGCAACCAATAAAAATCCCATATAATTTGTTTTCTGTTATAAATATTGTATAAATATTGGATTTTGAATGACCATAATGACACACTGATTACAATGTCATTCATTTATGTAAAGGCACGGCATTCTCCTTTATTAATGTATCGTTTATCATAGAAGCTTTTGGCATTACCGGCTTTATAAGCCTATAAATAGGCTAATCGGCATGAAATAGAAATCGTCGATTTCGCCACAGATCTCTGCTGTCTGTATATCTCTCTAATTCTTTTGATTTACAACACGTTATCAGCACGATAGCCCGAATAATCACAAAGTCAGAAAGCTCAAATCCAGGGAACTCAGACCTCAGACGATATTACAAAATCATAAAACAAGAAAGGTACATTTCAATTTCATAGTCTGTAATATTTTTTGAAATTTTTTTTTAGACTTCCAATTTCAGAGTTAAAAGCCTGAAGCTTGAACTCTGTAAAAATCAACCCGAAGCCTACGTTTGAAATATTCAAACTGATGACTGAAGATGAAGAAGAATTATTTTCTTTTTAAAGCGAGGCTGAAGCTTTATAATACGGAATGTTTCAACTGAAGCTTGATATTTCGGACATAAAATATCAACATTGCCAACTTGATTGCGCCCTTGACATTTCGGGCAAAATTATTTATCTTGGATTACGGATCTTGAAATCACTTGGATGCTATGAATTTGAAATACTATCAAAGAAGGAAATGTCGCATCCAGCGGGGATCTCGCCAAGACCTTAATTTTCATTAAGCCATCATATTGATGCAGAAGTTTGAAAGTGAATATTTCTGATTAAAGATCCATTGATCCTACGGAATAATTTGAAAGAGCGATATGACCATCAAAAGAAGACCGTTAATACTTCAAAAGCCACGTTATGATTGGCTTCATTTAAGATTACAAGATTTTTAAGTCGGTCAGTTACTGCTTCGGCTATTTTTCAAAATTAGCTCGGTTGCAATTATGTGGAGAAAAGATCAGCGATGAGGACATGCTCGAGAAAACATACTACCTTTCATGCCTCCCAACATGCTCCTGCGTGACAATAAAGAAGAGCGTCGTTTTACCAGATATTGAGTTAATTGCATGCCTCCCTTGTAGGCGAGCAAAATAACGAGCGGTATTAAAATCATCAATCTCGTCCCTCTTGGGTCGGTATCATTGCTGGCTTGATGCTACATCGATTTCTATTCATAAACATGGACGAGGGGGCGTGGATATCGTATGGGCGGCGGGCGTGGTCGTGGCCGTAGTCGTGGTCGTGGTCGACATAACTCTTGGAATCGAGGAAATTTTAATCAATCTCAAAATAAGAAAAACAACTCTAACAACCAGAAGTTGGCTCGTTCAGAGACATTAAATGGAAAGACACGAGGGCCACATAACAAGCAAGCATATGGCCCAGATACTATAGATGTGGAATGAAAGGTCATTGGTCCCGATACTTGTCATCTGACCAAACATTTAGTTGATCTTTATCAGGCCTCCATTAAGGAAAAGAACAAACAAATTGAGACAAATTTTATTGATGACAATGACATAATGGTGAATTTTAATGACCCTCATCAAGTCTCTCCCAAAGAAGATGTAACCCGAGTAATGCAAAGTGCTTTGATGATGAGGTGCGGTGCCTTTAACTAATTTTGATATTTCTGATTTCTTTGAGGATCAGTGAAAATCTAGACCATTTGATTGGTGGTGGCAATGTTTGCTATGATTGGCGATAAGACTATTATATTACTTTTCTTATGTTATTTATCTAATGCAAACTTTGATTTTATATCTACATTTTGTTTTTCTTTGAAGATATATGGATTTCTCTTCCAACTTGATCAATTATATATCATCTGCTGGAGATGAATGTCTTGTTGACTGTGCCACAACCCACGATCCTACGGGAATAAAAAATATTTTCAAACTTAACATTAATTTCATCTAATGTCCAAACTATCTCGGAGTCTGTTGACACAGTAAAGGCGCTCAGGAAGAGCTACAATCGTCTTGCCTAATGGTGCAAGTTCAAATTAATAATACCCTTTATTCTAATAAATCTAATAGAAATTTTACTTAGTTTCAAGGATGACCAGCGAGAAATGGATATCACATTGAAACATGCATCGTGTTAAATAAGTATTTACTCATTACTTCTATTTTTTTTTGGGAACAAATCTTGGAACAAATGGCTTCTTTATCATGTGGGTTATATCAAACAACTATAAGGCCTATTGAATCCCATGCTATAATAAACCAGAAGTTCAATGACTCTAAGCATTTTATATTATGGCATGACGACGGACATCGATTCTCCTTAAGTGTATGGTTACAAATTCTAATGGGCATCCATTATAGAGACAAATTTTAACATCTCATGATTTTAATTGTCTTTGCTTGTTCTCAAAGGCAAATTGATTGTTAGACCATCTTTTACTAAAGTTGGTATCGACTCCTAACACTCTAGAGCATTATTCAAGGGGATATTTGTGGGCTATTCACCCACTTTAGTGGACCCTTTAGCTATTTTATGGTCTTAATTGATCGTCCACTCGATGGTCTGTATGCCTTCTTTCTACCGGGAATGCTCGCGTTTGCTAGATTACTAGCTCAAATAGTCGACTAAAAGGGCCCAATTTCACGATCACCTATCAAAGACTGATTCGTCTTGATAATGCTGAGTGAATTCTCATCTGGCCTTACCGCCCAGGTATTGCGTGTCCCTTGGAATAGATGTTGATACCCGGTGCTCATGTTCGCCTCGAGTGGGTTGGCTGAATCCTTTATTAAACGTCTACGGTTAATTGCTAGACCTTTACTTTTTGTCAGTGCCTTTATCGGCGTAGGGCATGCTATTATTCATGCGGCGAAGTTAATCGCCTACGACCTCAACAAATCAGGATTTATCACCATTCCAACTTGTTTTAGGTTACCAACCTAATATTTCACATCTACGTGTTTTTGGTTGTGCTGTTTATGTTCCTATTGCTCCCACACATCGACCTAAACTAGGTCCTCAACGCCGCCTTGGTATTTATGTTGGTTTTCAATCCTCATCTATTATCACCTATGTTGAGCCTCTCACAGGTGAGGTTTTTACTGCTCGATTTGCAGATTGTCATTTTAATGAAAATGTTTTCCCGCCGTTAGGGGAGGAAAACCAATTCGAGAAGAATGGCGAAAAGTACATGGAATAGATAATCTTTATCATTTTGACCCTCCCGCTAAAGCAATCGAACTAGGGTTCAAAAGATAATTCATTTACAGATCTTGCAAATCAATTGCACAGTGCATTTATTGATTCAACAAAGTTACAAAATCACATATACCGGCTACCAAATATCCCGGCAATTGAGAATTCAATGGAAATTGAAATATAGCATGGCTAATGGGCTAAGCCACCAGTGATTAAAGCGATGGGCGACCTCTTGGCTCAAAGACACAATTCTAGAAAAAGAAAAATGTTAAATTTAATACTCTGAAGAGGGACGCTCACGAGCATACAAATGAAAAGGATTGACAAATATAAATAATGAACTAATAGCCCCTACTTGAAATCATCAATTATTCAGTTATCTCATAAGTTTGTCAGGGTACATAACAATGAAAGAAATCTCTATCAATTATATACACTAAGGTAAAATCTGGAATCGAAATACTACCTTATAGATGATGCTTTTCTTTCCAAGTGGCTACGAACATCATAAATAATGATGAAGATCAAGAGCCACAAAATATAGATGAATATGCGGCGTCGAAATGATTGAGGTTAAAATGGAAAGAAACAATTGAAACAGAGTTAAGTCCTGGCTAAACGAGGAGGTATTTGGACAGTGGTTCAAACACTAGAAGACATAAAACCTATTGGATATAGATGGGTCTTTGTTGACGAAATAGAGCAAAATAAAATAGTGCGATATAAAGCACGCCTTGTGACTGAGTTTCTCACAAAGAAACACGGAATTGATATGAGGAGACATATTCTCCGTAATGGATACCTTTACATTTAAGCTATTTAATATATTTAGCCGGAGTCTACGAAGGAAGGACTTGATATGCGGGTACGTGGATGTAGTCACGACTATTTATATGGATCTCTGATACTAATACCCATATATATGAAAATCCCTGAAAGTTAGTGCCTGAAGTAGCGTTCAAAACCACGCAAAGCATATATTGATCAAATTCTGGCCCGATCTTTATATGGATTGAAAACGATGCACGGTCGAATGTGGTATGTCGTTTAAACCATTATTTACTCAAAGAAGGATATGTGAATAATTCAATTTGTCCATGCGTTTTTATCAAGAAAGTAGCAACTGAATTTGCAATTATTGCGGTATATGTGGATGATTTGAATTTAATTGGGACTCCTGAAGAGCTCATCAAAACAGTTGACTACTTAAAGAAGGAATTTGAAATGAAAGATCTTGGGAAAACAAAATATTGTCTCGACCTGCAGATCGAGTATTGTTCAAATGGTTTGTTTATTCACCAATTAACATATACAAAAAAAGTCCTGAAGCGCTTTTATATGGATAAATCACATCCCATAGTTCCCCATGGTTGTTAGGTCACTTAGTGACCAAAGATCCGTTCACGGCCTAAGAAGAAAATGAAAGAAGATACTTGGTCTACGAGAAGTACCACTTATCTTAATTGCAATTAGGGCACTAATGTATCTGCAAATTATACTCGACCGAGACATTGCTTTTCGGGTTAATTTACTAGCAAGATCTGATTCGGCTCAACTAAAAGGCAACGGAATGGGACAACATGTATTAAGATATCTCCGTGGAACGTGTGACATGGGATTATTTTATTCTAAGACATTGGAACCGCAATTGTTTGGTTATGCAGATGCAGGCTATCTTTCGGACCCTCACAAAGCTCGATCACAGATAGGATATATATTTACTTATGGAAATACTGCTATATCCTGGAGATCAGTAAAACAAACTATGGTGGCCACCTCATCCAATCATTCAGAAATACTTGTCATGCATGAAGCTAGCCGAAATGTGTTTGGGTGAGATCGTGATACAACACATCGAGGAGAATCATGGATTATCTTACATTAAGAATAGACAA
This sequence comes from Tetrastigma voinierianum, assembly GCA_016808115.1. Taxonomy (NCBI): domain Eukaryota; kingdom Viridiplantae; phylum Streptophyta; class Magnoliopsida; order Vitales; family Vitaceae; genus Tetrastigma; species Tetrastigma voinierianum. The sequence goes on along the minus strand of JAEQBH010005587.1, from coordinate 95,877 downwards.
GCAGGTATTATATGAAGATAATGTTGCGTGTATTGCACAAGTCAAATGATGATATATTAAAGGTGATCGAACTAAGCACATTTCATCAAAATTCTTCTATACTCATGAACTTCAAAATAGTAGTGAAATTAATGTGCAATAGATAAGGTCGATGATAATCTGGCGATTTATTTACAAAAGCAACGCCTCTTGCAGCGTTCATCAAAACTGTAAAAATGAGTTGGTATGCATGTTGAAAGATCTCCAGAATGAAGTATCATGTCACTATCAGGGGGAGCATTGTTAAAGATATTAGTATACTGTACTCTTTTTCCTTCGTCCAGGTTTTATCCCATTGGGTTTTACTGGCAAGGTTTTAATGAGGCAGTACTAATAATCTTGTGATGGTCATTCAAGGGAGAGTGTTATAAATATTGTGTATAAATATTGGATTTTAGAAGACCAAACCATAAGCAACCCCTGCGGTAATGTCATTCATTATGTAAAGGCTTTTGGCGCCTCGCGTAATGTATCATTTATGTAAAGGCTTTTGGCCTTCTCACTATAAGCCTATAAATAGGCCTAATCAGCATGAAATAGAAATCATCAGAATTTCCTCTGAATTCTCTCTTTGTCTCTTCCTTATATCTCTCTAATTCTTTTGATTTACAACATTTTCATAATTCAATCTATTTTCATGAATTTTTTCATTTAAAAATTATTTGTTTTCTTTCATTAAATTATACTAATTTAAAATTAATTAATTTTATGTTATTGTTTTTGTATAAGGTGAAAGGACTATCTTTCGATTAAATTATATTAATTTACAACTCAATAATTAATTGATTTTATATTATTCTATTCAATTTTTTAATATATAAATCATTTCATTTCATGGAGCTTCATCTCAGGCGGAGGTTTTTTTTTTTTTTTTTTCTAAGAAAAACACGTACAAAAAAATCTCATCACAAACTAAAACTCTCATCACAAACTAAAACTCATCCATTAAAATCCTCAAAACTTATGAGCTTACAATTCAGGTAATCCAAATGAGCAAAGGAAAAAGAAGTCATTGTAACCAGAACATACAAAAAGTATGAAAATTGGTGAATGCGTGAACGTGCCAGGAAATTATAGTATTTACGAACTGAAACTGTGCCGAAATTTAACTTCTACTTAAGCAAAAAATGGATTCCCTTGTTCCTTGATAGTTCCCTAGAATTTAAGCGAAAAAATACCTTGAAAATTAGATTGCATAGACTGAATTGAAGGATAAGAGGAAACCTAATGTATTAGTTGGAAAAATAGTAGATTTCATTAGAGAATTGGACTGAAAATCAAGTATTAAAGCAAGAAAGCTTTGAAATAACAAATGCTTGTAAAGAAAAACATGTAAAAATAAGCTAAGGATCTGGAAAAGACGACTGACAAACTTGTAGAAAAATTGAAATGCACTTACTCGGTTTTGATTCTTGGTTGATGATCCACTAAAATTGGTGTTGAGTCCTTCTTTTATAAGCATTTCTAAGTAACAATATTAGCCCACTTTCTCTAATAACTGTCCATGTTTCCACTAAGGAGTCTTACTCCCCAAGTAACTTTCCACCCTTCAAGTAATTGCCCACGTCCTCTTCCATGTCCTGACTTAGAGAAAAAGTCTCCTCCATGTTTTACCTTTGAGACAAAGTCTCAATAATTTTTGCTGGCAACTTTGAAAAATTTAAAAATTCAAAAAAATCCTGGACCTTTCCATGAGCTGATTCAAAAAGGGTCTCCTTTCTCTTGCTCTCCTCATTTTTACCATGAGGCCCAAAGTCTGTTTACCTTTAGATATGGATTATCAACGGAAGAAGAGCGAAACACGAGCCCAGTTGAATGATTTGAAGAAGCACCAGAGTAATACCTCGAGAAAAACCTCCCATAATTTTTTCTTTCAAACCTAAGACTTTTGATATCCCTCCTACACAACCAATTCCTTATGCATCAAAAGACTCTCCTTTGGGATTTGAAAGGCTTATAGGAAGAAATCCCTTTGATTTACACACCATCCCTTCCACATTCTCCTCTTTATCTTCTTTTTCTCTCCCTCTTTTCACGGCTGTAGCATTACTTTGGACATCCATCAACCTTCTTCCGTGTACCATAGGCGATGACTCTGCCATTGCTACTCTTCGAAGCGATGTTGCCACTGTTGTTTTCCGAACCGACATCATTGGCAACGGCGTCAACGTCATTGTTCTGACGGATATGCATGCTTTGTTTTCTTGAGCCAAGCGTCGGTGCTACTATTCGGTCGTCGGCGATTATCTTTGCAAGTTCTGATCTTTTCGTATCCCTTGCGAAACCCCTCCCTACCCGGCTTTTAAGATCCCTTGGCCCGTCGCACTTCATCGACAGAAAACTCTCACTGGTGTTCATCGCTGACGCATGACCACCATTGCATTAGAAAGGTCAAGCCTTTCGACCTTCCTCCATGACCTGAGTTCTCCTTTTACGTTGATGAGTTTTGTTTTGGTTTTGATTTTCCTTTCCTGATTGCTTGTGGATGGACTGTGTTTTACTCAAACATGATTCCTTAGGTGATGATTTTGGTATGTCCTGATGCCTTGAACAACTTTGTGGATTTTTGCTTTTAGTAAGCAATTTCCAATCTTGATTGTTCTTTCTATACCTACAACTTGTTTGGGAATGTACGTGACATTCTCCAACAATATTTGCTGTTTTAGAACTTCAAATCCTTCATCTTCATCGAAAAAGTCTTTAAAAAATCAAGAAAGAATTTCTTTTTTCAGTTTTAGAGCTTCAAATCTTTTATTCTTCACCGAGAAAGTCTTAAAGAATCAGGAAAGAGTCTGGTTCTTACAGAAGCTTTTCTCCTTTGTATGCAGATCTCAGTCTCTCTCCCTCTACTCGATCTTTTCGCCTCATCTATCAACGGAAGCATCGCAAAGGTAACTCCTCAACCTTACCATTTGATGGACCACAAAACTGCGCGCCACGAAATCACCAGATTGATTCATTATACACCTAATTATACTTGAGAAATTTTCTCAGCATTATTTTTTAACATAGATTTACAGAGGCTTTGTTTATCATTGGAAGGTATTTGTATTTAGATTTTTTGAAAATTCCATAAAGAGCTTATCTTGTCAATCCCTTTTAGATTTCCATACGCTTGATTTCTTCTTGGTTCTCCTTATGCAGGTTCTACTCCATTTCCTAACATGGCTGGACAATCTTCCTCAAGGTAATGGTACTTCCTTTACTAGTTCTCCACCCATGTTCATCTTACCCTTGGTTCGCTAATACTCTTTTCCTATGTTCTAGTGCATTGCCATCTCTTCCTCCCTTGTTAGAGTTTGGGATTGCTCATGCAGTTGGAGATGTGTCTATTCCTTTCGACCTTTCCTTTTCCTCTGAAACGTCACCATCAGAGATGCTTATTGGGAAAGAACTACAACCTTTGGCTCTACCGGCCAAATCATGGCCTAGTGTAGCGCCTCTTCTTTGATCTGACCCGATTGGTGGGTTCGAACCGAATCCGGGATGCTCTGATACGAAACGCCCCCAACCCGGCACGGTGTCGAGCGAAGGTGTCATATATATATATTTTTTTATAAACGTTTCATTCATATAATGTTAAACATTTAACTTGTATTATATTATGTAGCAGTGGATTACAAAATATATACAAGCTCCATAAGTGGAAATGTTCCAACATTACAATATTTACATAATTCTGAAAAACAAAAATACATATACATTAGACGAGGGTCTTCTAGTGAGCACCTAGTGATGTGTAGCGCCGATTATTTAATCTGCGGATTATCACACATCCCTCTGGTTTCCCTCTTTCGTACCTACACGGATGAAAACACCACATGCTAAGCTTTTCGCATGGTGGGGAATAAACTCAAATGGTGGCCCACTAATGGGGATCATCTCATTTTATACACATACGTATATTTATAATGAATATATAAATTACATATATTTTCCATTTACCTGTATCTACTTTTCAACATGTTTCATTCTTATCATATTTCATATACTTATCATCTTTCACTTTACTTCTTGTTCTTGTCACAATATGCTTGTCATGCATAGCGATTACTGCTTCTCTTATCATATCATTTCATATGTCATAATGATCCATTTGTTTTTATATTTCATGCTTTCATAAACCTTAAAGCGGATAAAGAAATTATAAGGGCGAAAGTAGCACTCACTATGCGAAACAATGGTCTATAAGGGCTTAGAGGTGCTGTTATCGACTGTACGAACTTAATGACCATTAATAGGGCAAGTACTTTGTTATCATTATCTTGAGACAATGACCATGTAAGAGCAGAAAGTATTTGTAACCCAACCAGCGAGTAGCTGTCTTTGTATCTTTTCTTGAGACTTGTTTTCCCCTAATAGGCATGCCTATCTATCCCTCTACTAGGTTCTAAGCAGACAATCCATGTGTATTTTATGTTTAGTACATATCTCATATTCCTGAATGATTATGGTCATCTAGTAATCATATGCGATATGTACAATCATTTATTCGAATCTTTGCATTTTTCTTATCTGTTCTGCCATAAATAACTATGGTTACTAGCAAGGCCTATTCTTTTCATGATTTCTAGACCTAATATGAGTTCCAAATTTAACAAGCTATATATAGATGGATTCTTGACTCAATGGGATTTCCATAGAGTCTAAGAACACTCGAAACGGAGTTCGGACGAAGAAGTTATGACCTTCCGAAGTTGGAGGTCTCACATGAGTAGCCCTGACCACGGCTAGCCTACGGAGCCATTTACCCGACACCTTACGACCGACCTACCCCTGACCATTTGCCCTTGTCGGCCAGCTTCAGTATCCACTACCCTCCATAGGTACATGGATGGAATCTTATTCGATGGGCTCCGCAGTCGAGAACCTGACCGATTCGGACCGAAGAGATTATGACCTTCCGAAGTTGGAGGTCTCACATGAGTAGCCAGCCCTACCCGACCTACCCTGCCCGACTTGCCCTTTCCGGCCAGCTCCAGTACCCACTACCCTTTAAAAACACACTGGCTGAGATGCCCGACTCCGTAAGAGCACCAGCAAGTGCAGAACACCAGAAAGCGGAGTTAGGTTGCGAAAAGTTATGACCTTCGAGTTGGAGGTCACATAAGTGATCAAGCCAGTGAAATTTGGTGACCTAGCCGAGTTATTTCTTTGGCGGTGACGGCGACTGGCGAGCCTGACTGACTTGGCCGAGCTGATTGCATCGGTGACTGGCGGTCTGACTACTCAGGGTAAGCGGACCATAACTGGTTTATAGAGTCAGATTGCAGGATATTCAAAGCCTAACATCGAGTTGATGTAGGATACAATTACGGAGGACTCAACGCCAGAATTCCCTTTATTTTTCACCCAAAAACTGATCCTAAGTCCGAGGTATCTACGTACGATAAGGGAGAAAGCAGGGTAATTTCCCTTGGTTAGTGCAACTAGACATTTCCCTTGGGGCGAAACACACCCACAACCCTTAAATGAGGCAGGAACCGAGTAGGAAGCCCTACACAGTGTGGTTAGATGGAGTTCCCTAAGTCACGAATTTGAAAACCATACTTAGTTTCATCTGTTAAAGCAACTACAAAAACCTGACCCACGACACATATACTAGGAGTCTTAGAGTTCTTCGCAGCTCAACCCTAACAAAGTAAGGTTTGGGAGTTTCCAAACCCAACCCATACACAAACTAGAGGGTTCCAAACCATGTATCTATACTTTCTATACGAAAACTAGACAAATACCATACAAAAACACTAGACTTCCATACCTTTGATCTTCTTTTCTCCTTCTTTCTTCCTTCTTCTCTCATCTTCTTCTTCTTCTCCTTCTTCTCCCTCTCTCTACTTTTTTTTCGTCTCCTAAAAATGAGAGACCCCTTGATCTTATACCCTTTTTGTCCCTTCTCCCAAGACCAAAATGGGATATTTTTGGCCTTTTAACCTTATCCTCCTTTTAGAGTTAAGGTCATGTTTGCTTTCTTTCCCATTTTTGCATTTAGGTCCCTCCATTTCTCTATTATTCTTACTTTAACTTATATATTCCTTCTTTGGCATACAGACTTATTAAATTATGACCCTTGGGTCCTGACTTGGGTAAATTATTAATTTACCTTAAGCTTTAATATTAATTAAGTTCTTTGTATTTTATTTTTTTTATCTTTGTTTTATTCAGAAAAAATATACTTTTACTTTTATTATACCCTAAACATGTTATAAAACTAGTAGGACATAATTTGGGGTGTTACACCTAGGACATCTGAGGATTGGATCACTTGGGTGGACAAACTATCCCCTAACTTCTAGGAACATTAGGAATTCCTAGGTATTGCCCAATTAAGTAAGCTTACCAAGGTGAGCGTAACCCTAGATTTGGATTTGATGAGTATCGCCCTGAGGTTTTTGTCTAAGGGTTTGAATTCATTTCTTTTCCCTTTCGGTCCCACATCCATTACCATGAGGAACATTTCTATTCTGGGTTTGCTGTTCCCAGTTTGAAGGTCATATGCCTTTTAGATGTCCATGACCCATAACTTCCTCATCTTGAAGTCTCTTCCACTTCCCAGACTTCTTACTCATCCACTATACGAAAGTGGTGAACTTCTACTAGGGTTCCTTCTATGATGGAGCACATAGAGTTCTTGTGGGTTCTTCTTTATCGTTTTGTCTTCTTTCCTCATTTAGGTAAGCCTTCCGCCGATATATGGCTCTTTACTTTATTTCCACGAGCTATTAGGTGGTGATTCTTTGGGGCTTAGCACGACTCAGTCCATTAGGACTATATCTATAGACTCCCTTAACTAATTTTTCTTGAGCTTGGCAGAATGTTCTTTACCTCAACTATACACGAAGCGGCCTATTTCCGGCATGTCACGGCGGCGGATCTTGGGATTCCTCACCCTTACTTCACAGTTTGTATCCATTAGCATTCTAAGTACAATTTATAGGGTCTTGATATCTGGGGGTTGTTATGCTTTTTCGCCTCAGCTTGTCTTCTTTTAAATTTTCTTTTCACTTGCAACGCTTGTGGGCTTGCCAGTTTGGATTTACTCAGTTTATCCGTTTATTCCCTTCCTTACCCTTAGGAGCACCTACTGCAGCCTTAGTAGAGCAACTGACTGATGAGTGTAAAACTCATATATGTTTTGAGTTCATTTCACATGCTACTTTGAGTATTTTATATCCATATTCATGTAAAACTCATAACATTTCCTCTAAACTTGGTTTTGCAAGATTTTTGATGGAAAGAAAGTGATTTAGTAAGAAAAGATGCAACATAGTTAAAAAAAAGAGAGTTAACCGGATGTCTCACAGCGCGTAAGTGGGAAGATGAATTTTTATGTATCATCTGGAGCATCAAATGGCTCAAATTCACTATTGGTTCATTCTACATTCAAAGAGATTTCCAACGACACCTCACACACCCAATTATGAGTTAAAATGAAGAAGTTATGGCCCTAACAAGATGAAGAAGAAAAATAGGCAATTGAGCAAAAACTATGTCGTGACATTTCTAGATTATGTCGCGACAAAGACAGAAACTTTGTCACGACAAACCCAGATTATGTCGCGATAAAGCTAGAAGACAAACTTTGTTGCGACAAAGCCAAAGACAAGCTAAAGGCAAACTTTGTTGCAACAAAGTTTTTACGCCACGCAACCGAGATTTTCTGTCCGCGACTAAAGGTTTTATCTTCGCAACAAGGTTTTTATTATGTCGCGACATTGTGCTTTGGGCATCTAGAATGCTGATGTCGCGACTCAAAAATATGATGTTGGGACTTCGAAAATGCGTGCGCTGACTTCAAAAATCTTGTCTCCTTGACTCAAATAAATGGAAAAACCAGAAAAGCCCAAAAAATTGATATTTTGGATTGTTTTCAAGCCCATTTCACCCTAGGACTATAAATACTCATTTTTTAGGTTTTTAGGGCAACGGGGAGGAGGGTGAACACCTCTTTTGGGGTTTCTTTCTCTAAACTGCCCATTTTTTTTAGTTTTGCTGCAGATTTTGATTTTCAATAGATCTTAGAGTAATTTTAGATGATTTTATTTATGTGAAGACATTTAAGTCTTTGTGCATCACATATTCAAATTTCATTACTGTTCAAACAAAGATTGAAACTAAAATTTTTATTTTTCTCTTACTCCTTGTCTCTTGATTTCTTTATTCATTTTCTTACTTGTTTGATTGGTGATGATTGAAATCTAGTAATTGAACATTAAACACCCTCTAGGGGTGGGGATTAATTGTTGAATATTCAGATTTGCAGATTCTCAGTTATTTTGTGGGTTTGAAGACTAGATTTATATAATTGGTACTATTCATATAATTAGCTATTCGGAATATTAGTAAACACCCCGGAAAAAATTTGTATGGCCTTTCTACGATTTCTAGGCCCTTTAGGTGACATACCCAGAGATGGAAATTCACGAGAGTAAAGAAGCGATAACTTAGGGTATATTAGACTAATATTATGGAACTAATAATGAACTGCGAAGATTACTTTTGATATATCCTTTAATTTACTCGCATAATGTGATAATTAATTAGATGATGTATGAGTTTAATGTTTAGAGTGTCACCTGATAGATATATTGACCTTCGATCCCGATGTTAGCATAGATCAGTCAAGGGAGAGATAACTTTATTAGATTGGATGGTGAGATGCAATTACATTGGAGAAGGCACATTATCTTGTTATAGGGGCAAGCGGAGTCTTGATCTAAGAAAGAGGTGTAAAAGTCTTGGAAGAAAATACCAGTTCTTGAAAGGATTATATCACCACAAGTAACCTTATTGGACCCATGTATCTGGAAGGAACGTTGATTCTCTAATTAGTGAAATGTATAGTGTGTGGAGGAATCCAAGCTATACTACATTTCTCTTAAACAAATCTAACATTCAACTCACAAATGTTGCGCTTTCAAGGAAATGAAAATTGATTTTTAAATTATTATCACCATCCTTAGTGCCTCTTTTCATACATTTTAGACTTAAGTAGTTGTTTGTTTGGTAGTTAGAATTAGTTTTAAATCAGTTTTTATTTCAGTTAAATTGATTTTATTCCACATCTTATTTGGTCGCCTAAATAGTGAAGAGCTGCCTTAATCAAAGTCTTGGGAATTCCAATTAGAGAACATCAAATCCTCTCATTAGGTACGATAATCGGACTTCTAGAGTCAAACTGCCATATGACTTGTGCACTTGTAGAAAGGGGATGAGTGTTGGTAATACTTTTCATTTCAGTTTTTGAGTACACTTACTTTTGTTTCAAATCAGTTTTTGAGTATTCACCACATTCACTTCCCTTGGCCAAATTTTCATATATAACATCAATTAATTCTAAGAAGTTTTAGCAGATTGTGGGGACTTTAGTTAGTCTTTGGTAGCCGTGTCGGAAAATCAATCATCAAGTTTTTGGCACCGTTGCTGGGGATTGGCGTGGTTCACTTTCTCTCATTGGAAGTTGACATTTTGAAGAACGGGAGGTTTTCTAATTTAGGCAATTTTTATTTTTATTTTTGGTTGTGATTTGTTTCTTAGCTATTTTTACTAATATTAGTATTTTTTTTGTACTTTATTTCTTTCTTTTTCTTGTTATTTATAGGTACTTATGGAGGAATATTCAAGAGAAGATAGACTTACCTCCATAGAAGCTAAGCTTGACTTTCTTATTCATCATTTGGACCCAAGAATTCATAATGACTCACTCATGGATGGAACGACGAGTATTGCCTTATCAAGGGAGTTCAAATCCCACATTTCAAGAGGAAGAAGAGTTGTCTCTTATTAAGAAGCAGATTTTTATCTACATGAATGGGAACAAGAAGATGATTAGTCTTCATAAGTAGAAATTTCCTGATTTAGATGTCTTCCAAGTCAACACTAGTGCTAGATTGAAAAACGTAGAAGCTCAAATAGGACGCTTAGTGCAAGCATTCAAAGAAAAATTCTCTAGGACCTCTCCTAGTAATACTTTAACAAATCCCAATGAATGCATGGATACTCCTTTGAGTAATGTGCAGGAATTTCCTATCCTAAAATTTGTGGAAGAAGGTGAAAATGAGCTGGAAATTGAGAAAAGGGCACTCCTAAACAACTTAGAGAATGAAAAGTCATTAATGAATAAACTGAAATTTGAAGAAGAAAGTCAAGTGATGGCTATTGAAAACATCTTGGTGAAGATTGACACATTTACCTTCCCTATAAGATTGCGTGACTTGGGGCATTGAGAGGGTCCACAAGATTGTCAAATATTACAAAGACTAAGCCCATCAAGCGAGCATGGATTCAGAGCGTCAACGAGGGAGCTCACCTTGCTTGTGGGTGAGGAGAAAGCTAAGTTCAATCTCAATCAACCATTCCCTTTGATGGAGCAAGAAAGAACTATGTGCACAAAGATTTGTAGATTGCTTCCATCAAAAGGGTACATGTTTGAAGAGTCCTCATTTCTCATAGATGTGCTTGCATTTGTAGCACATAAAGGGGACTGTTTTGAAGAAATTGTGGCTGAACCATTAGCCACAATTAAAGGGAATTTTGAGTTTCTTCCCTTTCTTCAAAATCTGGAAGAAATCATCCTTGAGCAATGGTTATAAAGAAGAAGTGATGTCTAAGATGGATGATTGGCCAAATGGAAGCACTAGTACTTTTCCAATGAGTCTAGCTGGACTCTAAAAACAAAGCAGCTTCTTGGGAGGCAACCCAAGCTAAGTAATAAGGATTCTATCCACATTTCTATTTTTCTTTTTATGTTTTTAGTTACTTTATTTGTTATTATTTTGAATCTTTGGAATGAAAATTCAGCGATGTTTCTTTATTTATTTAAATTTTGAATAAAGTAAGTTTGAAGCTCAACATGTTGTTATGACTAGTTTGCAATAGCAAAAGACTATATCAAGGGGCAGTATACCAATGTCAAGGTATGAAAATCTTCAAGGTTACTATTCAAAGTGGCCGAGACTAGAAAGGGGAGTTCAGTTTTCCCAACTCTCTCTATTACCCTTTCACATTATTGCTTCATTTTGCTCATTGCTAGACAACAATTAGGATAATGTTCATCCTCAAAGTTTAGGGGTGTTTATTTTGTTGACATCATATCACACCCACGCGTATTTGCCACATGATAACTTTGAGGATGAAATTTTTAGTATTAGTTTATGGATGATGACTTTGTTTGATTGCTTTCCAACCCCGTCTTAGTTTTGGTTTATTTTGTTAGTTAGAGTTTTGAGTTAATTAGTTTTGCTTGGGTAAGTTGTGATGTCAATGAAGATCATGTGACCCATGAAGATATGGACCCAATATTCAGGAATAATAGGACTTAATGCTTAATGAGTTATCTCTCTAATAGGCTATTTAGTCATTGGTTTCTCAAAATCCATGCACTTGGTCACTAAGTATCCTTGAAAAGCAGTTTTTTGCTTGGGTTAGAGAAGATTTATGAGAATCAATATCATGATCTCATGGTTCTAGAACTTGTTACATTATCGCTTGAGGCGAAATCCTAGGCCACACAACAATTGAGAAATGATATAGGCCATCCTTGGAAAGATTGTGCCTTTTAAGCTAACCCTATTAATATGCATATGCATATTCCTATAGTACCAGAATGTTGAGCCTTAAAGAGCCAAAATTATGTTTATAAGAACTAAGTTTGAAGCCAATAACCTTCCTATACATCACTATCCCTCTATGGAAAAATAACTCCAAATTGGTTGAAATGAGTTAAGTTGAAAATCAAAAGAGGTTGGTAAAAAGGAAGGAGAAAAAGAAAAAGAAAAACAGAAAAATATCGATATAAAAAGAAGCCAAAATAGAACTAAGTCAAGCGAGGTGAGTCCCGGCCTCGTAGTATACTTTCCTAGAGTAAAGTAAATCCTAAGGGTGTCTTAACTTTTTAGTACCCTAAAATAAGCGGTTTGGGAGCTACTAATTTAAAAAACCTAAGCTAAAGGTTGGTAGAAGTTTAAGGGTTTGAGTTTACTTTACTCTAATAACCTTGTCTTGAAGAAAAAGGCTTGGTGTTTGCTGAAAGAATGCAGAATTTGTGCAAAAAGGTCATATGAGGAATATGGAATGATGCACCTAAATAGATTTTGGGGTGCTTAAGAGTGTCATTGTGCTCTTTGGTAGGAACAGGGCCAATATAGACCTTAAATGGAAAAATATGTAAGTTTGGGTAAGTTTTAGCCTAAAATGACTACTCAACTTCCCCTTACCCAAGCCTTACATTATAAGTCTATAAAGACCCACTTGATCTTGAGAGTTGTGTGCCTACATCAATGGAGAGTGATAAGAACAACAAGCCTATGGAACCTAAATATATCATCTTAGGATATCCGCGTATTTATCTTAATTCTCATAAACTCATATAGCTTGCAAGTTTATTGGATAGGGGAAGACCACACACACACACAAATTTAGGCAAGAACTACGCAGTACCAAATTTGTCTAATACTGAGATTAATTCACTATTAAAATTGTAATTATCTTGTTATATTCTCTATATTCCTTGTAAAGGTAATTCTTGAGACACATATCACACACCCCTTGGCAATCTTGATTACTCAATTTTGGTTAAATAAAAAGGGTGAAATGGGCTTTTTTCTTCCATTGCTTGGGGATAAGCAACTTCTTTCTTTTCTTTGCTTGAGGACAAGCAAAACTTTAAGTTTTGGGGTGTTTGATGAGTATAAAACTCATCTAGGTTTTGAGTTCATTTCACATATTTATTTTGATGTTTATATCCATATTCATACTAAAACTCATAAATTTCTCTAAACTTGGTTTTGTAGGATTTTTGATGGAAAGCAAGCAATTTAGTAAGAAAAGATGCAACATAGTTCCCAAAAGAGAGTTAATAGGATGTCTCACAGCACGTCAGTGGGAAGATGAATTTTTCTGTATCATTTGGAGCATCAAATGGATTAAATCCATTAATGGTTGCATTCTACATTCAAAGGGCTTTCCAATGACACCTCACACGCCCAATTCCGAGTTAAAATGAAGAAGTTATAGATGACAGTTGAAGAAGAAAAATAGCGGTTAGGCAAAACTATGTCGCGACATTTCCAGATTATGTCGCGACAAAGCCAACAACAAAGTCAGAAATTTTGTCGCGACAAAGTTTATTATGTCTCCACAAAGCCAAAGACAAGCCAAAGGCAAACTTTGTTGCAACAAAGTTTTTCTATAGCAACAAAGTTTTTATGTTGCAATAAAGTTTTTCTATTGCAACAAAGTTTTTTATGTCGCAAAAAATTTTTATGTCATAAAAAAGTTTTTATGTTGCAACAAAGTTTTAGACAAACTTTGTCGCGAAAAAGTTTTATTATGTCTCGACATTGTGCTGGGCATCCAGAATTCAGATGTCGCGACTCAAAAATGCTGATGTCGCTACTCCAAAATGCTGATGCTGCAACTCAAGTGTTGGAAAAACCAGAAAAGCCCAAAAAATTGATATTTTGGATTGTTTTCAAACCCATTTCACTATAGAACTATAAATACTTGTTCTTTAGGTTTTTAGGGCAACGGGGAGGTGGGAGAACACCTCTCATGGGGTTTCTCTCTCTAAACTACCAATTTTTTTAGTTTTGCTACAGATTTTGATTTTCAGTAGATCTTAGAGTAATTTTAGAGCAGATTTTATTTGTATTGAAGAGATTTAAGTGCTGTACATCACAGATTCAAATTTCATTACTTTAGACAAAGATTGAAACTAAAATTTTGATTTTTCTCTTACTCCTTGTCTCTTGATTTCTTTCTTCATTTTCTTACTTGTTGTTTGATTGGTGATGATTGGAATCTAGTAATGGAACATTAAACACCCTTTAGTGGTTGGAATTACTTGTTGAACATTCATATTTGCAGATTCTCAGTTATTTTGTGGGTTTGAAGACTAGATTTATATAATTGGTACTGCTCATATAATTAGCTATTCAGAATATTAGTAGCTTATACCCAGAAAAGAGTTCTATCTTTGCTCTAATTTCTAGGAGGCCCTTTTAGTGACACAGAGATGGAGATTCTCGAGTAGATGGAGTAACTTTGGGGGTATATTAGACTAATATTATGAAACTAATGAACTCACGAAAGTTACTTAAGATGCGATCCTTTAATTTACTCATGGTGTAGTTGGGTAGATGATGTATGTTGATTTAATGTTTAGAGTCACACCTCAATCGATAATGACCTTCCCCCTTTGATCCGTGTTAGCATATATCTAATCAAGGAGAGAGAGAACTTTATTAGATTTGATGGCTGAGATACCAATGACATTGGAGAAGACTTGCATTATCCTGTCTATGGGGGCAAGCAGTCTTCAGTCCGAAGAAAAGGGTGTGAAGTATTGGGAAGGAAAAATACCCATTTCTTAGAAAGAGGATTATATCCTACAAGTAATTGATTAGACCCATGTATCTGGAAAGAATGTGATTTTCTAATTAGTAAAATGTATAGTATGTGGAGGAATCCAAGCTATACTACATTGCTATTGGACAAATCCAACATTCAACTCACAAATATAGCTTTCAAAAATAAAATTGATTTTTAAATGATTATCACCATCCTAGTGCCCCTCTCTGCATACATTTGGGCTTAAGTGGTTGTTTGTTTGGTAGATTTTAGAATTAGTTTTAAATCAGTTTTATTGATTTTATTCCCACATCTTATTTAGTCACTTAAATAGTAGAAGATCCTTATGTCAGGTAGCCCAAATTCCAATTAGAGAGAACCTCTAATCCTCGTGGGTACAATATCCGGACTTCTAGAGTCCACTTTATTACTTGTATGACCCGTGCACTTGCGGAAAGGGGATGAGTGTTGGTAATACTTTTCATTTCAGTTTTTGAGTACACTTACTTTTGTTTCAAATCAGTTTTTGAGTATTCACCACATTCACTTCCCTTGGCCAATTTTCATATATAATACATCAATTGGTCCTAAGAAGTTTTTGGCACTGTTGCCGAGCACTTTAGTTAGTCTTTATGGAAAATCAATCATCATTTACCCAATCTTACTAGACTCCTACCAAGACTATTATGTTGTTAGATGCAGAGTCTTTCTTAGCTTGGTGGTCCGTCAGATTTGATGAGCTTATCGGTGCCTGCCCTTATTCCTCAAGTGTATGAATTTATGTTCATTGTTTGTTGCATTCATCTCTTTGATTTTCCCTTTAAGTTCTAACTTTGTCTTTGTAGGCTTCACTTCCTCTTCCGACAAGGGTTGGGTAGTCTAAGCCTCATAATATTAAGCCTAAGCAATCTAAACTGGTTGTAGTGAAGAATAACTCCTCCAAACCTAAGAGGAGATCAAACTCAAGCGGAGATCTCATAAGATAACTCCTAAGCTTGAATTTTCTAACACACAAAATGATCTTATAGAGATTGAAGAAGTCGAGGAAGAAGTGTCAGTGAAAAGGGAAGAGATCGTCTTTACCGAGGATGAATCCAAATAGCAAGATAGTTCCATGGAATTTGAGGGAGGTCATTCCTCCAATGAGCTTTTAGAATCTGAAGATGGCCATTTTCAGGTGATCAGAACATTAGGCAAACTCCTTCGGCCCTTTTAGGACCTCTTGTCTTACCACTCTTCGCTGCACCTTTAAATTCTCTGCCATCTTTCTCATCTCTACTGTCTCTTCATCTTGAGGTAGGAGCAGTTCCTTCATTAGATCTCTCCTTTTTGGACCAAGCTACTCCTCGTGTTGAGCCACCATCCAATCCTCCTACCGAATCGGATGTAGCTGTTGCCCACTCTACTATTAATCATTTGTTGAGCTTAGACCTTCTCTCCTTATCCACTGTCCAAAAAAAAAATGCCTTTCACGCGGCTATGGAAGTGCTCTGATAAACACAGTGAGCACGAAGTTTGGGGGCTTTCATTTATGGGATTATAAAACCATGCTTTTGGGGTAGTTTCTTTAATTGAGCATGGGGTAAAGGAGAATGCTCAAGTGATGTTTGAGTTAGAGGAATTGAGGGGAAAAAATATGAGTATGAGCAATCCAAGCTATCTATTGACCAGAGCATCCTGAGATTAGAGGAAGTAAAAGCTGAGTATCATGCCCAGGAAGAGCGAATTAGATTATTGGCTGAAGAAATAAAGAGGGAAAAAGCCAATTTGTCTTCTCTGATGCAACAGGGTGAGGTTCTTCCTCAAGGCCTAAAGCACCAGCAAAAAACTATTTTCTTGGGTGATTTTCTATCCTCTATGAGGGGAAAGGCTGCTGATCTAACCTCCCAATTGCAACAGATTGATGCTTTCTGCTAAGAGTATTTGGGGTTCTGGGACTCTTTTAGATCTTTTGATTTTTCTAAGATATGATCCCTCAACACTTCAGACATGGTTATTGGTTTTGACATGGCCCTAGACATTTGACATTACCTATACTAGCTCATCTATTTTAAATCTTGCCATTATACTTTTAGGTAAGTTAAACATCTTACATTTTCTTGATTTGGTGGCTCCTAGCCAACCTTCTTTGATTGTTATATTGGGAACTCACTGGCATTTGCACAGATGCACTACAATATGTGTATGAACTTGTGGACTAAGGTGGCACTAGACCTACCTTTGGATGTGTGCTATCATGTAACATTTACACATGTGCCTGACGGTATTATTCAAGACACTCGGAAGCGACTACCCACGATATGACTCTTGGGGATGAGCAGCGCGTCGGCGTGGTCTTGGTGGACCATTTGAGAAGCCTATTATAGTATACATGGTCAACATGATGCAGTTCTACCACTGAGCAACATCGTCATCAGCTGCACCACCACAGCCTCCACCAACATTCTAGCTTCTGGCTGGCCCCGAGTACGCCGACCTCCTTACCAGACTTCCGCGAGAAGACCATTGAGACCGATGATCAACCTTTGTATGAGGAAGTCTTTTTTTCACCATCATGATTATACTTTACCTTTGGGGATGGTACATCTCAAGTTGAAGTGGCTGCTGCACCACCTCTCTTTTGGTGCATGCAGTGCACTGAAAACACTTGACTATATTCTTGTTTTTTGGATATTTTGATTTTGATTTTTGGATTATCTTTTCTTTTATTGGTTTTAGATTATTTTTGGGCAGCAATTAGTTTTTTATATATTATTTTGGTGTATTTGTTAGTTAGCTCTTAATTGCATTGTGGGAATGATTTGATTCATGAATTGGTCCATTTTCTGTTTGAAGATTATTTGATCATATCGAATACATTTCCCTTGCTGAATTGTTGAGCTTTAATGCTATCCAATTAGTGTTTCATCCAAATTCCACAATGTAGAAATTTTTTGATAAACTTTGAAAAACTTTAAATAGTTTTGTTTTTTTTTTGCTTTGTGGAGTCTCTTTATCAAGTAGTTGGCATGCCTATGATGATAATAATTGTGTCATTCTTTACATTTGAATAATGTTATAGATAGTTGATCTAAAAATCGAATTGGTTGATCATACAACTGTACACTTAGCTATAGGTTTGCACAAAACTAAGCACAAGTCTCTTGTACCCTTGTTCACCAATCATTCTAGTTTAGAGAAAAATTAGGAAATCATAATGTTTAGATCTCATAAGACCTTAGAACTTGTTTAATTACCATTTGAGGAGAAATCCTAGGTATCACATTTTTGGGAAATGATATAGGCCATCCTTGGAATCGGTTGAGCCTTCCTATCCTACCCAATTATGCATTAGTCCATAGTCACCCTATTTGAGCTGTATGTATGTTCTATCTTGAAAACCAGATGGAACACCAAGATCCTTTTATTTTATCCTTTAGATCAAGAACCCATTTTACCCTTAACATGTCATGTATAAAGCATACATCAGGAGGAAGACATGTAGTTGAGTGGGAATGATTGAATGAAGAGAGGTTGTTTAACACAAAATGCCAAGGAAGGGTTGTTTGAAAAGAGCAAGGAAAGAAAAATAGTGAGAAAAGTGCGAAGAAGAAAGAACTCGAAGAGAGAGCAAATTTAACCTCGTAGCCTTCTTACCTTCGAATACTAAGTCCGTAGGGGTGTTTTAACACCTAATACCCCAAGACAAACCGGTCTAGGAGTTATTGACCTAAAATTCATTACACGGGGTAGGTAGAAAGCTTAAAGAGGTTGAATATTGCACTGCTCCTACCTTGATGTTCAAAAAAAGCAGAAATTCTTGGTGACTTTTGATAAGTGATAGAAACAATTAAGTTTGGGGTTGAAGCAATATGGAAATCAAAATGATACTAATGGGGTTGAGTTTGCATGACTCAATTTGAGATATAGTAAAAATTTGAAAGGATGAAGCACAGAACAAAAAGGAAAGTGTGCTTGAGTGTTTTGGGTAAAGCCAAACCCTAAATGACTTATTTAACTGCCCTCTCACCCTAGCCACACACTACAAACTTGAAAAGACCTATTTGATCCTAATAGTGTGTAATACCTACATTAGTGGAGAATGGTATGCCAAACAAGCCTATAATGTCTTAGTCACTCCGCATTCATGGAAATTCCTTAGGAGTGAGAGATCCTTTACTTTATGCATTTTCCTGTTTTCATCTAAACTGCACTTGGAGTAATGAGGGTGAAACTACACACACTCAAAATGGAACCTTGATATGTGCATTCAGCTTATGGTTAGCTTATTAGTTTTAAAGAACATTATCTTGAAACATTATTCAGGTGTTAGAATGCATAACTCCTAAGGCAAAACATTGCAATGCTTATATCTCCATGGACTCACGTTTGTTTTGTCGTGCTCCCAAGCCCGACCCGACGGTGAACCAGATCCGGAGACGCGGACCGCATGAAATCATTTGTCAAAACACATTTCATATAAACATACATATATATGAATATATGATATCATCACTAATACATTCATTAATATTAGAAATATACATCATATCATTTCAAGATGGCCCATATCTATTCTTTAGTACAACATATTGATACAAAATGGCATTATGCCTTTCCAGCTGTTACAAAATGATACTTGGAGTTACGCCACTTCTTATCCATGAAGACTTAAACATTTTGATTTCCACAAAAATAATCACATGATATCATGAAATGGTAGTATGCATGAAGCCGAGCATTTTCGTATACTTTAGGCGTATGTGATGACTGCATGCTTTCGGCGATCTTGAATGTGCCCTTTATCTACATGGTACTTGCGTGAAATCAACGTGATAAGCATTTTCATTGCTTGAGTGGTTCTTTTTGCGTTTATTCTCATGTCAGACAATCAACACTAACATATATGTACATATAAATAATAATTAGGCTACGGGCACACATTACTCGTCACAACTACATTTTAGTATATTTTTTCCAAACAACATTTCGATATCTTGCTCATGTGATCAATGCAATATATATATATATATATATATATATATATATATATATATATATATATATATATATATATATATATAAAACATTTATACTAGTTTAACATTCATTCATTTTATCTCTCATATAAAAACACGATAATTCACATCTTTCATGCTCGCATATACTAGTGTTTTCATCACAACACAATTCACACGTTTATTAATAATTTGCCCTTAAAACGAATCTAACCGAAATTTTCGGTGCAGAGGATAAAGGAATCATCGACATGGTCCCACTGGGCTGCTGGCCGGTTTAACACTTTAAATAACTTCGTCTTGTCATTGGGCTCTGGACTAGTTATTTTACATTACATTTATGCGCACTATTGATCTTGTCGGCCCCAGGCACATGGATCGGTATGTCCTTTATAAAACATATCGTCCTTGATGCTGCTACGTTTATCCTTATTGGTATACCAATATATCCCTAACTCGAATATGACGACTAACATTCTCTTAAGGGCATTAATAATTAGTCATAGTAAAAGTTGCTAGATTATATTCACAAGAATTCCACAATAACGAAGTTTACAACGATATGCTACTTTACCCTTATGTTAACTATCGGAATTAACCCATTTTAAAAACCAATTTATTCCAAGTCATGGAATTGATTCGATTATCCATGAATAGGTGTGCTAGAATCAAACAAAATTTATAACCTTTCCCTCTTTATCGTAGCACAGCTCTTTGCGATATAGCGACTCAATTGTCGAACTTCGAGGATGAGTTTTCTTCGCGTAAAATGATTTACAATTGACTCAAAATGGTGAATTTGTTTTGGATTATGGGGTTTTGTAATAAACAGTGGAGGTAAATGGTTATCAGATTGAAATAAAATGAAATAAAATAAGAAAAATAACTCCTTGAAGCGTTGGGCTACTGCGTTTGAGGTCCTAAGGTGAATGAGAGGTCCTCGGGTCCTTTTCCTCGCATTGGGGAGGATGACCTATAGTCATTTCTCGAACCAGATCTTCATTTGGCCTTAAAAACTGAACCCTTATAATTTTTTCTTTCAAAAAATGGCATTTAATGAGCATACATGCTCCCAGACAGTGAGAAAACACCTCATAAACCTACCCTACAGTAACTAATAGAAATGTCGAATATCAGTGGATCTGGCAATAAGCATCCACTTGAACCCAACTGCCAAATACGAGTTAACCGGGTATATTTAGAAGATTTAACCCTAGAGTGAGATAGAAAAGCATAAATGATCATAAATGCTAGCATTAAAAATGTGAGCAGTCATTTACCTCAAGAAACTATTACCTAGTCGCCCTCTTAACCAAGGATGGAGGGAGTTTATGCTCACATCCCACAGTTTTCATCCTCGAGGGTGTTTGGCAGAAAGCGAAAGTGAGAGAAAGGGAGAGAAAATGAGAGAATATGAGGAAGAAAGGAGAAAAGCGGAGCCCAAGCTCTTCGCGAGACATTGGCTGAGACAAAAAAGTCTTGGATTACAGTGTGTACAAATGGCTTATATAGCCACGAAGACAGCAAAGTGCAAAATAAATAAGCGATTAACTATTACAGGGACAAAGTGGGAAGAAATCAAGAAGACAAGGCAAAAATTCAAGCGGACGACGGGAATAATGTCGCGGGGTTGAGAAGTGAACAATGCGGGGCGTGAATAGTGGCGAAGCGAGGAAGCAAATTTAGCAACCTGCGAAAATTCGCAAGTTGCGAAATTTTGCAACCTACGAGAGACTGCGAGGTGCGAAAATTTCGCAACCTAAAATTTTTTATTGTGGGTCCTTTTCTTGTTTTGCCCTTTTTTTTCGTGCGGTTCCCGTCTGCGTGTTGGTGACTTGAATTCTTCGTGCCCGGATCGACTCGACAATTTTGACATAAATAGCTTGCAAAAACTACAAAATTAGCCACAAAATACGATTAAGTAGAATAGCGGGGACAGCAATGTGCAAATGTCGGGTTAGTACGATTAATACACAAAAGTGCTCAAAACACACGATAAACGAGGGTTGAAATGGCACTTTTGAGCATTAATCACCCCATTTACACATTGCTAGTCCTTAGCAATGAAGAAGAGAGCAATAAAACAAATCAAAATTATGTGCACAAAAATGAGCATTTTCAAAAGATTTGTGAATGATGTGCCTAACCCTCGATGAAATCAGAAACCATACCCGATAACTATCTCGAGAGAATGAATGCCATCTAGTGAGTATCAGGCCTCCCTCTTGGTGAGATCAATAGAACTCACAAAACCAAAGTGTTTGTTTGATCGATTCTCAACAATAAAGCCCTTGGCTTGCACTCTCACCCAACTAAACTCTTGCCTCCACCTAGGACTAACGACCTAAATAGATCGAGGACCCACAGCTCTTATTCCATAATTCTTTTTGTGTTGTAGGGGTGTAATCTTTGAGAATCGACTTCACCAAAGTCCATGCGAGGGATCTGCAGGTGATCCCCTGACCTGACTAGGCTTGGGGCATCAGAGTCAAAAGGATTTTCAGCCCGCAGGCTCTTCGGGTTCTTGTTCACCCATGCTGGCGAGCCTTCGTCGGTGGCTCCCCCTTCGGTTAACCCAGGGCACTAGGCTTTGGGGAGCTTTCTGCATATACCCCTCGGGCCAGGTGCTCGGGTTTCAAGGCAAGCGTTGTTCTTCTTTATTTTTCTTTTATTTTTGTTTTTGTTTTTGTTTTTCTCTTTTTTTTTTTTTTATTTTGGAAGACTCATTGGTCTTCTTTTCTCGGGGGTCCTTAACCTATTGAAGGTAGTCAACGAAGCTAGGTCAAGCTTTTGCAAGGCTTAGGAGGTTAGGTAGTTTTTCAGCTTATTGATGAAACCTAATGTGCATTGTGTGTGGTTAGCTAAAGGTGGAAGGAAAGGTTGAAAACAATGAGATTTCAACTAATCATCCACTTAATCAAGCATGGAACTAATCTAACATCAATAGAATTGGACAATGTTTCAATTTTTCAAACTGTAGGCTAGGTAAAACACAAAAAAATCGGTGTGATTTTGATACTGTAAGTGTGTGCTGTATGGTATGTATAAAAACATAGATGACTATTTTTTTTTTTCAGCTTTTCAAAATAACCTTTCTTCACAAACAAGAAAAACGGCAAGCCTTGCCTGACACAAAATGGGCTTGCTCAAAATAATAACAAAGCATAAATGTAAAAGCCACTGTCTAGCTAACTCTCCCTCGACGAATGTGCATCGTCCTCGATGGGGCTCAGATTGGAAAGTTAGAGAAGAAAGTGATATCTGATGAGATGTGCTCGTTTTTTGGATGGAGACATAAGCTTTCCTGAGACCTTATTCACTCATTTAGACTAAATGAACAAGTTGGAAGAAGAAAAGAGAGGAAAAAGTGACCAGTTGGAGAATTTTGAAAATTACACCTTCATCATAATTTCAAAAGTGTTCTTTCTGGCTATATTTGGATTCTACACTCTCTAAGATTTCTAACTGTACCAAAATTACTAGCTTGAGTCGGATGAAAGTTATGGGCAAAACAAAATGGGGCTCTTGATTCGGTCTTAATTTTTCTCCTTTGGTGCAGAAAATTCGACGCCCATCTTGCCATGATTTTCAGCTTTTTCTGTTCTTGTATCCTGCATCCTCTCCTTCAAAAATTTTACAAAAACTGCAAAAATAACACAAGAAAAATTAAAAAAAATACAAAAAAAAAAAAAGAAAAACAAGCTAGAAACAAAGATTAACTTAAAATTAGAGAAAATCTAAAGAGGAAAACTAAATAAATCGAAATAAAATAAAATAAAATAAAATAAAGCAGGAAAATCAAAACAAAAAAGTGGGGGAAACTAAGGAACAACTGATGAAGGCTGATCTGTTTGCTGCTTGAAAAACAAAATACCAAATATTATGAGAATGTACGGTGAAAATAAGAAAAATTACAGAAAACAAATCTAAATTAAGAAAATTATGTAAAGCTACAAATTAAACTTAAAGTAAAGCAAATAAAACCCAACAAAATTGGAGTGGCTTAATTCTGTAGAAACCACTCTACTCAGGTAGCCCTTTAAGGTTCATGGTGGATCGAGGAGGAGAATCCCTGCATGTTTCTTTGTGGTGGTTGAACATGTTGAGCCACATACTTTTTTTAAGCACTGCGCATACGGTGGTCTTTGGGGGAATCGGTGGTGGCTGGAGGAGTAGGCGAGGCCTTTGGATTCTACATATTTATTTATTTTCTTATTGATTCCTCTTTGTAGTTTGTGAACACTGTGTTTTCTTGCACTTGGGCTAATCAGGCAGACTTCATCTAGCTCTTGCTCTTCCATTGATTTGTGCTTGCTGCTTAGGTGGAAGATGTTGAGCTGTATGACTCCATTCCGGCAATTGATGATGGCATTTGTTGTGGCCAAAAATGGCCTCCCAAGTATGATAGGTACGCAGTTAATTACCTCACGCCCATGAGCTTCTGCAGTATTGGGACGGCCAGTCTCTGGGATAGTAAATTTATCCACCTTTCAAAGCATCTTGACTATGCCTTTAGAATTTTCATGATCTATCGGCCAAGATAAGGTGATGGTGGTGAGGCACAATTCCCAAAACCCATTTGCTTGTATGCGGAAGAGTATGGTACTTGAGTTACTGCCTTCCCAAAATCGACAATGCTTTATCTACACAAGTTTGATGTTCCTTTGAAAATGGTGGGATCACGGATCCTTAGCTTCTTGGGGTCTTGCTTTGAATGATGGCACTGACTTGCTATGTCGAAGGCCTTCTTATCAACATTGACCATCTCAACTTCCTTTGTCTGTGGTCCTTTAAAAATTTGGCATAAGTTGGAACTTGTTTAATCATGTCTAGTAGTGGGTTATTGACCTTCACTTGCCTTAGCACCTCTAAAATTTCAGTATGATTGGAGGCCTTTTCTTACCTTTAATGCTTGAGGAAATGGAGGCATGCTCTTCTTCATTGAATCTTCTTTTATAATTATATGTTATGGCTCCACTTCCTTTTCTTCCTTGGTCTCCTCCAACGGAGTTTGGGCAGTGATCGGCACACACTTTTGCCACTTCTCAAAGTGATGACGACCTTTACTTAATCCATTCTTGGGTAGGGGACCTTGGCGGAACTATCTCATAGACTCAGTGGATGAGTTTGGCCGGGAATTTTCCTTTCTCCTGTACCTCCGTGGGTGTTAATCTGATGATGATGCTGAGTTATCTATTTTTTAAGAGATCACTATGGAGCCCATCGATCTTTTTGTTCAAGGTGCTCTCCACAGTATCAATTCTCTGAGCCAATTGCACATTGATTCCTTTTGCTCTTCCCACCAAATCACCTACCTTGCTCCAAGTTAAAATAACATTCAGCGAAGGGGATGAGGATGGTGGTGTTTGTGGGTGAGCAGGAACCACTCACATTGTCGTGTACCCGGGACATGGCGACGGGTTTGGCTTCGAGAGAGGTGGATAGTTTCCGGTTAGGGTTATATGTGTTGTTGTATAGGGCATTAGTTGGCGGCTTGTATTGTACAACTTTGGCATGCTCGACCATAAATCCCTCAACGAAGGGCTTGATTGAAACGATATCTCCTTGGTGATAAGTGGGTAACCCAAATGAAAGCGAAATTTGGGATTTATGCAGGGCCTCGGCTCTTGCAGTACCTCATGTTGATTTCTCATTTCAAGCTCTTCTAGCCTTCTAGCCAAGGTAGACAGCTTTTCCTTCATCTCCATATCCTCTAGGAGTGAGTACTTGCCTCCCCTTTGATTGGCTTCAGGCCTTACCCTTTCTACTTCTCTAGGGTTGGGTTGGTATGCGCGGATGTCTCATCCACATAATTCGAAGTCCATAAGCGTGCAGTTTCATCATGAAGTCCCCTCACACACACATAGTTTCTTTCAAGCGCTTCATAGGGGACATTCCATTATAGAAGTGATCAGCTTGACATCAGTATCAGCCATGGTGAGGGCGACCATTGATGGTCTCTAGGTACCTTTCAGCCTTTGGTAGAATTTCTCATTTTCGTAGGCTACAAAGGTGTAAATTTATCTCTTATTTATTGGTTTGTGTGTGGTGGCGAAATTTCTTCAAAGCTTCTAGGCTTGCAGTGCACCCGATTTCTAATGGACCTTGGCCTCAATGAGTTGACAATTTTTGCCTTGTCCTTCAAAGTCGGTGGAAAGACTTTTAACCTCATTAGGTCCATATCAGTGACACCCTCCTTGAAGGTGTTGCAGACCTCCTCAAACTCCCAGGATGTGCGTATATGGATTTTCATTTTCCATTCCATGGAGGTTGGGAGCAAAAGGCACTAGGTGGGGTGCGCTGACCATGTCTTCCTACGGGGAGGCCTGATGCATGATGGTGCACTCACCCTTGGAGGATGTATATGATCCCTCATTGATCTATATACATTGGGATCTCTGTGAGCCCCCTGGTGGCTTTGCTGTTCCTCAGGTGAAGGGTCCATCTGGTTAGTGTTCAGACTTACTTCACAACCCTGTTCAAGTGGAGCCGACCACTCAGTCTGCTGTAGTGGGTTCTGTGGTGCATAAGGCTGGCCAGGCGGCTTGACACGGGTGAGCTGACAGAAGCGAGGCTGCAGGTTAAAGTTAGCTAGAAATAAAATGAAAATTCTATGTATGAACAATATAAAAATTAAATCAACCGGCGTGGCTTGCTAGGAAATAAAGTAAAAAGGAAAAAAGAGATTGAATTCTGACACTTGTGATGAGGATCCTGGGTTTAACGACTCTCACTTGCACTAGGCACCATCCGACGGCAGCTATTTGATTCGGTGCCATGATAGGTGTCTAGGAATCAACAAAATTTATAACCTAAAACTCCTACTACCGTAGCCTAGCTACTGTAGTATAGAGACTCTAGGGTCGAACTCAGGGATGAGTTTTCTTCGCACAAATGATTTGCAATTGACTTAAAATGGTGAATTTGTTTTGGATTATGGGGTTTTGTAAAAAACAGTGGAGGTAAATGGTTATCAGACTGAAAATAAAATGAAATAAAATAAGAAAAATAACTCCTTGAGCGTTGAGGCTGCTTGCATTTGAGTCTAAGGTGAATACAGAGGTCCTCGAGTGTTTTCTTAGCGTTAAGGAGGATGACCTATAGTCATTTCGAAGCTAGATCTTCATTTGGCCTTAAAGCGAACCCTTATAATTTTTCCTTCCAAAATGGCATTTAATGAGCATACATGCTCCCGGCCCGGTGAGAACACACCTCACAAGCCTACCTATAGTAACGCTAATAAGGGCAACTTCTTAGGACTCCGGTGGATCTGTAATGGCATCCACGAACCCAAGCTTGCTAAATCTGAGGTTAATCAGGGTATATTTAAGAGATTTAACCCTAGAGTGAGAGATAGAAGCATAAATGATCATAAATGCTAGCATTAAAAACGTGAGAATAGTCATTTTACCTCAAAACTATTACCTAGTCGCCGTCTTCTTCAAGGATGGAAGGGGTTTAGCCAACCTTCCCTTAAGTTGTCATCCTTAAGGGGTGTTTGGCAGGCGAGAAAGTGAGAGAAAGGGAGAGAAAATGAGAGAAAAGGAGAAAAGCGGAAAAAAATCTTCGTGCGGATTTCTTGGCTGGACAAAAGTCTTAGTTACGGTGTGTACAAATGGCTTATATAGCCACCAAGACAACAAAATTACCAAAATCAACAAAGCGATTAACTATTACAAGGACAAAAATGGGAAGAAATCAAGAGAGGAGCAAGCGAATTCAAATGGGCGGCGGGAGCGATGTCGCGGGGGTTAGAAGTGAGCGCGGTGCGCCGGGAGGCATATGTGAATAGTGGTAGCGAGGAGCGGAGATTTCGCAACTGCGAAATTTGTGGGTTACGAAAATTTCGCAACCTACCCAAAATTTTTTATTGTGGTCCTTTTCTTCTATTTTGCACTCTTCTTTTCTTCTGGTTTCGATATCTGAAGTTGAGTTCGACTCAATTCTTCGTGGATGACTCAACAATTTTGACATAAATAGCTTGCAAAAACTACAAAATTAGCCATAAAATGCGATCAGTAGAATAGTAGAGACCTTAATGTGCAAATCGGGTTAATTCTGTGATTAGTAAAAAGTATCAAAACTTGCAATAGCAGTTGAAAATAGCACTTTGAGCCTTGAAATCGATAATTTGCACACAAAGTTACACATAATATCATGAAATACTATCTTATTTGGCCATAATCCAATCACTTTTTATTCATTTTAACTCACTTAACACATAGGTTTTACACTATTTCAATTACACCAAACCTTTAACAAATTTGGAAACATAATTTAAACACATGCACATGTAGTAATTTTGCACCAAAAAAGCCCAGAACCATAGAACGCAAATACACATTTGACTACACATGATTCATGCATTAACTATACATTGCCTTCCTTTTCATTTTAATCCACTTGAGATCAATTAACCTTACCCAAACCAATTTATTTATGGTTGAGCCGAGAAGAACACATGTACATTTTATATCAACACTTTAGGTTTGATGAAAAAATAAACCTGACAAAGCAGAAGAAATGTGAAGAGAACAAACCAAAGTTCTTGGGTTCTTGTCTCCTATTATTTGAATCCTGATTTTTGCTCAAGTTTTATCAACACCAGTCCATAATCCATCAAAAAATACATCACAATCAGAGAACAAACAAAGAAAAATCAATTGTGCATGTAAGGGTTTCTGGTTAGGGTTGATTTCTACCCAATACACATTCACTTGCAAATTTCACAAGACAAATGAGCCATATTTTACCGGCTTCCTTCAAGAAATAATAGTTCCATGACTCTATTTTCGGTATAAATAGGAATAATCTCATTTTGGATCATTACAACAACTTGGCCAAAACACCAAAACTATACCAAAATAGAGGATAACCCGTGCTGCAAAATTTCCTTCGAGTCTGAGGGGACTTAAGGTCAGGTTTGCTTCTTGGTACTTCTATATTTTGTAGGTTTACCTCTTAGGGTTCTTTCCCAACTAGAATCACTCAATTTGGATGACCCAATAAGCCAATTATGATAAAAACGAAACATGACACAACTGAAATTTTCTGTTTCTAGACTGTTTTTGTCCGTCTCGAAGCTCTGCTATAAATGCTCTTTTTGGACTGCTTGAGGTCTCTATTTATTTTAGACATTTTCATCCATGATTCTTATGCACCATCTCAAATTGGAATCATCAAATTTGGAGTTCGAGGCGATTATGTGAGAAACAAAGCTATAGGTTTTAGAAAAAAAAATTGACTGCAATTCCCTTCAAAACCTATACATCTCTTTTTACACTTCTTGGTCTTTAAGACCCCACAAGCCAAACAAAAACAATCCAAAGCAACACCACTCCATTTCAAGAACAAATTACCTAAATATGGAAGAGTTAGGTTCTCCCTAAGCACAAAAACGAAAATGAGTTAGGACTTTCCTAACAATCAAAAGGGAGAATCCATACGTTGCTTTCTTCTTAAAACCTTCCAATCACTTCCTTTTTCTTCTCTTTTCTTGCAAAGAATTTAGACAAATGGAGAAAATCACCCAATAATGGCTCTTCTTAGAACCCATAACTGCTCTCTCTTCCTTTTCCAAAAAACGTGAAAATCGCATTCTAAGACAAATTTTGGTCTTATCCTCTCATCCATTACAAGGCCTTGTTTAGTATCTCATTTGAATTTCTTTTCTCAATGTTTCTATCACCTAAAACCAACACTTATATCAAATAGAATAATAAAAGAAAAAGAAAGAAAAGAAAATATTAGCATAAAAACTATAAAGTAGAAATAATAAAAGCAAGAAGATTTATTTTTGGGACATTACATGTTTTATCTTTAATAAGTTGGGAAATTGTGTCTCTGTTTTTGATTGAGGACAAACAAAATGTTAAGTTTGGGGGTGTGGTTAGTGCTCAAAAAGTGCTATTTTGAACCCTGTTTATTACAGGTTTTGAGCACTTTTTGTGTACTAATCAGCGTAATTAACCCGATTTGCACATTAAGGTCCCTCCTATGCTCTTGATCGCATTTTGTAGCTAATTTTGTAGTTTTTTGCAAGCTATTTATGCCAAAATTGTTAGTCGATCCAAGCACAGAAGAATTAGTCGAACTCAGCCTTGCGGATCCAGAAACTAGAAGGAAAAGAAGAAGCCGAGAAAATGCAAGAAAAATGGAGCAACTGCGAGGAATTTTGCGGGTTGAAATTTTGCAACTGCCCGAAATTTGGCGGGTTGCGAGAATTTCGCATCTGCCTTCTCACACTTCTGCTTTGTTCTCTTGCCGTTTGAATTATTAACTTTTGTTCCCCTTTTTGGTTTTTTTCCCATTTTATCCCTTGTAATAGCTTTTGATATTGGTTATTTTGTAATTTTGCTTTCCTGGGGCAATATAAAAGCTGGCTTGTAAAGGATCTTCTGCGATAATAAAATTATGGCGGGAGTTTCCCATTGTTTTCTTCTCCCATTTTCCTTTTCTTTTATTTTTTCTCGGCTACCAAACACCCCTCGAGGATGTGACTCGGAGGATGGTTAGGTAGACCTCTTTAAATCCTTGAAGAGGAGGGGATTTCTTTGGCTAGGAGTTTTGGAGGTAACTAACGGTTCTCTGTTTTTTAACGCACGCATTTATGGGTATTTATGTTCTATTTTTCCCAATCTAGGTTTAAATCTCTTAAATGTACCTTGATGGACCAGTATTTGGCAATCTTTTAGGGTTTAGTGGATGCTTATTGCTAGATCCACCGAGATTTATTAGTTGCCCTCTATTTGTCAGTGTAGGTTAGATTTATGAGATATGTATTCATTGTCGGGGAGCATTTATGCTCAGTAAATGTTGTTTTTCAAAGGAAAATTATGGTTTAGTTTTAAAGCTAAATATGAAGATCAGGTTCAGCAAATGGCCCATAAATTCGACCTCCTGCTTGAGAAATGGACGAGAACCCCTCCGTGACCTTTAGAACCCAAATCCAGCAGCCTGACACTTAAAGGATACTTCTTTTACGTTTTATTTTATTTAAATTTTAGTTTCCAAACATTAAACCCCGTTTTTACCAAAACCTTAAAATCTAAATTGAAATTCACCTTTTGAGCTCCTTTATTAAATCATTTGTCTGAACCTATCCGAGTTAGACCTAGAGCCCATTTATCTTGTAGTAGCTAGGCTATAGCAGTAGAAGGTTTAGGATTATAAATTTTGTTGGTTCGGAAGCTACCTAGCTACACATTTACGTACGAATCAGGGTGTTGTTCGGTGTGAATTACATATTCATTTTGAGTGTGTTGTTCATGTATTTTTATAATCCAAATGCATGATTCATACCTGATTCATACCTTATTCATCGATATTACACTAATTTCCCATTTTTCAATGTTTTGCAGGACAAGAAGGAAAAAGCAAGCAAAAGAAGATCTTAATGACATGAAGGCAAAACCAAAGCAAGAAGGCAAGATATGCAGGAGAACCTTTTGGGTTAGCCTAGGCGTAGGCAAATCTGTGCCTAGGCATAGAGGTTCGCCTAGGCGTAGACATAGTTTGCCTAGGCAAGCTAGTGATCAGCATGAAGACTCTTAAAGACTTGCTCTCGGGTTCGCCTAGGCGAACCTAGCCTCTCCTTGGTGTAGGGGTTTGCCTAGGCGTAGTATCCCCCTCACCTAGGCGAAGGACCATCACAGCAGAAGAAGACACGTGTCTTCGCCTAGGCGAAGAATGTTGGGCTGGAATATGAATATTCCCATTTTTAGCCCAATCATTGGCCCATTTCCCAAGGGGTATATACACCACACCTGTTATCGACCTAAAGAGGGAGAGACTCGAGAAGAGGCGGTCACACTTCCATTTTTAGGGTTTTTCTCTCTAAGCTTAGTTTTTCTAGGTTTTTTTAGTTTTTAATATCAACTAAAGACCATCTAATTGCTTCCTTATGCTCGTTGAGCACTCTCAATAATCTCTCTTCCTCAGTGTGAGAAAGAGAAGACGATATGATGACCGGTAGTGTGAATGCTTCCCTAAGATAGGCATATCTCAAGTGGGCGGGAAGTGGTTTCTCTTCAAGATTGGGTGGCTTTTCAATAGGTGGTGTCAAACAACTCGAGCTAGCTCCCAGAGATTCAAATTATTTTATCTTATTAAGCCTGAAAGAGTCCATCCATTTCACATATTCTTGAACCACATAATCATCACAAGAGGCAGGATCTTCATTAGTTAAGCTAGTCTCCAATGGTTCCAACTGGCCCAATTGGCTAGACACTATAGCCTTAATCACATCTATTTTGAAACAATCATTATTATGCGGATGTTTTATGTGCGATGTTTTATGGCATTGAAGACTCTGAATGTGACCTCTTCATCTTGGACTCGCAGTTTGAGTTATCCCTTATGTAACATCAATTAAAGCTCTCCCGTGGCTAAGAAGGGTCTTCCAAGGATGATTGGAACTTCTTATCTTCCTCCATGTTTAAATGATGAAATATACCGGAAAGATAAATTTATCCACTTTTACCTGGACGTCTTCTATTATACCGCATGGGTGAGTGAGAGACCTATCTACCAGCTGCAAGGTAACCGTGGTTGGACGTGCTTCTCCCAAGTTCAAATTTTTGAAGATTGACAGTGGCATAAGGTTGATGTTGGCTCCTAAATTGCATAAAGCTTTCTCAAATATTGTATTCTCAATGGCACAAGGAATCGTAAAGTTGCTCGGATCCTTAAGTTTAGGGGGTAGCTTCTTTTACAGTATAGCACTGCACTCTTCAGATAGTGCAACAGTTTCATAATCCCCAACTTCCTCTTCTTAGAAAATATATCTTTCATAAATTTCACATACCCTGGCATTTGTTCAAGTGCTCCGACAAATGGAATGTTTATATGAAGCTTTTTAAAGATTTCCATGAACTTGCCAAATTGTTTTTGGGTAGTGGTACATTAGCAGTTTTCTTCTCAATGGCGTATTCTTTACTTTCATGGAGTACTTTAACCCAAAGTTTTTACTACTCTTAGTATTATCCACAATTTGCAAAAGAGATTATTCTTCTCATCTTGCACAAAAGTTTCAGCGTCTTTATCACCCTCCTTAACAAAATTTCCTTTGTCTTCGTGAGCATGGATTGTTGTTTCAACCGTCTTCCCACTCCTCAGAATTATAACCTTGCAATGCTCATTTCCCTCTCTCCTTGGGTTGACTTCAGAAGTATTAGGAAAATTTCCTGGTTACCTTTCATCGAATAATGAAGCCATTTGACCCATTTACACCTCCAAATTCTTGAGTTGAGCTACTTGATTAGTTAAGGAAGTTCTCGTTTCATTTTTGAACTGGTACTGAGACTTCCGCATCTCTATCTGCATATCCGCTAGCTGCTTCATTTTCACTTATAAGTTGGACTTATTCTTTGGAGGTGGTGGATGAGGTTTTACTTGCTCTATAGGACTCCTAGAATTGGTATTCTTCCATGCAAAATTAGGGTGATTGCTCCATCCCAGATTATAATTTTGAGAATATGGTTTGAAGTTTTGACTAGGAGGAAATTTTGCTAAGTATTACGCTTGCTTTATTGTCAACTCTCCTATGGGGTTCATCATCTGGCATTCTATAGTAGGGTGAGGCCCATGGTAACTATCACATGATGGAGGACTAGCTTGAACCATATGTGTTGATGCTTGAGAACTCTATAGTTGAGCGGCTTGCAGTTGCTTAGAGAGCAACATAATTCGGGTAGGTAAGTTTGTAACTACATCCAGTTCATGCACTCTAGCTACTTTCTTTGGTACTGCTCTCTCGGTTAGCCACTGGCAATTGTTCAATGCTATGTTCTCCAGAATTTGATAAGCTTCCACTTCATTCTTGCCCAAAATAGCTCCTCCCACTGAAGCATCAATAAGAGTCCTTGTCAGAATGCTTGACCCATTGTAAAAATGATGCACTTGCATCCATTTAGGGAGATTATGGTTAGGGCACTTTCTCAACAAGTCTTTGTATCTCTCCAATGCCTCGTAAAAGGATTCCCCATCTAGCTGACATAAGTTATTTATGTCGATTCTCGATTTTTGTGCTTTGGCTAGTGGGAAGAACAGAGTTAAGAATCTATCTACCAACTCTTCCCATGTTGTGATAGAGTCTGGGGGCTCCGTAGTGAGCAAACGCTTAGCCTTATCCTTTCAAGAGAAAGGAAACAACCGAAGGCAAATAACATCGTCACTCACTCCATTGTATTTTACTGTGTCACTAACTTCCAAGAAATTCAGGATATGTAGATTTAGATCTTCATTGGGAAGTCCAGTAAATTGAACTCCCTGTAGGAGTTGGAGAGTAATGGGTTTGAGCTCGAAGTTGTTATCCTATATAGCCGGTCTCCTTATCACAGGTTGAGTAGTAGATGGTGGACGAGCATAGTCCTCGATGGGTCTTAGAACATTATCTAGTTAGGTAGTATCAAGGTTCATACTATCTCCCAGTTTGGAATCAACTCCTTCTCCTCTAAAATCATTTATATTTTCCATAGGTTGTTGTTTTATTTAAGTGATTTCTCTCTTATCCTTCCAATTTTTTCTCAAAGTCTCTTCGATTTTAAGATCCAAGGGTAGAAGATTCTCGGCACCCAATCTTTGCATGCAACCTAACGGTACCTGAAAACACAAAGAAAATAAAAAAGAATCAAGAACTCAAAAACACTAACTAAAAGGTAAAAGAAATGTTTAAAGTACTAAAGAAGCACTTAGTATTGATATTAGCATAAACTTCGTTTAGTCCTTAGCAACGGCGCCAAAAACTTGATAGGCATATTTGTGTTTTGTATTAAGAATATGTAGAAAATGTAAGAAAGTATGCCTATTCTACGCAAGTATACGCTTGTCAAGTAACACAGTGTACTAAGTGCATAGAGATCGATCCATAGGGAAAAACGGGGTGCTAAGTACCAAAATTGAACTGCTCCTCTAATATCTAAATGGCTAATGGTTATGGTTCAAACATAATTTAAAATTAAAGTAATCAATTTAAAGTCGCGCTTGTTCACACAAATTAAGGGTTCCAAGAGATAATGAAGTTCTAGGGTTTTGGTGCAATTAGGCAACCCACTTCTATTTGAACCAGGATATTGTTCTATTATCTCATGAGAAAGTTCTCCAAGGCGATTCTTGACTAATTTACTTACAAGCCTCTCTCGAGGTCAAATAACCTACCAACTAAAACTAGGTTTCTTGCTTCTCAACTAAACCTCAAGCACTAAAGGTACTTTAAACCCCAAGAACCTCGCACACCTCCTAATTATCGATGATTTCTACACAACTCGGCTAAATAGGTTGATTCACTTGTGTCTAATTCTCTACTCCCTTCTCAGATATCGTAGCGAATCACTCATCACATTGAAGTTGATCAGAAATCAAGATGTAATTATAATCAAGTATGAATCAATGGAGGTTCAATCACATGAAACAATAGAAAACAAGATTCTGGCAAGTAGATATAAGATTCATGTCTAAATTACAACCAAAACCCTAGTTTAGAAATTTAGAACATAATGAAAATCTGGAACATCGTAGAACTTAGATAAAACATAGAAACCAAAGATAAAATTGTTTTAAAACTGAAAATCAGAAACTCCTCCGTCTTCTTCTTCTAGATCACTGAATCTTCAAAGTGTGGAAGGCAATCTTCAAGTTTTTCTCCCTCATTTTCTCTCGGTCTCCCCCTCTCCAAAGTACGAACCCTTGTCTTGTCTTGAAATCCCCTATTCATAGTCGTGGGAGCATGGGCCATTGTTGGGCCACAACTTTAGCATGTTTCTATTTTCTGTCTGCAGTGGTTCGTTGTGATGAACATGGCCTTCGTCACGACGAAGGTATGGTTCATCACGACGAACGCTGTAGCTCAGCTTCTAATCAGTTCATCCTTCGTCGCGATGAGCTTGGGGTTCGTTGCGATGAACCCATGGTTTATGTAAATATGATCCTCCTGCTTCGTCGTGACGAACATAAGTTGCAATGGAGCAACTTGGTTTAGCATAACAACTTCCTTTTTTCTTATTTTTCTACCATTTCTTCACCGTTTTGCTCGATTTTCACTCACAATCTGCAAAACACATTCAAGTGAGGGATTAGATCATTCTTTAGTGATAATGGTGTGACTTTAGCATTAAAGTTGTATAAAACCCGTGACAATCAAACTGAAAATGTTAACAATATTCACACTTATCGGCTGTAAGAAGATGACGAAAAACAAAACATCAAGATGACACAACCACACTTCGCAATAAGACATGATAAAATCATAAAAAAAAAAAAAAACAAATGAAAACTCGTATTTGTGTGAAATAAAATTTTATTATAAAAGAAAATGATAGAAAGATATATAGAGAGGTGATTTCAAAGAATGGAAAAAAATAATTTATCCTTGCTTTAAAAAAAAAAAAAAGGCCAATATAGAAAAAGTTAAAGAGAAAATGAGGCTAGGTCTTTTCTCACGTGGTTTTGTTTCATAGAGTAGCCTTAATTTTTACATTTAAAACTTTTGACACCTGTTTGAACTATTAATTTTGAGAAAAAATAACTCACTCACCATAAATAAATAAACAAATAAAATAATCCAAAAAAAGCCAACATTTAAAACTTCTTTCTATTTAATTTTTTTTTTTGTTTTCAAATACTCAACATCGTATATACAACAGATACTTCATATCAAAATCATTATATTCATTTCCTTCATCATTTGCTGATCAACTTTGTGTTAGATTAATTTATTATCATATTATAATTTGAATTGCATCAGGTATGTTAATTATGGGTCACATTATGAGATGATTTAATATTAACTAGCTATAAACCTATGGTTCTATCTCCTCCCTTTCTTTGGTAAGCCCATCGGGACTAAAGCTCACTGTTTCCTCGTCTATATATATGTAAGAGTCAAAGCCCTATAATTTGACAAGGGTTTGGTAGAACACACTTTAGGGAGAAGGAAAGATACATCTTCAACCCTAGCCTTTCTTTGATTTCGTCCCTTATAGATTTTGGAGACTAATGGTAGCCAACAATTCTGGATCCATGCCCTGTGTTATCTACCCAGTACGAATTGATATGCTTCATTGTTTCAATAAAGTTATTATTTTGTAATGTATTTATTGGATCATTTGATTGTTGATCAATTGTTTTTGGGATCAATAAATACTTATGATTTTGCAAAATAATTTAACAATTAGTATTAGAGTCGCTTTAATTGATATTGAAGCTTTCAAATTCGTTTTTACGTTTTTTGTGTTTTATTTTATGCATTCTTCAACGTAATCTTGTTTTCGTTTTATGAACGCTTGGGTTTTTATTTTCTTGATGGAAAGTTTCCAATGTTTGGTGATATAAAAGACAAAATCACTATTTCATTTGGTTGAATCTTGGTAAATCTCCAAGAATTTGACATGAAAGTCTCAATATATTATAATATAACATTCTCCTACTGGCGTGATAAAAAAAAAAAAAAAAAACATTAACATCCATTGTCAATCATCCATTCACGGTTAGAGATGATTGATTTAACAATTATCCATTGTCAATACACACACAATAATAAATTTATTCATTTTATTGGTGATCAATGCCACTTTATTTGATTGATTTGACAATCATTCATCGTCAATAATAAATTTTTATTATTATTAATTTATTG
This sequence comes from Tetrastigma voinierianum, assembly GCA_016808115.1. Taxonomy (NCBI): domain Eukaryota; kingdom Viridiplantae; phylum Streptophyta; class Magnoliopsida; order Vitales; family Vitaceae; genus Tetrastigma; species Tetrastigma voinierianum. Next base: position 58,860 of record JAEQBH010005587.1, on the reverse strand, counting down.
GATTGATAATGTCATTCCTTCTGTATTTCTTATAAATAATTCTTTTATGATTCATTCATTTAATTCCTCATGTGAATCTATTCTTTATGATAATTGAATTTTTTTTTTAAAATTCTTTTGTTTAGTCAGATATCGAGATTTCCAAAAGGAAATATAATAGTATGGAAATATAATGAAATATTTTCTGATTTTGTTTATTATTTTCATGTTTTGGGGATTTTTTTTATAGGGGCATTTTTTGTTTTTTTGAAGCCAAAATTTATGTTTTTGCCCCCATTTTTGTTTTCTATCCCATTAAACATTAAATTTGGTTATGGAACAACAATCAAAATTTTACCCAAAATTTACAATCTTTTCACTGTTTTTTCACATTGTTTTTGAAAATTTTTATGTTTGTGTTATTGTAAATTATTCAGCATCATATTGTGAATAAGATTGAATGCTTATGAACTTGGGTAAAATTGAGAAATATTGAATGCTTATGAACTTGCCTCTCGTGAGTTTGAGCATGTCGGATATTCTTGAAATTGATGTTGCAACTGTTATTTCTCCCGTCTTGCCCATCAATTTTGCTAAGATCCATACAAATAGAGAAGTTGTCATATCGATGACTTTATTATTTGGTAGGATGTTTAGTTTGATGAAGAAATTTCACTAAGTATCATGAATTGTACAATTTTACTACTCTATCGCAAGGAAATTAACGCATTCAATGTGATGGTCAGTGAATTTCTTACCCCTTGTATGAGTGTTTTTGCATTTTATAGACTCCCAGCATCTAAGTCCACTTTTGTGGAGTCATTTGCAGTTTTGGAAGAATTGATAAATTTGGCATGTTTTTGCTTTATATGTATTTTTATTATTGCTCCCTTTGTTTATTCTTCCAACTTTTTGAGTTTTCACCTTTCACCATCACTAAAACTTAACGGACTAATTCATAAGAATGGGAAATACTTGTTATGATAATCATTAGGGTGAATGTTTGTTTTGAATCCAAATATAATGATGTCAGTCAGATACTTGATGGTTAGGATAGTGGAAAGACATCACGCTTTTGCACTTCAATGCAAGGAGTAAGCAAAGAAGTCTAACTAGTTTGGAGCAAGATGTACACGGGAGACGGTACAAAAAGTCCAAATTGATTTTCTAGCAGTTGTTAGATTACAGCCATACTGCTTCCTTCCTTTCCTTCATTTTTTCTTCGTAATTGCGGGATGTGACATATCACTTCCACCCACTGGCGAAGAGAGGGAGCGATTAGACAAAGGACCCTCGAATTCCTTTAACCTGCTTTTCTGACATCAGGCCCATTTCATATATAATTACATAACGAATACAATTTGTAATACAACCACCATAGTGGTGTTTAAAGGTCCCTAGATATACATGCCCGTAGTCCCATTTACTTGTACTTACACAAATTCACTATCACCAAAATATTTCATTTACATTTCAAAACAAAGTCAAAACCTACATTAGGTGGACTCCTATCGCTGTGTTGGCCTTGTTGTATGTGGAATGTCTCAAATGTCCTCTTCAGTACCTACACGGATGAAACACCCGTGCTAAGCTTATATCTTAGTGGGAAACAAATAATCGATATGGCCACTTGGGGGTGGTCCACATACATATAATACAATGGATTTATCAGAGTTTACATAATGCAAAATCATATAGTGAGTTTTCATATAGCATACTTCTGGTTAACTCGATTTTCATATCTCCTGTGTAGGGAGTTCGTAACATAGATTCAGATAAAGGTACCACAGAGGTACATTACGTATCAGAATCATTTCTTATGCTTCCTTATTGTTCATTATTCATATTCTTATCATATAAAATGCTTGTCTATATAGACAAGAATAATGAATGAGAGGGACGCAAATACAACAAAATTCCAAAGGTACTAAGATAACATCGACAGAGATGTGCCCGCCCATGGTCGCAGGTCTCAGAGATACAAGGCCGTGAAAGATCAACAAAGACGTGCATGCCCATCGCACGTATGCCGTGAGCACCAGCAGAGTGCCATCGCATCAAATGTAGAGATATGCCTCGCCTACGTAAATGAGGGTGCCGCAGCACAAATGCAAGAGTGGGCCAACCTGCCAGATCATAAGACGTGCCTATTCATTCACTATTCGGCCTTCGACAGGCATACAATTATATATGTTTATGAGCTTGTTATTTTGTTCTTAATCACATAAGCAACAGGGCAAGAAACAAAGTTCATTCTTCGCGCTCGACGCGAGGTATCAGCATTTTTCTATATAACTTTATATACTTGTATCGAATTCTTCATTCACTTATTAGGATCCTCTTAATCCAATTTTATGCCTAATTAACTTCCATTGAAAGTCCAAACAAAAGAGTAACAGATTCTAGAATTAACCGAAGAAAGAACAAAATTAAGATCGAAATTTCTGGCCTAAAGGTGAAGAGGCCATACGCCTGCGCTGTGAAGCCTCGCCTGCACAAGAAAAACTTCTGGAAAGTGTACCTAGGGTCCGCTTTAGGGCGCAGTGGACCTTCACCCAGCATTAGGTGTCACCCTAAAATCTCGAAATGGACTGCTTTGGCCATTTTCACCTGAAATCATTCAACCAAAAACAAACCAACCTTCAAAATTGAACTTAAACCAACCAAAAAAACAAATTTATTATGAGTTAGGGTTTTCCTAACCCAATCATAGACAAAGAGGGAGTTAGGTTAATTTCCTAACCTTGATCTTCTTGTAATCTCCTCCTAGCTTCATTTTCTTCCTTTCTTCTTACTTGAACCAGACTTAATCCTTGAACACATGGAGAACAAGCAAACCAAATTTGTTTTTCTCTCAACCGTAGCCTAGTTCCCAAAGCCAACAAAATTGGATATTTTTCCTATCCTAGAAGGCCATGTTTGGCTTAAGGGAATTTGGCCCAAAGTTTGCATTATTGCATTTTAGTCCTTCTTCTTTCTCTCATTTACAAATCAACTTATCTTATTCCTACAATAACATATCATCTTCTTGAATTATGACTTTTGGGTCCTTAATGTCAAATTTTACCATTTTAACCTTGCTACTTAAATTTTCGAAAAATACAAAATTTACTTATATTATACCCTAAACATGTAATAAACTACTAGGGTATAATTTGGGGTGTTACATGACGTACATACCCTCAATTAGAAGAAATTTAATATATGTACCTATTTTGGATGGACTTGGATATAATTTCTTTTGGAACTAGAAAAGTTAATTTATATCGAGACTCTTTATTGATTGGCAATGGAACACTTTATGAGAAAATTTACTGATTAGAGTTGTATAGTTTTCTTTCTTTTTCTCCTACTATTAATATTGCTAGCAGGACCAAGCATTTGAGATTGAAAGAAAAGTCTTCTATTCTTTAACACAAGCAGTGGGTCATATTTCTAGAAGAATGGAGAGATTATTTCTGGATCTTGATTTCTCAGTTTTTGATACCTGTGCCTAGTAAGTATGTTCCTAAGACTCCATATGAGCTATGGTCAATAGAAGAAGCCTAGTCTCCGTCACTTCCATGTTGGGGTTGTAAGGTGGAAGTGAGACCGTACAACCCGTAATCTAAGAACTTGATTGAAAGACCATCAGTGGGTACTTTATTGGTTATTGTGTAGGATCAAGAGGTTCCAGGTTTTATTGCCCATCGCACACCATAGGAGTGATTGAGTCAAATCGAGATATTTATTTTGAGGATGATACTAGTACAAGCCAAGGGCTAAGAGAAATTGTGTTAAAGGAACACCTAGTTTTTATTCCTATGCCTATTGCTTCCAATCCGATCTCTGGCCCTATATTTACCAAAGATCTAATACCGCCTCCCGATAATGAACCACCGAGGAAGTAAACCTAGAAGTCTTAAATCCACCATACCAAAAGCAGTTTCCGTGATAGTTATAGCTCAAGTTTGATGAAGTTGTCACCGCCAATGGTTTTAAGGATAACATTGTCGATCAATGCATATATATGAAGGTCAGTGAGAGTAAATGCATATTCTTGGTTTTATATGTTGATGATATTTTGCTCGCAGCCAATGATATTGACCTGTTGGTTGAGATAAAACAATTATTGTTTAGCCATTTTAATATGAGGATCTTGGGGAAGCGTCTTATGTCTTAGGCATACAGATACTTCATGATAAACCTAGTGGCATTATGAGATTGTCTCAACGGACGTATATTGAACGCATTATGAAAAGGTCCAATAGACAATTATGTTCTTTTGGTAAGACATCAATTGTAAAGGGTGATAGATTTTCTAAAGGCCAATATCCTCATAATGATATTAAGAGAGATCAGATAAAAGTAGTCCTTTATTCTTCAATTATGGGTAGCCTAATGTATTGTTACTCAGATTTTAGACACTGCTACCAAAGACTAAGTAAAGTCCCCAACAACGATGCCAAAAACTTATTAAGACCAAATGCTATATACAAATTCCTGGCATTATTACTAAAGACTAACTGAACCCGTGGTAAAGACACCAAAAACTTGTCAGCGACCAAACATACATTGTATGCGCATAAGAAGAGTTGTTTTGTCACTGAACTCATTTAAAAATTTAGTTAGGTCTTAAAAACTGCAAGTGCACAGGTCGTACAAGTAATAAAGTGGATCTATAAGTCCGAATATCGTTCCCACAGAGATTGAAAAGGATTTAAACTTCAACTACCCCAACTACTCAAGTTCTACACTATTTGAACTTCCAGTTTAGAGAAAATTTAGTAACCTACTAAGAATTTCAATAACTGAATCCTATATTGAAAATAGAGGAAGAAAGATAAATCCTAAATAATAACTGGACTGAACCAAATTATTGCTGGAAGTAGACACTAGGATTTCATTGCTGTGAAATAATAAATTCCTGCATTATAATCTCATTTTGTTTTCCCCTGAGTTGAAATCTGAATTTGTCAAGTGGCAAGATAGTATAGTTTGGATTCCTCCTCTAACCATACTTTTCTAATGAGCTGAGATTCATGTTCTCAGAACGCCTCAAAAATACTCCTAGAATTTTTATAATAATTTTATTATATTCTCGTATGAATTGAGTCAAACTTAGCTTTTCCGTAATTTGATAAATTGTGAATGTAATTAAAGTGTGGGTAAGTATTTGAATATTATATAATAAATTGAGAAATTTATCGGAACTAAAATAAACCAAGTGAAAAAGGGAAAATGTGGAATTTGTAAATGAAGACCTATGGGTCAAAATGATAGCTTAAATGCTAATATGAAAATAAATGACAAATGATAAGGAATGGAATTAAAAGTTAAGAATGTCAATGGAAAATTAGTTTATTGGGTGGCCAAACAAGGCCTTATAAGGAATAAGTGATTTAAGAACAAAAGGAAGAATAGGAAATAAGAAGAAGGGTGCTAGGTAAACATGGCCTTACACTTAAAGATTTAAAAAGACCAAAATGTGGTCTTAGGTCTGAATTTTGAGAAAACAGTCGATTTTGAGAAGGGGAGGGAGAGAAGAAAAGGAGGAGAAAAGCTAGGGTTTGCAAGGAGGATGGGCTTTGGTTGGGTTTGCTTCCCAATTCTTGCTCTTAAGAGATCAAACAACATGGAAGAGGAGATTTGAAGAGATAAGGTAAGAAAAATCAAACCCTAACATCCTCATTTATGATTTTGATTTTGGGGAAAAAAGCCATACAACATGAAAAATGGATTTTTATTGGTCTAAACCACTTTTGAGTTGTTTTGGGTAGATTCCATGGTGGATTTTGAGATGGGACGAATTGGAAGATTGATGGATGAAAATGAGTGAAAATGCCAAAAATCGAACAATTACGGAAACCGGTAGTGTACGGTCACGAGTTGGGCTATGCCGTGCAGTATGCGTGGAGCGGCACGTAAGGTACCGAAGTCAGGGGTATCCGAATACGGTGCTGCGATAGGCAACTGTCTGGTACGGAGTCAAAAGTTATGCCGATGCGAGGTTGTTCTAACATTGTTTTGCATGTTTTCGCGTCGTTAAGTCCCGTATTCGTATACCGTGTCAGGTTTCAGAAGCGATTAATGGGGGTTGATTAAGGTTAGAGCTAGGTGAAAAATGTCTGTACCTGCGCCGCCTCGCGAGATTAATCTTGACAGAGACAGTGTCTTAACGAACTTTTAACAAAAACAATTGCCGAATTCTATATTGTTAACAATTGTTTTATCCACCAAGAGTGTGAATGTTATTGACTAGGGACGGTGTGTTCCTTTAACCTAGGGCCAGAGATCGAGAAGAGAAGAAGCTAGATTCGACGGCTTGGTTTGTTCTCGACTCTATTCTTATTTCAGAATTTTGGTTTATTGCAAGTAACTATGAATGAGTATATGGAATAAGTACATAGATTGAGTATATCTTTGAAAGATAATGAAAGTGATATGGTAAAATGTGATAGTGGCCCGAATAAATGTGAATGATGACAAGGACGGGATTCATTAAACGAAATCCGTCATAAATGTGAATTAGATGATATCGAATGAACCGCTGACGGGATGCTGTCGGCATCATCACGAGAAGGCACCGAATTGTGATGTCCCTTGGCGGGATGCACTATTAAATCCGTCGCGATGGCATATGGCATTGAAATGTCCCACTTGGCGGGATGCACCAATGCGACATCCGTCATGATGGCGTATGGCATTTAAGTGATACCGCTATGTCGGGATGCGCGAAAGCGGCATCGCGTCATGATAAGTCGAATAAGTGATATCCGTGGGGATCACACCAGCGGCACCGTCGATGGGAGATCGGTGTTATGTATAAACCGTTACGAATGATAATAAGGCGGGATTCATCAAGCGGAATCCGCGGAAATTGTGAATTGAATAGTCAAAGTCAGAAATAATAACATTAATGGTGATAAAGGTTTTGCCATATATATGTCGAAATCATCAAATTGAATTATTAAATTAAAATGCATGTTGTTATATGATAAATGACTTGGCAACGTGCGAAATTGATTAGCATGGTATATGTTGATATAATAGACATGGTTTGATATTTAAATGCATGTCAAGTTAAATTTGAATATTGAAAATAGAAGCGTATAGAACCACTAAGCATGAAAGTAATTTAGCATTATGTAGTTTTTTATCTATCTGCGAGGTGTGAGTAAGCAAAAGAAAAGAAGGCGAGATCGTGCGTGAGTCATAGAGAGAGTACGATTGTATAAGTATATACTCAGTCATTTTCTCATCTTTTGAACAGAGTATTTTGTACACAAAGGGTTAAACCTTCAGAAACGATTTTTGTATATCATTTTAAGAAAGGGCATATAATGCCTTTCTTTGTAAATGTATTTTGTTGTGTTGTAGGCCTCTTAGAATTGCTTTGAATTTGTAAATGATTATGGAAGCACCCCAATGGCTCACCGCGCTGTGAATTAATAAAATGTTTTGATAAGATAAATGAAAACGTGAATTAAATGGGCTCCGATTCGGATCCAGCCATTCGGGTCGGGCAGTTAGTCGCGACACATTTTTTTAAGAAAAAGAAAATTTAATAACACGCGTAAAAATTAAAGAAATAAAGCGGCGTCGGGGTTTCGGTTCGGACTATGTCGAGTCGGTGGACTTAAAAGTCGCTACATGTTCGATGCGAAACATGATTCAAATCAATTATTTATGAATTAAATTTCTACATGATTGGTATTTTCGCCAATACTTCATACCCGTCTTATATTTGCCAGTTCTTGCTTCCCAAGACAGGGGCAATTGCTAGATTCCACACCACAAGATGAATGATGTCTCATCCTTACAAGATCTGAAAGAGTTTTCTCTTTCCTTGATTGAATCATGCTAACACGGGGATCGAAGATCGTTCTTCCCGGACCAAGGAGAGATCTCCTAATTGGTTATATTGATATATCACTCAACCCGTTTCTCAAACCATGAGAAAAGTGTGGATTTACTCTAAGTAACCTTTTTAGAGCTCATTAGGGTGCTTTCAATATTAGTATAACATACCCCAAGTAACTAAATCAGGCTCTCGGGGAATCTAAATACATGTCCACTCGAGAGGGCATCTGAAATCAGAATAAACTTTATAGTTCTTTCATGGGTAAATGCTACTAAAATTGGGAACAATCAAATAGAACAACATATTCAAATAGATTCAACATTCAACTCAGAAATTTTTATTCTCATTTTGAAAAGACTGTAACATCGGATCTTTTGGTGGAAGTTGTATTCAGCGGATTCTGACATACATTGAAATCTTGATCGGGGAAAATTCCATTGTAAAGATGGCGAAGAAATGTAAAACCTAAAAAGATTAATTTTAAAAAAGGCAAATGATAATTTTGGTCAAAATCAAAAATTTTCTAGATTTGGATGGCCAAGCAGACTTCATAGTTGAAATCATCTGTAAGAATCCATACTCACGTCAGGTACAGTGGTCTGGGGCGAGTTAGTTCTCAGTTTTGAGGGCGCCAGTGGCGGCGACATATGGCGGAGTGTTGGTGACCACGGTGTGCCACGTGTCAAGTTGAGAGTAAGTCAAACATTGAGCTCAAATGGGACCAATAAGAGACATTTGGCAACATGTGATCGGGTGGAAATCTATGGTAGATAGATAAAGGATAAGGTGTAATCCAAGGTGACCACTTAGAAGTGGACAAGTGGCATGAGAGGACAAGTTCTCTTGACCAACCTTGACCCAACTGGTTTGGGAGGGAAAAAGAGAGAAAGAGAGAGAAAGAAAGAGAGTTTAGAGAGAGAGGCTCTACCTTCTCTCTGATTTCAAATCAGATGTTAAGTCAAATCAGAACAGAGGCAAAGTTGATCCCCATTGTAGAGCTCTGTGAATTGCCGGTATTGTAGAGTTTCGACAAAATCCGAGAGGTAGGGGTCTTCTTCTACTTGGATATTCTTTGTCTACAAAGCCATGAAAATGGTTTTGGGTGTTGTGAGGCCGAAAATGGCCATGGATTCTGGTTCTAAGAAATGGAATCAATGCTTGATGAGGGGACCGTCTTTGGACAACCCACGGACTAGTTTGGGACTGTTAAAAACAGTCCCGATTTGCTGTTAGTTGAAAATTGTCCTGTAATTTGTTGAATTGAATGGCTTGAAATAGCAAATGATATGTGTTAATGCATGCTAATTGATGTATTAACATGATTGTTTTAGATATATAAATAATTAATGCCAAACCATTAGATTAGATATGAATTGACATCATTGCATTCATGTGCAGTACTTGTGAGTTGGGTATGAGTGCAGTATGGTTGTTCACCGCCTTAGTGAATGTGGGTTGATTTGTCTTTGGGACTCGTCCAATAAGGCTGCAGTTCAAATCATAAAATGAAAAGTAATTAATGTGTGTTTGGCGAAGCAAGAAGGGGGTCGTTAATCCCATCAGGTGAAAAGCCTAGAACTTGGGTGTAAGATACCCTCGATATCGTCCGAAAAATTCTGTATGGGTGTAGGGCTCGTGTGTTATCCGAGCGTTTTGTAGGTGAGACCAGGCATAAGTGAAATTTCTATTGCCCAAAAACCTACGGTCATGTTTATCACATAGACTTAGAGTTGGTAGTGGGTTGACTCGGGATTAGTTTGCCACATTAGCAAATTGCATTGGGTGTTGGTGAGCGACAAAGGCTTCGGTACATGAATTGTCATTAGTAATTACCCGGTGGCGATTGCCACACTGGCATAAGCATGTGAAGTGCGTAGTGACTCAGGGTATGGGCATGGAAACATTTCATGCATAATATAAATCATTCCATGTATGAATTGTAAATTGTATGGAATGTGGATGTTGTGATGTGCCATGGCATGTGCATTTTAGGTGGGGAATAGCCCTCGTAGGAGAATTCAACTATTGGGCATTGCTCACCCCGTCGTCAGATCCCTCTTTCAGGTACATGGAGTATTCAGGGAGACAACGTTCACTAGAGGCCGCTTTTGAGAAGAAAGCCGACATGTGGCTTTGAATATATATTTTTGTAAAACATGTATGAAACATTATGATTGGTACATGTTTGTATAAGATTGTAATTAACTCTTGAAACTATTGTAATATAGTTGGTTATATTTTGATGAGTTGGATGTTTGGGCCTGACATGGCCAATTATACTTATGTTTGAGTCTCGGATAGAGAGACACTCCTCTTATGGCATTGAGACACTCAATGACTACATGTATTCCGTGGATTGACAGATTGTCAACGGACCCCCGGGTTTGGGGCGTCACAAGAAATGAGTTCCAGCGTTTTTCTGGATTTCATTGAATTCAAATAGTAATCGTAAATGAATTTAAACATTAAATTTCAACTTCAAAACTTCTGAACAATTTACTGTTTTAGATCCAGTAATGAATCGAAATCCAAAGCTAAGCTAATCTACGATGAAATTGAAAATAGGAAAAATAAAAATAAAAATAAAAGAAAATTTTAATACAAAAGAGTCCTCAGCGCCAGTACTTTGGTTAGATCGTTCTTTGTTGTGCCTCGCTTTCATGTCGGTTTTATTTATAGAGCCACAAAAGTTTGGAGTCCCCAACCCGATGCTTCTTTATGAATCCCTAAATTTTAGGTCAGGTTGTCTTCTTAGTCGCGACCTGAAAGTTGTGTTGCGATAGAGTTTTGTGTTCTTTATTATAGGTCCTTGAGGTATGCAGTCGTCTGTCGCGACTTGAAGATCTAGTGCTCATTCTTGCTTAAGCTACGACATCATATTTTTGTTGCGACATTTTTCTTTCGCCCGGTATGATAATTACATCAGCGACAAAAGTTTCCTTTAATACCGATAATGTATGTGCATTCCTCAAATAGTTATGTTGCAACGCTCGATAATCATGTAGCGGCGACCTCGGTGCAACTTACGCAGGATTGGTGTCGCGACCCGGCTTTTCTTGTTCCTTGGATTTTAAATCCAGCGACAATGTTTTCTTAGTCACGACAGTGATGTTGAGTTGTTTCTTCTAATTACGTCCGCGACGGACTTTTTGAGTGATGACGAGACAAACTAATAATACGACGGTGTTGCAGCAGACCAAAGCGAAATGATACAGCGACACCCAATTAAACAACTCAACATCCTTTGTCGTGACTAAGAAACATTGTCGCGTGAAATCGAGGAAAAACGAAAAAGTGGTCGCGACACCAACTGCGAAGTTGCGAGGTACGTGTTGCGACATGATTATCGATGTTGCAACATAACTATTTGAGGAATGCACATAATATTATCGAGACAAAGGAAACTTTGTCGCGACAGAATTATCATACTGAAGGAAAGAAAAATGTCGCAACAAAAATATGATGTGCGTAACTGCGCCAGAATAGCACTAGATGTCGAAGTCGCGACGGCTGTTCTGCAGGACCTATAATAAAAAAAGAACACAAAATTATCGCGACACCTTTGGTCGCGACAAGCGGCCTAAGGGCCCAGGGATTCATAAAAGAAGGCATTGGTAAGGACGAAACTTACGAATATAAATAAAGCCTTAGATTCTTGAAAGCGGCGAATCGATCGACGCGGCTTGGTGAGTGCTGAAGGCGCTGGAATGCGTATTAAGAGCCTCAACGACCCACATTTTTATTTTCTATTTTCAATTTGCATCGTGAACCAGCAGCACGGATTTCAGATTCGTGCTGGATGCAAAAGCGATCAGGGTGACCGAGAAGTTTTGGTTGAAATTTAATGTTTGGGTACTGCGATACTGACGAATTCAGTGAGTCGGCAGCTGGGTGACTGTAATGATTACAAACGAAGGTCGTTGACGATACGTCAGTCACGGAATACATAACAGTCGTGGTGTCTCAATACCCGTAGTCTTATCAAGAACTCAAACATAAGTATAATTGGCCGTAAGCCCCATCAACTCATCAAGCTATAACCAACTATATTAATAGTTTCAAGTTAGTACAATGCCTACTAACATGTACCAATCATAATGTTTCATACATGTTTTACAAATATATATTCAAGCCGCATGTCGCTTTCTTCTCAGCGACACCAGTGAGACGATAGGTCTCCACAGTGCTCCGTAATGCACGAAAGAGGGATACAGACAGACTGAGGTAACAATAGCAATGGACAGACTACTCCTACGAGAGCTCCCCACCTAAGCTGCGTATATGGCACATCACAACATCCACATTCCCATACAATTACAATTCATACATGGAATATTTATATTATGCAATGAAAATGAAATGTTTCCAGCCTCTGCAGTGCTAAACTCTCACATGCCAATGTGACTTTGTCGTCGCTGGCTAGCTGCTAATGACACCCACAATATCTTAGAGCCTTTGACAAATATAACGCAATCTGTGCTTTAATGGAGTAACCAATCCGTCATCGACTCTGTCACTACGACTCTATCTAAGTATAAACTTGTGACCGTGTGTTTTCTTTGGACAATAGGAGGCTAAACATGCCTCGGTCTCTTACACCAAAAAACGTGGACTGCAGTCTACCCATACGAAAACCACACCCGGGCGTATCGAAGTATCTTACCAGTTCTGAAGCTTTCACTGATGAATTAACGACATGCAACCGTAGCACCCAGTAATTACTTTTTCATTTTATGATTTGAACTATGAGGTCTTATTGAGCGTGGTCCCTCAGCCCGCATTCGCAGGTGGTAATTGTGCAACACCATGCACTCATACCCACGACTACGCTTGACAATCACGTGCACGAATCTGTGATGTCGAACCATGCTATGCAATTTCAATAAGCCAAATACACGGTATGACTCATATAATTCAAGCAATCATGTTAACACATCAGTAGCATGCGATAACATATCATTTTCCATATACATTCAGCCATTCAATTCGAAACGAAATTCACATGGACGGTGATCCAGCTGTAGCTACAAATCGAGACTGTTTTTAACGATCTGAAACTAATAAGATGGAGACCGCTCAAAGAGCATTTCATCAGCGTTGATTCCATTTCTTAGAACCAGAATCCCATGGCCGTTTAAACCTCACCTTTGCAACTATTTTCGTAAGCTTTGTGAGCAAGGAAGCATCGAGGCAGAAGACTACCTGCTCCGGATTTTGTCAGCCTGGCTCTGGAAGTGCTGCAACTCTGCAGTAAGTGCTTGCCTCTTATGCTGGCAGGAATTTGTGGTCGATCGTCGAGAAATCTAGAGAGGAAGGCCAGAGCCTGCAAACAACAACTGTATAATATATATGCTCTCTCTTTCCTCTGGCTGGTTGAGTCGGGCCAGTCGAAGAGCTTTGTCTCTCATGCCGCTTGTCCCTTACGAAATGATGCCTTGGATTTTATCTTATCTATCTACCATAGATGCATGTTGCAAATGTCTCTTATTGAACCATTGAAACTCAATGTTTGACCTCTCAACTTGACACATGGCACACAACGTGACCGCTCAGCACACCGCATGTGGCGTCACTACCAGGCTGCCTCAGCGCGTGAGGGGATTCAGCTGTCTCGAAATTAAAACACAAAAATGGCATAAATCGCTAATTCGCGAATGATTTCAACGATGAATCGTTTGTGCTCCGATCTGAAAAAATTCGAGATTTTGTTTCAAAATTCATTTGCCTGCTTTTGAAAATTGCAGGTTTCTGGTTATTCTTCAGTTGATGCCGTTACAATGAAATTTTCTTTGATCGTGCATATTTCAATGTATCTTTATGTCATTTTGAAAACACAACTTTCAGCACAGGAAGCGATGTTAGCTTATAGTCTTTTGCAAATGAAGAAACTCTGCACGAGGATTGAGCTATGTTGTGTTGATCAGTGTTGATGCGTTTTGATTGTTCCCCATTTGTAGCATTTACACATGAAGCGAAGGCTTTATATTTGGCTCTGTTCAGAGATGACTGCAAGATGGAGATTCTTTGAAGGCTAGATCGCACGGGGTATGTTATACTAGCGTGAAGAACTGTGGCTACAAGGTACTTGGAGCAAATCACAATTTTCTCTGGATTGAAAATGAGCCAGTGATATATCTCAGTATAATGTCAATTGAAGATCTGCTCTGGTGGAAAAACGATCTTGATGTGTTCTTTGAGAATCTAATCGAGAAAGGAAAACTCTTCGATGTAGAGATGAACATCGTTCATCTTGTGAGAATCTAGCGATTGCCTCTTGAGAAGCAGAAAATGGAGATCATAAAAATGGTATGTATTGAAAGAAAAATACCAGACGTCTGCGGAGAAATTCTAGTACAAATAATTGATTAGAGCTCAACATTTCGAGAATGAGCATGCGTTTCCCGGCCAGCGACTTCGATTGGCGAGGAGTCGGCGACACCGGCGACATATTCTTTAATTTGCGTGTTGTCAGAACCTGCTTTCAAGCGGCGACGATCTGACCCGACCGAGAATGGCGGATCCGACGAGCGATTTACTCGATGTTTTCATTTATCTTGTCAAAAACATTTATTATTCGACCCCAGTTAGCGTGTTCGATTTTGGGCAAGCCCATAATCATTACAGAATTCAAAAGCATTACGACAGGCCGGCATTAACAAACTGCATTTACAAAGGCATTATATGCCCTTTCAAGCGATATGCAAAAATCGAAGTTTCGGGGTTTAACCCTTTATTAATACAAGAAATACCACTTGTTCAAGAGAATGATACAGGAAATGCAGTATATGCCTGCTACTGCCGTCTTCTCTCTATGACTTTGCGGCTGATCTTAACCTTCTTTACTGTGCTAACGCATGAATATAAACTAACATTTCATGTAAGCTACCTCGATTCTATTTCAATATTGAAGGCCCAACTTGACATGCGACTCAAACCACATAATGCAGCATATACCATGCTAATCAGTATACGCATCTTTAGTTTCAGAGTCATTTATGTATAACAACATGCGACACAACGCAATAATTCAATTTATGAATTCTGCATATACATAAAATCCCATTACACTAGTCAGTAATTGGCTATTTCACCTTATTCAGTCTGACTACAGCTGTGTTTGATGAGTCGCCCGCATCGCCGATAGCGATCTTATACATTGGTCGATCTCCCGCATCATGGCGGATGCCGATTTGGTGCACATCGGCTGCGTGTATCGCGGCCGATCTCCCGTCGCCGGCGGTGCCGTTGGCTGCATCACGGCCCGGTATCGCCAAATGCCATGCGCCATCATGGCGGATGCCGGCCAGTGCGTCGCCCGAGTGAGACGGCTAACTGTGCCATATGTCATGCGTGGCGGATGCCGATGACTGCATCATATGAACGATGAGTGAACGAGAATTGCCGCCGTGGCGGATACCCGACCAATTACATCCCGTCAGCGATAAATCAAATATCATTGATCCACGGCTATGGCGGATTGGTTGATAATCCACGTCACTTATCATCATTCACATTTGATTTTCAGTATCACATTTCAGTATTCACTTTCATATTATCTTTTTCAGATATACTCAATCCTCTATATTATATACTCATTCATAGTACTTGGTAAACAGCCAGAAACTAACGAGAGCTAAGAAATAGGAAGTCGAAGAAACTGACTTGGCGACTAGAATCTAGCTATAAGTCGATCTAGAGCAAGCGTCACCGATCCTAGTCACGTACGCCGCTGCGTGAGATAAACTTAATTGTTAACAATTTTAGTAATTACAAATTTATTTTTGTTAAAAATGTTGAGTTAGAACACTAATTCTGCCAGAAAGGCTTGAGAACTCGTAGAGGCGGCGAGAAGAATACATTACATTTTCTGCTCTAACCTTATTGAACCACCCCATTAATCGACATGCAAAGTCTAGATGTGACTATGCGAAATGCGAACTTAACGACAGCAGCAACTATACAAAAAAATGAGGCTGCTAAACACAACACATACATTACACCACTGACATATGCGATACGAGTTGCCCTACTTTACATACGCAGTACGCCTTGTTTTTATAAAGTGCAGGTGCCTTATCTATCGCAAGTCGAAACAAACTTTCTTGTACACCTACGGGGTTTTACCGAAGTATTAGGTACGGCATTTTCACTCATTTTTCATCATCAATCTTCTCCAGTGTCCCATCTCAAATCCCGCCGTAAATCTACCCAGCTTGACTCGAAGTGAGGACTGGGCTGATAAAGCTCATTTTCTGTTAGGAAGCTTTTCCCAAAATCAAAATGCATAAATGAGGATCTTCAGAATTTTGATTTTCTTATATATAACCCCAGCACTATCTCCCTATCCTCCTGGCTTCTGCTGCTCTTCAAATGGACCTAAGACCACATTTACTGTTCTTTTAAATATGCTTTGCAAGGTAACGAGGCCATGTTTACAACTACGCCCACTATTTCTTATTTACTCATTTTCCCTTTTTTCTTTAAATCACTTGTTCCTTATGAGACTTGTTTGTTTCCTGATAAATCGATTTTTCCATTTTGACATTCTAACACTAATTCACATTCACTATCATTTGTCATTTATTTCATATTAGCATTTAATATCATTTGACCGCAGGTAACTCATTTTACAGAGACTTCCACATTTCCCTTTTAGCTTTGGAGTTTATTTTTAGGGTTCGATCAAACCTATCAATTTAGCATATAATATTCAATCATATCTTACACTGAGGCCATTTCTGGTATCCAGAATACCACAGGAAAAAACTAAGTTGACTCAGTTCAGCTCACGAATATATAACAAATTATTATAAAAGTGTCTGGGGGTGCTACAGAAGTGAAAAAATGATCTCACCGATAGTATGTGGTGAAGAAGGGACCAAACATGCTATTTTGCCCTTGACGAAACCGAATTTCCAACTGGGGAAGAAACAAATGGATGCAATGCGGGTACAATGCCGACGTGAATCTAGTGTCTACTTTCGACAATGAGTACTGATTGTCAGGCCAGTATTGAGATTTATCTTTCTTCCACTACAGTGACTGGCATAGCAAGGACCGGTTATTGAAAAGTGCAGTAGGCCACTAGAGCCTGCTCTAAGCTGGAAGTTCAAATAGTGTGAGGCAGTGGACCCAGGAGGCAGTTAGTTTAGGCGTCTTTTCGTCTACACGTGAGGCACAAATAATGGGAGCTATCAGATCCCTTTTGTGCAACAAGACTGTGCACTAAGATTTTAAGACCCCTACAGCTAAGTCCCACAAAATGACAAATAACAAGCAACTCTTCTGCTGCAGCCACAGTATGTTTGGTCTTCAACAGATTTTGTGTCTTTACTGAGATTCTGGTAGTCTTTGGTAATGTCTAGCCGAAAATTTGTATATAACATTTGATGTAATAAGCTTTTTGGCATCGTGTAAGAGACTTTGCTTGGTCTTTGTGCCGTGTCTAAAATACGGTAACTGTATCGGAAGCTACCCATGATTGAAGAGACAAGGACTACTTTGCTCTGATGTAATATCGTCCATGAGAGGATATTGGCTTGCACAAATCTATCACCCTTGCAGTGATGTCTTACGAAAAGAACATAATTGATGCCTGTTGAACCTTTCGCAATATGGTTCCAGCCTCTCGTTGAAGATGTCTCATAATGCCACTAGGATTTATCATGAGTATCTGCATGCCCTGGGCAGGCGCTTTCCCCGAATTTCACCGTATTAAATAATGCAAACAGCAATTATTTTATCAACCAGCAGTGATGACGAACGCGGCACAATATCATCGGCATATACAAAACCAGAATATATCATTTACTCTCAGCGACCTTCATGCTATCGTTGATCGATGCAATGTTATCGCTAAAACCATTGGCGACACTGAAACTGTTTATATGTATGCAGGCTTTGCTGGGCTGTCAGTGGATTTAAGACTCTGGGTTTACTTCACTCAATTGATTCGTGCTCGAGGAGCGACACAGAATCTTGACCAAACTATAGGGCGAGGAGATAGGACCCAGGCGACAGGCAAAAACAGGTCATACAACACATTTCTCTTAGCCCACGGCTTATCTTGTATCATCCTGAAAATAAATATCTGCGTTGACTCAATCACTCTATGGTGCGATGAGCAGCAGAGCACGGAACTCTTGATCTATATGTAATAAAGTACCCAGCGTGTCTTTGATGAGATTCTTGAATGTTAGAGGTTGTGCGGTCTCCACTTCCGCAGCTACGACTTGACATGAAGGCCAGAGAACTTTAGGCTATTCTGTGACCGTAGCTCATATGAGAGTCTTGAAGGTACATACTTACTGAGCGCAGTATCAGAAAACGAAGAGGAATCGGAGTAAACCAATCTGCTCCGTTCTTCTGAAATGTAGACTTAACTTTGCTTTTGTGTTAAAGAATGAGACTTTCAACCGATGCTCAAGTAACTGGTCACTAGCGATATTGCTGGTAGGAGAAAAGAAACTATAAAGAAACTCTATCAGTAAAATTTTCCCTATAAATAAAAGTGTTCATTTTCTGTCAGCAAAGTCTCGATAAATCCAACTTTCTAATTCAAGAAAGTATATCAGTCACATCAAACTTCAAACCGCTGCATTAAATTTCTTTATTAGAGAGGCTGTCATAAATCATATAACACTAAATCTCTATAATAGTTAAGCCCATGTTAAAATTCTGTCTAAGTAAGAATTTGTATTTTTCGAAAAGAACTAAGTAACAGGTAAAATATTAAGTGACATTAAACCAAAGTCATAATTCAGAAGATGATATGTTGTGTAGGAATAAGATAAGATTGATTTGTAAATGAGAGAGAAAGAAGAAGGACAAAATGCAGTAATGCAGGCACAGGCCAAATTCCTTAAGCCCGAAACATAACCAACTTCTAGAATAGGAAAAATAATCAATTTTGTTGGCTTTGAGAGCAAACTACGGAAGAAGAAAAAAATTTGGCTGCTTGTTTATGCTGTGTTCAGGGTCAAGTACGGTTGGCTGAAAAGAAGGAAAATGAAAACTAGGAAGGAAGATACAAGAAGATCGGGTGAGAACAACCTAACCCTGTTTCTCTATGTTGAGTTTAGGAAAACCTAACTCATAATAGAATTTGTTTTTTGGTTGGTTTAAGTTCAATTTTGAGAAGGTGAATTTGTTTTTGTTGAATGACCGGTAATGGTACAGGGCGGGCACTGGGTGAGTCAACACAAGCTGGGGCCTGAACCCCTCCAGAAAGTTTTTCTAGCTGCCCCTGGGCCGGGCCTGCCTTTGGCGTGGCACAGCTACGCCCCAGGCAGCTCTGATACTGAGCCTGTTCTTTGGCCGGTTAGTACCCAGAATCGTTATCTTTGTTTGGACTGTGGAGATTGAGTAGGCATAAGGCTGAACTCTTCAAGTGAATCGAAGAACCGGCTCTATGTAAAGATATATGAAAAATGCAATGTCAGCGGAAATCGGCAGCGGCGGGCTGTTTCTTGCCCGCATTTGCTTTATGTATTAAGAACAAAATAACAAGCTGGCTATATATAGTGTATGCTGTCGAAAAGGCTAATATTATGTGCATTCCTCAAATAGTTATGTTGCAACATCGATAATCATATCGCAACACAGCCTCAGTGCAACTTCTGCAAGTTGGTGTCGCGACCTAGCTTTTCTTGTTCTTCCTTGGATTTCAGTCGCGACAATGTTTTCTTAGTCACGACAGTGATGTTGAGTTGTTTCTTCTAATTGGTGTCGCGACATCATTTCTGTTTTGGTTCAAGTTGCAACACTGTCTTGTATTATTGTCATCTCGGTCACGACCCAAAAAGTCTGTCGTGACAGAGTTTTTTCCCCACCGAGCCTTTTTCCTTGTTGCAGCTTCATTTTTGATGTTGCGACTTGGACTTTTGTGTTGGGTATGTTTTGCATGTCGCGACCCCAATATGTTATGTCGCGACAACACTTGTCTGGATGCATCATCTTTTCCTGTCGCGACCTAGTTTTACATTCGCGACATAACCCCTATTCTTTCAGCACATCTTGGTGTAGTGACCCGTATTTCTGTCGCGATAGGTGTGCACTACGTATTGGTGATTACGTATCACGACCACGAAGATCTCATCCACGACATCAAAACACTCTTTAAGCTTGAAGTATGTCGTAACATTGTCTCTCATTGTTGCAACTAGGTCAATTCATCCATTAAGCACCCTTTGTCTCTACCTAGTTTTTGCCTTCGCGACCTCGCTGTTCTCAGCATCTTTTTGTCTCAACAAACTTTTCCATGTTGTAGAAGTCAGTATCGCGGCAGATAGGATTCCCCATCCTTGACAGATTTTACGCCTTCGATTCGACATTATGCCATAACACAAACTATCTTGTTCCAGTGGCGTGCATATGACTTCCCGTTCTGCATTGCGACCTACTATCTTCTATCGTGACCTAGCTCAATTGTCAAAAATCAGATTATGGTGTTGCGACATAGAAAATGTTTTTGCGACTTGGTTTCTTTGGTAATTGCTTGGAAGTTTGTCGTGACCCAGAAATCCTGTCGCGACATAGACTACCGAAAATGCTGTTTCTCTTTTTCTTCTTTAGTTTTTCTCCTTTTGAATTAAAGCTGCCAAAACCTGAGATTTAGTAAATATTCCATAATTTGGCATTAAAGCAGCTCCTGAAAATACTTAAACAAGCCATAAAAATGGATTAAAAATAGATGAGTTTAAGACTTATCATGTATTCTCAAGTATGCACATGCCATGATGTTGCTTTTGTTGTTGGTGTGTTGGGTACGTACTTGAGTGATATTGGTCAAAGCCACTAGAAAGCGGTTAAGTATGTTTTGAGGCATCTTTAGGGTACCAAGGATTTCATGTTGACATATCGGCATACCGACACTCTTGAGGTGGTTGGTTTTAGTGATTCTAATTATGCAGACTGCGTGGATGATAAAAAGTTCACTTCTGGTTATATCTTTATGATAGTCGAAGGAGCTGTTTCATGGAAAAGTGTCAAGTAGACACTTACAACTTCTTCTACTACGGAGGTAGAGTATGTGGCGTGTTATGGGGCTACTTGTCATGCAATATAGTTCTGGTGCTTGTTCATCTTTGGAGGTTGTTCCTCCATTTCTAGGCCAGGTGAAATTGTTTTGTATGATAAATCCCATACGTTCTTATCTTTCTAGGAACACTAGGAGCACTTCTCACTCCCAGCACATTGATGTGAAGTTCTTTTTTGTTAAAGAGAAAGTTGTAGAGTCCCTCATTTCAGTTGAGCACACGCCTATGACTAGCATGTTGGACCCACTAGCAACACTATTGCATGTTTCAAGAACCGCGTCACTTGCGTAAGGATTGTGCAAGGCCTGAGCTCTTTGTTTTAGTGGGAGTTTTGCCTTTCCATGTATTTTGTAAGGAAAGCTCATGTTTTTCATTATTACATGCACATTTTGACATTTGTCATTATCTTATGATTTTGTATCATTTTGAATAGATGAATGACATAATTATGTTTTTCTTTCTATTGAATCAATGCTCTTGTCATTGTAATGCTTCTAGATTAGTAGCTCCTAATTATGTACAATTTATGTATCCTCTCGGTGTATTAATTGTACATGATTGGTTATGGCTATGTAAGTCTTTTGTGGAAGTATTTGAGTTATGATTTTTATTAGTAGCGCTTGATTATGTACAATTTATATATCCTCTCGGTATGTTAATTGTATATTATTGGTTATGACTATGTAAATTTATTGAGAAAGAATTTGAGTTATGATTATGCCGTCCAAGTGGGAGAATGTTAGATTAATTTATTAATCATGGACTATACATCCTCTTGTTAATTGTGTAATTGTACATGTTAATTATAGGTAGTTTATGAGATGAACATATTAACTAGTTGTGGACCATGGTTTTATCTTCTCCCTTGCTTTGGTAAAGCTGTTGGACCAAAGCCCGATTGTTTCCTGTGCTCTCTCTCTCTCTCTCTCTCTCTCTCTCTCTCTCTCTCTCTCTCTCTCTCTCTCTCTCTCTCTCTCTCTCTCTCTCTCCTCTATATATATATATATATATATATATATATAAGTAAAAAAAACCCTAGAATTTGACAAGGATTTGGTAGAACACACTTTGAGGAGAATGAAAGATCCATCTTTAACCCTAGTCTTTCTTTGATTTTGTCCCTTGCAGATTTTTGAGACTAATGGCAGCCAACAATTATGGATCCATGACATGTATGTTATCTACCCAGCACGAATTGATATGCTTCATTGTTTCAAGAAAGTTATTATTTTGTAATGTATTTATTGGATCCTTTGAATTGTCAATCAATTGTTTTTGGGATCAATAAATACTCTTGATTTTACAAAATAATTTTAGCACTCTGGCCCCTTGGAATCTTTCGCGATGACAGTGTTGCGTGAATTTAATATGTGATTATTATTACATAACCAAAATGACTGCCTGAATTTTAGCTGTTATTAAGTTTTGAGTCTAAATTTTCGTCTAAACTTGATTATAATGACTCTTCATTTGATGTTATAAATTAATTAATTGAGTTAGGTTTTATAAATTAGTTAGTCATCTGAAATTTTACTTTATATTTATCAACAACATATTAGATGTTAATAAAAAAAAATGATATTGTTAGGTGCAGGTGGAGCTAGAAATAAGTTAAAGGGGGCAAAAACACTATGCTTGTGTTTGATTCCCGAAAAGTACTAAAGAAAGAAAAAAAAAGGACGAGGAAAATGATCTTCCCATGTTTTGTTGTCTATTAAAAAACTTAGGTTGTATTTGGTTCCTGAAAAGTACTAAGGAAAAAAATGGCAAAGAAAATAATTTTCTTATGTTGGATTGTGCAATAAAAAAAATTCAAAAAAATTCAAATATAAATAAAATCACTTAGAAATTTAAGTATTTTTAATTATTTAATATTTATATTGATAAGTTTAAATAAATAAAATCGAGGGTTTTGAGGTTATAAATAAAAAAATATTATATGAAATTTGTTCTATTTTTATTTTCCTTCATTTTTTTCTTTCCTTATGCTTTTCCTCCCTATTTTCTTTTCTTTGATTTTTTGGGAACCAAACATAGCTTTAAAATCAAATATAAATAACATTACTTAAAAACTTACCAATTCTTAAATTATTTAATCTTTACATTAATGAGTTAAAATAATAATTTTTTTTTAAGTAGTAAGTAAAAATAATATGTGAGATTTAACTCTATTTTTTTTCTTTCCTTTACTTTTCATCCATATTTTATTTCCTATGCATTTTTCTCAGCATTTTATGTTAGTAATATAGCGCAAAACAATTATACAACTTGAAGGAAATGAAGGGAAAAAAACATTAAAAAAAAAGAGAAGAAAACAATACAAAGAGGAGAAAGACCGAGTCTTGTTGCACAATCTCCTTAAAGCATATTCGCCTTCTCTGGTGGTGCTTTGAGATTTCACCGACGTCTACTTCCCAGGATAAAGCAGTTTGTGGAGGGATAGTGATAACACCTTTTCTGAAAGTCTCTCCCCTAAAACAATGTTCGTAATCTTCAAATCTCTTCAAATCTCTACTTCCAAAGAGAGTTGGATTTTCTCTTTACATATAGGCTTGGACAGCAAAAAGGTTAACAGAAGAAATCAATTGAAAATTTAAAAGGAATTAAAACCACTTAACGTTTTCATATACATTTTGGAAAAGGAACTAAAACCAAATTGATCCATTCGTTAAAACGTAAAATTAGAGTTAATTTCATTTACCCTTTCTAACGAAAATTCCAAAAAATCCCCACATGAATGAAATTGACACCCAAAGATACAAGACCTCATGAGTGATAGAATACAACGGTTGACACCTGCATAGGATAGGTAGGTGTTGTTACCATATACAATTTTAGGAGTTTATGTAATTTGGGACTATATTATTAGCTGTATATATTATCTTACCATGTATAGATGCTAAATATTAGGAATATGTTAGTTACCATGTATAGATGCTAAAGACTAGGAATTTACCATGTATAGATGCTAAAGATTAGGAATATGTTAGTTACCATGTATAGATGCTAAAGACTAGATAATTTGGGAGACTATATGTATGGCAGACTGATGGAATCAAGGAGGAACTTTTCCAAAAAATCTCTCTTCGTATTTTTCTGTTATATAGTATTTTGACAGGTGTTACTCTTTTAACATTCCCTTGTAGAAGTATGTTTACTCTACTGACTAAACAGTAGACTCGATATCCTTGAATCGTTTGTCATTTGTGTCGATGATGACATACCTCATACATGAATCTTCTTAACATCTTCCTGTTTTAACTTTTATTTTCGTTTTGGCCACGAACATATGCCTAGTTCTGCAAGAGCTTAATAAGAATTATGCCCTATTCAATTCCCTTTGAAGCGGCCCCACTTCACTCTTACATATGTGATCTCCTTATTTAAAGTAACTCATATCACTCTCGTATGACCTTCCCATTGCAAAGAGATCATTAAAAGAATCGCTTAGCCTTTTCCTTATGAGCATGACTGTTTCATCACAGGAATGGACAAGGGAAGATCCCCACGGTGATTAGATCAAAGTCTTTACAATTTAGTTGCCCCCTTGAACCTAGATCTTGGGATCTCCAGTCCGCTAGGTTGGGTATCCATTGTATCGACTTATTCTTCTACGGGCTTTAGTCTCATTCCCTTCAATGATTTTTCAACTAACTCTCTATTTAACCCTTTGGTCAATGGATCTACAATGTTATCTTTAGAATTTACATAATTTACATACATAACCCCAATTGAGAGTAGTTGTCTATTGGTGTTGTGTCTACAACGAATATATCTAGACTTACCATTGTACATATTGGTTTGCGTTTTACTAATAGCAGATTGACTATCACAATATATGCATGACATAAGTTTTGGCCATCTTAGAACATCCTCTAGGAAGTGATGTAGCCATTCAGCCTTTTCCCCATAGTTATCTAGTGCTATAATTATATTCCATCATGGATATGGAAATAACTGTTTGTTTTGAGGATTTTCATGAGACTACTATTCCTCCCAATGTGAACACATAACCACTATGAGATTTGAAGTCTTTAACATTGGATATCCAATAAGCATCACTATATCTTTCAAGTACCACAAGGTATCTTGTATAGTGCAATCCATAGTCGCAAGTAAATTGTAAGTATTTCAATCCTCTAGTAATTCCTTACCAATGCATGGCTCCATGATTACTCGTGTATCTGCTCAATCTATTGCATAGACTATGTCTGGTCTTGTACAACTCATTAAGTACATTAGACTGCCTATTAGAGTATTCTACTTGAGAAACACTCTCTATTTTATTCTTGAACAAATGCAGAGTTACATCTACTAGTGTTCTAGCTATACTAGAACCATTCTTGTCAAACTTCCCAAGAATATTGTCAACATAATGTGATTGACTTAGAATGAGCCCATATGATATTTTTTGAGCTTTATTCCCAATATTGCATCAGCAAGTTCTAAATCTTACATGTCAAACCTTGAATTCAACATGTTCTTAGTAGATATAATCATCTTATCATTACTGCCAACAATAAGCATGTCATGCACAGCCACAAACATACAATAGCATATCCATGTTTTATATCTTTGACATACACACACTTGTGACATCATTATGTTGTCAAATTTCTCATGCCATTATTTTGGTGCTTGTTTTAGCCCATACAATGATTTCACCAATCTACAAACTTTCCTATCTTGTCTCAAACTAAGAAAGGTTTCTCCCGTGTAGTTTCTTACGTCCAATTCTCCATTTAGAAAGGCTACCTTGACATCCATTTGATGTACTTCAAGTTTTCTTAGTGCAATAATTGCAAGCACCATCCTTATGGAGTTTATTCTCGTCATAAGAGAATACGAGTCAAAGTAACCTAGGCCCTCAGTTTGCTTGTAGCATTTGATCACAAGTCTTGTCATGTATTTGTCTATTGAACCATTTATTTTTATTTTCCTCCTGAAAATCCACTTGGAACTTAGAGGTTTGCAACCTGGTGGAAGATCCACTAGTTCCTAGGTATGGTTTTATAGTATGGAATCAATCTCACTTTTAATGACCTCTTTCATGAGGCTATCTAAAGAGTTCTTGCTTCTTTGAAGGTTTGAGTTCCCTTTCAAGCACATGTCGGAAAATCTGGGCAAAGATTTTTACGTCATTGTTCTTACTATATCCTGAGTTCTCTCACCATCATTATTTATGTTTTGACTATTTTTCATGAATATTCTCCAAGCCCTCATTTTGATGAGCGTGACTCTTCTTTTGGATCTGAAATACGTCTTGAAAGAATGATCGTTCTTTTTCGATTCGGTATCTTCGTTCTTATGAATATCAGGATATTCAACTCATGAATAAATCGATAAACTAACAACATTATATGCAACCCAATGAAAGTGCAATCAATAGCTTTATGTCCTATTTTCACCTTTTTAGGTGGAGGAACTAGCACTTTAGCCAAACATCCCACACTCGCAAGCGTTTATAGGATGGTTTTCTTCATTTCCATAACTCATATGGAGTTTTTTTTTTGCTTCCCTTTTAGGAACCTTATTCAAAAGGTAATTAACAGTCAAGATGACTTCTCCCACATGTTTATGGTGCTGAACTTATCGACATTGCAATCATCATACTCCTTTGAGAGTCACGGTTCTTTCATTTCGGCCACTCCATTGGATTGAGGTGAATAAGGTGTTGCGGTTTCATGTATAATCTCATGTTGAGCACAAAAGTTGAAATGGTGATTCATGCTCACCGACAGTCCTTCTTAATAACAAATTTTCTTGTTGAGGCTGATTCTCAGCAGCTTTGCTTTTATAGAACAAATTTCTCTATCGCCTCATCTTACTTTTGAGTAGGTACATATAAATAGTGCTTGGTGTTATCATCGACAAAGGTAATAAAATATTTATTACCACCTAAAGTTTTAATACAAATTTCAAATCGCGTATATCTGTTTGGATTAAGTCAGGAGATTCAATGTGCCTTTGAACACTTTGAAAAGACTTGAGTCGATTTTGTCTCAACATAAGTTTCACACTTATGCTTTGCTTCAATTTGGAAAGTTGGTATATGATTTAAGTTAATTAATGTACGTAATATATCATAATTAACATGTTCTAATCTACCATGTCATGATTACACGACTCAAGCACGTAAGTAGAAGTAATAACTTTATTCTTGTTCGACTTAATCACAGTCGTACATTCGACTACATACCATCGTTCATATACCCTTTCTCTATGTACATTCCACTTTTGGATAGTACAAACTTGTTTGACTCGAACACCAACTTGAATCCATGATTGTTCATAAATGAACTAGACACCAAGTTCTTTTGGATTTCATGCACATACAATACATTTGTTAGAGTTAGCTCATTTCCAAAAGACATCTTCAAGACCACATTTCCCTAACATTTGATTTCAGAGGTGGCAAAGTTTCCTATACACATTTTCCTCAATCTCAGTTGGTTCAAAGGTGGAGAACATCTTCTTATCCGAGCACACATGGCGAGTAGTACCAGTGTCAATCCACCATTCCTTAGGATTGAATCCCATAAAGTTTACCTCAAAGATTACTGTTGTGAGGTCGATACGGACACAATCCTTGTGGATGATAATTAACCACGGTGAACTATTTTAGGTTTGTTCTCTTTTCAGTAGTTTACAATTTGTAGATTTGTGACCTTGCTTTCCATAGTTGAAGCATTTTCCTTGAAACTTTAGCTTCTTGGAGACTCCTCCTTTAGGTCCCAACTTAGTGCCATTCCCTTTGTTGTTGACTTTCTTGAACTTAGAACCTTGACCATGTTCCATAAAGTTAGCCTTGGCCTCGTTGGGATTGTACTTCTTCTTAGATTCTCCTGCCATCTTGTTGATGCGAGAAGTCTAATAATAAGATCTTTGATGCTCATTCCTTTCTCTTATCTTGAGGTAATTCTTAAAGTCTTTTCAAGCTGGGAGATGACTTCTGGTGCCAGCGACAACTTGAAAGTTTAACCGACAACATTCCTCGACATGTATCTCAAGGAGGATTACACGAGTTCTTGGACTTGATGACTCGATCCTTGGAGATCACCATTTTGTAATTTGGGAAAGCTGACCCGGCAAACTTCTTGGCTGACATCCTCGGTTTTATATTTTGTCACAGATTCCATAGCTCATTATACATTTTCTTATCTAAATACGCATTGCATAAAGAATCAGTAAAACATTCTTGAAGTAGTTCTCTTGTAGAAAGTCAAAATACCCAGCATCACAAAGGTGATGACTTGGATATCGCGCACATCCTCTTTGAGCTTAGAAGCATCTTCAGTTAAGAATCTCGTAAAATTCAAGGTGGTTAGGTAGAATAACATCTTATGTTACCACCTTTTAAAATTAAGTACATTGAACTTTTCTTATTTTTATCCAAGTGAGACAAGGAATGAAACAGCCGGTAGGCATCAGCGCTTAGGCCGTAATAGGGGTTGCACCTTGGGCGGATGCATTAAACAGCCCAGTGTTGAATCAGTCCATTTCTTTCAGATTGCGAGAGAAAGTGTGTCAAATTTTCTATTTCCAAAACCAAATCTCAGAATAATTGAAAATAATGTGTAACGAAGTATTCCCAAGAAAGATTTGTGGGGTATAGAAATCCAGGCCAGAACCAGCCTCCTTAGACAAAATATTTAGTTCCCAGGAAAGATTGGAGGGGTTACAAACGGTCCCGCTTAAAATCCAAACTTCTTAGATAGAACTTCTTTGTATCATAATTTCCAATTTCCTAAGAACACAGAGGAATTGGCACAAACTCAAAAATGAGTGTAGACTTTAGCCTAGTAGGTTTATCTCCTTTATCATATATTTCCTATTGTAAAAAAAAAACGCAACAAAACCATAGCCTGATGTTTGGGGCTTGCATTAACTTTCAGACCTGTCGTAGGTTCAAGCCTTTTCCTCTGTATTTTATAACAAGAGTTTTCAATAAACAACAAATCAATTTGTTTTGTTGGGTTTCCAAGAGAGAGATTTTTAAAGCCTTTTTTAAAACCCTTTGAGTTTTTCTATTATACGGATGAAAAACTTTAAAATTTTTTTTTTTTAAGGAACACTTCAAAACTTTGTTTTATTTCCTTTGTTTTTTTGTTCCTCAAATGTTTCCAAACTTTATAAAAGATGATTTAACGAAAATGGCCAAAATTTTCCAAGATGTCAAACTTTGATAAAA
The DNA here is from genome assembly GCA_016808115.1 of Tetrastigma voinierianum. Taxonomy (NCBI): domain Eukaryota; kingdom Viridiplantae; phylum Streptophyta; class Magnoliopsida; order Vitales; family Vitaceae; genus Tetrastigma; species Tetrastigma voinierianum. The sequence goes on along the minus strand of JAEQBH010005587.1, from coordinate 29,810 downwards.
AAATTCAAAGATATTTTATTAAGAGGAAAAAAAGGAACTGTCAAAAGGAATTTTTTTTTTTCTTATTTACTTAAACCTTGAAGTTATTTTTCCTTTTTCAAATAGGGTGATTGGATTTTCCTTTTTTTCCCTCATTTATTAAGAAATTACAGTACGTTATGTGTAATTCAGAAATGAAAACTGTCTTCTCTGAATTCTGATACATCTGGTAAATTCTATTTTTGGTCTTTCTAATTTGCTTTAAAATTTATTGGCTTATGTGAAAACAACTATACAACTTGAAGGACGGGGAAGAGGAAAAACAATTAAAAGAAAAACGAAAACAATACAGAGGAAAATGAGAGTCTTGTTTTGCCATAATCTGCTTAAAAGCATGTGCTTCTTTGATGATGGATTTGATATTTTCTTAAGCGATACACTTCTCAAGATAAACGGTATGTGGAGGGACGGTGACAATAACAGTTGTCTGGAAGTCTCTCTTGATGAAGCTGAAACAATGTTAGTAATCTTCATTTCGAATAGAACAAGATCAAATAGATCTCGAAAAGTTTTTGAGAATTGCTATTCAAATCTCTACTTCCAAAGAGAGTTGGATTCTATCTTTATATATAGGCTTAGACGGAAAAAATATTAAAGAAAGAAATAAATTGAAGTTTTAAAAGGAATTAAAACCATAGAACATTTTTAGATACGTTTTTGAAAAGGAATTAAAACCAAATTAATCCATCTGTTAAAACGTAAAATTCGAGTTAATTTCATTCACCATTTCAATGAAATTCAACATTTTTCTAAGACCAAATATAGACTAAATTAATTTCAATTAGGGTGAAATCAAAGCCTAAATAACTTAAGTAGTTTTAATACCAATCGGATTTTTATAAAATTTCATATAGGGTCAAATCCTAGTGCAAATACAATTTTAGGGATTTGCCACATTGGGTGTGTCACCCAACTATGAATCTCATATAGAGTTGAATGAAGAATTATAGTTGATGCTTGCATGTACAAAATCCAATTAGTATGAGGTCTTTTAAGGGAAGTCAACAATGCTATGAGGCAATATGGAGAAAGGTACTTGAGGTTGTTTCCTTTATAAGTGGTATGATGTAGTTTAGGAACCTTAAATGACTGGGTAGAGTGGTGGCTCACAGGTGTGTGCCTGACACCAAATATATGGATAACACCTTTTTTTTTTTTTTGAAAGAAAAAAATAATTTCGTGTTCCCTATGCTTAATCGTTGATAGAAACGTAAAATTAAAATCGTTAAAAATTACAAAATATGAAATAACATGTTAGTTAATAGCGTAATAGAAATGGCTAAGCTATAAATTTGATCTTGATCAATATATATTCTTTCGTTTAAATGTCCTAAACACAAATACTTGTCGCGCAGCGAAACTGACAGCCCAATCAATCGTCGTCTTAAAACCAGCCATGATGCAAGATTCTGTAAAAACTGATGACAACCGCTATCTGGCTGATGACAATCATCTGTACGAAAGCTGACGACTAAATGCAAAAGCGTATAAGCGCAGATTTATGTGGAAAAAGCGGCTTTATTGAGACAAAAGATGGAAAAATGTGTAGATGGTAGATTCACTGTGTAACACGTCTTTGAGAGAGTGTACGGTCACGTGATCTTTGTAGGGGTGTATAAAATTATAAAGTAGCTGCATTTGTATTTTGGAGATGAGGAATTAGGAAATTATAAATTTTGGAACCACAGATTTGGTACTTAAGCAATTACGATTGTCGTTTAATTAAGGATATGTAAAAGGCGTAATTAAGTTGAGGATGTTAGTATTATTAGGAATTTAGTTAGTTCTGATTGGGGAAAGTTGAGGGGGTGAAAGTATAATTAATGAAAGTTTAAATAGTAAAATAATAATAATGAATTAGGAATTTTTCGAGAGAAGTCTGAGTGCCACGAATCTCGGTTGTGGCTTGTTTGGCAGGTTAAGTTCGATGCCATGAAATCTAGTGGCTGAGAAAGATTTCGTTTAATTTCGAGACAGACGGAATATTTTACGAATTTTTAGGCGACGGATAAAGTAAAAGCAGCGGGATTTTGAAAATTGAAAAATGGCAATATATAAAGAATATTCATTTAGATAAATAAAGTGAAAGCAGGAATGAAATAAATTGTATTAAGGGTTGAAAATTGAAAAGAATAAAAAAGGGACGTATGGGTCATATAAAAAAAAACAAACAATAAAGCAAAACAGAGCTTTGCTCCATTCCCGAACAGACGGAGGACTGGACGCGGGTGAGGGGATTTTAAGTTTTTAACTGAATCTTAACTACCGGTTACGAAGGCCGGCCAGTCGGTTTAAATCGGGATAAGCAACGAAAAGTCTCTGCGCTGACGAAATTTCTGGCGTGATGCAAAACAGTGAGATTCGCGCAGGAATTCGGGTAAATGTCGCAGCCGGAATTTTTAGTTTTGCCGGTCTGCGTCGTTAATTGGTCGAATTTTTGGATGAAGTTTAGGATAACCTGCTTGTGACGGAGGCTGCGGCGTGGGCCGAAAATCTTGGGCACTGTCGAAGCTTGAAGAGGTAGGAGATTTCACTCTTGTATTATTTCGGCACAAAAATTTATATAATGAGCTTGGAGATATTAACCGTATTAAATTCGATCTAAAAATTTTAGGCTAAGTTGAATTTAAGGTACAGGAAATTTTAGGGTATTTTCGGACGGTCGGTGAATTGATTTGTTTTGGACAGTTACTGATTCATTAAGTTTTATTAAACCGATCCGGATAAATTCGAGAAATGTTTTCGGGTGTTTTAGAAGTATATGGAAAGTCATGCTGATCTAGAATCTGTGATATCTTGTGAATGGCATTTGGGGCGCGTATTTACGAAAATTTGGTTCTCTTATGAAGTGTTACCATGGAATTAGCTTGGTTGTCTTGCGTGTGTGATATAATACGTAGTGTGTGGAGTGCATGAAGTGGGAAAGTTGTGGAGCGTGCTCCGAGTTAAGCAATGAGGTGAGTGTTAAGCTTCGTTTTCGAGTCTTTTAGTGTATTATTATTATTATTATTCTGGTATTTTAACTGTTGTTGTGGTTTTGATTACGAACCATTTACAAGCCCAGCAAATGAATTAGAAAGCAATGAGAATGGTTTTGAGTTAAGCGGAATTTTTTGAAAAATAAGTAAATGGTTTGAATAATTAAGAATTTTGGCAACAGTAAATGGTTTTAAATTGTAAAACCCAATTTTGAAAAGGAGTAATAACCAATGACAAGCGAGAATGTTTTGCAAACGAGGCCTTCCCACTAGTTCTAAGCAAGCAAACCGGTCGGAGGTATTAAGATGCGTGCGCGATTGGTGTTAGGATCTCATCGTGCATTGTAGTTTTTGCGCGGTCGTGGCTGGGACATCGTCGTGCGTTTAAAGGAGGCGGTAGCGCGTACGAGGGTATATAAGGTTATGATTTCTAACTAGAATTATGGTGGTGGCGACTGAGGTCAATTCCGCCCATATTCATGGAAAAAAAAAAAAAGGTGATGGGAATGCGAGGTCCTTCCACCGGCACGATGCCCAGGAACCGGTGTTCCTTGAGATGCGATAGCAAAAATAGGCCTCCTGTGATTGATGTTTTATAAGCGTAATATCTGATTTTGAAAAATCGTAAATTTAGTTCCGATCGTGAGGCTTAGGAGAGTTTAAACGGCCGGTTTGAGCCGAGCTCCGTTTAGATTTCAAAACGATCGGTTGGTAAGCTCACAGCGTGGGATTTTAAAGCCCAGCGGTTGAGCCCGGGCTCCGTTTTATTTTCAAGAATGCGGTTGAGCCCGAACAAGTTTTTATGAAAAGTTTTGAGAAGCTTTTTAAGCCGAAAGGTTTGTGAAGGTTTTAAAGAAACTGACAGATAAAGAAAGCGAAACTGAAAAGAAATTTGAGAAGTTTTTATAGCTTACAGCAATAATAAAGGACATAAGCTTTAAAGAAAACAATTAAGCGGTAAGAAAAGTTTTAGAAACTTTAAGCGAATGTGACAGTAAAGGCTTGGAAAATAATTGTAAAAGAAAGTTTTCTGGGGTTTTAAGAGATGTTTTTCAGGAAAGAAAAACATTTTTATAAAAACATCACCCAGCTCAGGCTCGTTTAGCTCATTATTTTGTATTTTAAAAACTATTTTCAGTCTGAGACACTTCGGTTGGAAGCGATTAGGGTCTCACGACGTTTATATCAGTCTTGTAATTAAGAATGTGTGTGAAATACTTTGAACTTGTATAATGGAGCATATGTATGTACATAGAGTAGTTTTGTGAGAATGTGTTGGTATCAAGGTTCTCGTATTTTGGATATAGTGTAAATTGGATGTATCTGAGTTTGGGACATGTCCTGTAATAAATTTGTTATCTTCTTAAGAAAATTTTATAAAATATTAAGTTTAGAAAGAAAAATTTTTATAGGAGGTTTTGGCAAAGCGATAGGGCCCCGGCGGGGAGTTTCTAGTCGTTAGAGGTAGCGGTGGGGTTTGTGGGTGGCCGGCATTCCCGCCGGCTGGAAGGGGGTGGGGGTGTGTGTCATCACGTCAGAATAGTAAGAAAAATCGGCAAATTCTTCTTACAAAGAATTTGAAAAAGTTGAGAGAAAAGGAGGCTATGGTTTTAATCCCTTATACTATTGAAAACCTTGGACAACATCTAATTGATATGAGTGTATGAGATCCTTTAGGGAAGAAGATAAAAAACAAAACCACGAGGACCTCGTGCCCAAATTGAACAATATTATACGAATGTGGGGAAAGGTCCATGAAATATCCCTCCATATATCATAATAAAAAGTTCATATAAATTGAAAATATATTTGAAACATATAACCTACATTCAAATAAAAAATTTCTAATACCTGGTGAAAGCTTTCATTCCTCAATCCACTGATTTGTTCCTTCATATGCCTCCCCACCAATAGATAGAGACAAATAGGAAAAACCGAACCGTTTATTCAAATTAAACTCAACCCTCAACACTATATAAGCCATTATATTAACAATTTTGATGTAATTTTCTTCGGAGCCCCTTCCATAGGAATGTCCATTAAAACTCTGAATGGATGGTCATCACTAAAATATTTTACATATTGGTCAAAAGTACTATTCCACAATTACCACTCATGAAATACCAATTATCAAAACTAAGTTTGTTGCGGAAAAGCAATTTCTAAGGCATGATGGTAAGATGATACAATATTGTTTGAATTTTTGTAACTTCGTATTCTTTAAAAAACAACCAAAAGATGTTATCTAGAATACTTTGCTGTCATTTTTATCTAAAACTATTTTTTATTTTGTAATTGCCAAAATCGCTTTTTACTTTTTAATAGTCAAAAGTGTTTAGTGTTTTTCTGGAGAACATAAATTTTTATTTTTTTTAAAAGGCTATCAAATATAGCCTAATTTAATTTTTTAAATTTATTTTTGACATTTTATTTCATAATATAATCATATAAATAATTTGGATGATTGAGAGAGAATTAAGTTCCCATATAAATGGGTGAGTCATTGGAATTATGGACAGCTGGACTTTCGAATAACAAGATTACCATATAGAATATTGTAGAATTTTAATCAATGAGGCTCCAAAGTATTCCGAGGTTGAGTATAAATAAAGATGAGAGCTCTCTGTTCCCCAAGTAATAAAATCCTCTTCAAGTTTTTTCTTTTTTCTTTTTTTCTTTTTCTTTCTTTTCTTTTCTTTTTTTTTTTATTTTTTTTATTTTTTTTATTTTTTATTTTAAGCACTAAGACTTTTTCAGGCATCCTCATAGAGCCTTCAGTCTGGTGAAGTTCTCTCAGGAGTTCAATTCTTCACCAGGCTGAACTCCCGTGAGATAATGATTGTTCTGATACTGCTGGACTTTCTGTATAAAAAGCAGAACAGGTGTCGTCAAATTTTGGTGATTTTTTGGTGGTCAGCGAATTTTCTTAGATCATGAGACTAGCGTGTACATAGGAATTTTCTGTTTCATTGATATTTAAACTTGTTCTTCTCGGTATGTGTAGTCTTGGAATGGCTCAAAATCTATTGTTTTAGTTATTTATTTTTCCAACTTGTATAATATCTTAGCCATTGAAAATTTGAAATTCAGATTGACATATTTTTTATTCCATGTTTATGTGTTAGTTTTCACCTATTCATAATGTTTCTACATTTCATAAAAGATTAGGGTAAAAATGTGGGTTTGGTGCTGCGTATTTATGATGCTTTTCAGGGATGGTTTATTAGATTATTTTTATAAAAGCAAAAGTATTTATGGATTCTATTGTTGTTGTAAATTATTTGCTATTCAATCAAAATTTTAAAAATAAAATTTATAAATAATTTTAAAAAAAGGTAAACAATTTGTTATAATAGCAGTATTTTTAATTAGGAGGGCTTTGAGCACTTGAGGCAGCACTGCCACTGAATGTCACGACTTTTAACCCAGCTTGATATATCAACCTAGTTAGACATGGACAATTGATAAAAAAAATTTAAAAATTAAAAATTAATTATCTAAAATCTTAAAAAGTAAAAAAAAATACTATTAAAAAATTATAAATAATTGAAATTAATGAAAATATATTTCGTATTTCCACTTTTGGCAACTTAAAATGAAAATACATTTTATCTTCAACATTCTCTCTATAATGTGTACTTCACTCAGCTGTCTAAGGTCTCCAAGCTAGTTATGAGTGATTTTTTTATTGTCCTTATGTCCACATGGCTCATAGTCATAGAGCTTCAAACAAGTGAAGGGTGGAAAGTTACTTAGAGAGCAAGACTCCTCAGTGGATTAGCGAGCACAGTTTCGTGTTTTTTAACCTTTTCACAGTATTTATTCTTAGTTAACCTTGATTTTGATCAAGATACATAATGAAATATATTATTTTGAAGTAGTTTGGTAAGTTTCCTCTTAGCTTCCGATTCAATCATCACGATCTAATTTTTTTAAGTATTTTGCTTAAATTCTAGGGAAATGTTGTAAGGCGAGAAAATTGAATTTTTTGAAAAATGGCAAAATGGTAATTTTGGTAAAAATCCGTAATTTTTCTAGATCTCGGATGTGGCGAACCCGCGTTAGATCGTCTCGCCGGAAAATCTAGCTTCTGCGTCGAATTTCGTCGAATTAAGAGATAGTTGGAATTTCACGTTTTTCGAGGCATCGGGTGTCGGGAGCAGTAAAACGGCTCGTGAAAGACATGTGACGTAACAAGAGTCACCTCTTCGTATGCCATGTGACACATATTTGCATGGTGAGGATGATATGAATGCATTTGAGATTGTGCGAGTGTTAAAAAATCGAGACAAAAGGACCTGAAGTGGAATTAATAAAAGGTTAATGAGAATAGACAAGCTTGAATAGTTGTCTTCTCCAGAAACCAAAAAGAGAGAGAAAGAGAAAACGATGCTGCGGGGAAGAGCAGTTGACGGTGGCTTGGGTTTTTGGATTTTAGAGAGAGCTCATTACTCTACAGATTTCTGGCTGTTCGGATGTCGGTTCTTGACCAGGGCAAGAAATAAAGGTGTTCTACGAGCGAGGGTTGCGCGTGGGCGCAGTTTTGTGGAGTTAGACAAGCTCGAGAGGTAGGGATCTTTTCTACTTGTGTTATTGGCATTTAGAGCGTAGTAAATGTTGGGGATGTTACAGGCTTGGATTAGCCAGGTGTTTCGAATCTCGACATTTGGTAGAAGTAGGAAAATCTCATTATTATGGCGAAGATGACGGTGCCAGCAGGGGTTTCATTGTTATGAATGATGGCGTGATTTTGGTGTGATTTTATGATGTTGAGTGATTGAAATGAATTGCTTGTATTTGTTAATTAGCTATGAGCTAATTTTGGTGTTAATGATTGTGAATTTTGTATATGCATGATTTATGTGGATTAATTATGTTGAGTATCATGCACATGTTTTATATATTAGCATGAGTTTGTTGGGATTGGCATCATGGTTCCGTATACTGGCAGGGCGCCTGGGATATTAAATTGAGTGCGTGGCATGAGAGGTGAAGAAAATGAAAATGTTTGTAAAAGAATTTGAGGAAGATTTTCAGAAATTGCGCTGAGAGTCGTCCAACGGATCATTTCGGATGAGGACCGTAGTATTTTGGACGTTATCCGATGGTCGCCTCGGAGGGTAGTCAGTATATTTTCTTAGAAACTTCGGTAGCAAGTTTTCGAGAACAAAAAACCTTTTGTTTTGAAAGCTGGATATTTCTTCGCGTCGAGGCAGGCATATGTGAGAGTCGGTGAGGACTCGGGACATGGGATTGGTCGTATGAGCGTTGAGGTAGGTTCGTGTAATTGCTTGGATGTGATTGTTTCTGGCAGCGTGGCGTGCGACAGGTGGGAGTAGCGTCCAGGGAAATTTTCACTCTTGGGCTTTGCTTACCACGTCGGATCACTATTTTTAGTTACGAGGGAGTGATCGGGAAGGCGGCACTCATATAGGTAGTATGTTAATGAAACTTGTAGGCTTTGATATTGTTAATATAACATGTATTAGAAGATTCTATAATTTTAATATATGTTGAATTAAATGAATTTATTAACTCTTGAACTATTGTATATAGTTTATCGTTTTTGTAGTATTGAAGCGAGGGCTAAGTAGCGTTATTTTACTCGCATGTGGACCTGCGTGGTCATTGTAAGCGTTTGAGACGGGTTGTGTTGGGTAGAGCTCCGTCTGAAAGGCTATGCAGATTTTTCATGGTGGTGTCGGGTTACGAGCATCCCGTGATGTCCATGAGTTGAGTTGTCAGCGGACCCAGAATGTGGGCGTCCACAAGCATTGAGGAGCTAGGAAAATTCATTTTCCTTAAGGAAAAGTTGAATATCATTACGATTTCGTTTGAATCTTTATAATTTGGCGTGTCCACACTTGATTCATCCCAGTTTCATGCTTTTTGTATGTTACGATGAATTCACGAAAAAATCCGCGGAAACGTATTTTGAGGCTACGGTGGGACCCGGATTTTGTTGAAGAGTACCACATTAAGAATTAAGGAGTAAAACGACTATAAGTCTCGAGCTCATGATCTTTCGTCTTTGTAGAGCGGCCGCGGGAAGGAAGAGTTTATTACGGTGGAGCATATATAGAAAGCACGATGAATTCTCTTGTACGACAACAAGGGAATCCATCCAACAACCCTATTAAACAAGTGGAAGGATGGGGTGCAGGTAATGTGGATGCGCATATTCTTTTTTCTAATAATTTTAATGAATTTCAGGCTCTCATGCAAGAAATAAAGAGTCAACGAATGATCATGACTGTCTTTATGGAAAAAATGAAGCAGCAATCTCAATCCATCATAGAACCTTATAGAAAGGGGGCAACCAAGGCTAAAAGTTGCTTCAAATCCTGAGCAATTTCTAACGAACTGCGGCGTGCATGAACCTATAGAATTTGGTGAATTTCATTTGCTCACCCTATCTAGGCGAGGCTAGATACCTTTCTATAATAGAAGATAGAGACAGTGATGGAGAGCAGTGATGGAAAGGAACCTGAATTCAAGAGTCACATTATAGAAGACTTTGTAAACTAATCAGAAACACACAACGAGAAGCATATGAAGGGGGCTTTTCTTTCAATAAGTTCCTCAACTGACCTTTAGGGACAACCCATTACATTTTGATTTAGGAGCAATCAAGGGTGGTGAGAATTATATGGTAGGCCTCGAAGCAGAGTGGCCTCCGGATTTCTACAGCACATCTAGAAATGATGAAGCGACAGAACCCCTACCCAGAAGTACATGATCCCTGATTTCTCTTTGTTCTCTGAAGAAGATGACCAATCCACCTGGAGCATATTCTTCAGATTCACTTTGCTGTGCCTAAGGGAGTGTGGCTAACTAAATTTCTATCATTTCAAGCCCAAATTGTTTCCTAACTCTTTGACAAGGCAACATTCACTTGTTATACAACATTACCAGGAGTTCATTCGAAGTTGGTAGGAGATGGAAGCGATTCCACTCGATTCTTTAGGAGTTACCTTGAAGTGTGCATTGTGAAGCTGTCTAGAGGGACTCAAGAAAATGAGGAGACCTCTTATTTGTTCATCTCTCGGTTGAAGATGAGAAACATATGCAAGATCCATCTTCCAGAGATAGAGAACGTGAAAATGGCCCGAGGTTTGGATATTAGTTTAGGAAAAAAATTCAGGCATGGAATTTGAGGGATTTTTATGAACTTGTAGCTAAGATGACGAGAATGAGGAGCTGCTTGGGGAGGAGTTGGGAGGAAGGTCCATGGGACCTTTATTGTCAGAGGAGGTGAACCGGGAGGTGGCGATGGAAGACAAATCTATCTTGTAAGTTTTCATCTGCATCGTCTTTTGGTATAAAAGGCACGATTTGTGGAGGAGTCTGGTGTTGGTACACAAGTCGATATACTTTTGAGGTAGCGAGCGGAGAAATATTCAATTTCACCTAGTGAAATAAAATTTCATTACCTTCCCTAAAGACCACTGGATCCCCATCAAGGATGAACTAAGGGGAAAGGCTTATTGTAAGTACCACAATTCATGGGACCACAAAACTAATGCATGTTAGGGTTTCAGAAATGTCATACAGAACAGGATCAACAAAGGTATACTTAAATTCCTAGACAAAAAAAGAAGTATGTGATTGGTGAGAATCCTTTCCTGCCTAGTGGCCTCGATCAACAACTGCTAGCTTTGCTGAGCATTGATAGAAGATCGAGAGCTGAGAAAAACTCTCTCGAAAGGTATAGGTCCTTAAATATTGTTTTGTTCGGGTGTTGATATGTTGAAAAAATGAGTGGTGCGGTTTGTATAGATCCTCCATCATGGAGAAATTCAATGAAGGGATATAGTAAGGAATAGAGCAACATAACGATTCTCTGAGACTTTCCTGGGTAGAGATGAACTCCACACAGGAGATGTTCGTTCCTCCAGGAGAAATGGTTGCGAAAGGCCCACCCCTCCCGTGGGGTAGGTTCATTGCTCAGGGAGAATAATCTCTGTGAGTTGAGAATGTTCCTTAAGAAATGAGAGCATCTTCCTAAGGGGTAAGTTCCTCCTCGAAATGACCAAGTTGTAGGAAAGTTCTTGTTCGAGGAAGAAAGGCAAGCAGGCACATTTTCTAAGGGAGAAGGCGAGGCGAGGCTCGAGAATTGGATCTTGGGATATAGTTGTCCCTCTACAAGTAAAAGAAGGTTTTTCCATATGATATAATCACTCCTCAGGGTAAGTCTTTTTCTAGAGAGAAGATTACGACGAGCTTCATTTCTTCGAGGAGAATGCGAGGGAAGGATATGTTCCTCGATCATGCTGTTTTTCAAGAGGTGGACCAGTTCTCCAAGGTACAAAATGATGTCTCATAGGGATAAATTCACTTCTACAAAAGATATGGTGGGAAACAAACTTGTTTTTTCAAGGGAGAGGGTTGTAGAGATGGTAAGGCTTGTGAGGCGTATTATTCCTCCTAAAGTTTCTCCTGGTCAAAGGTGGCATGTGGTAACCTGAAATTTACTTTCCCAAAGGCTTTAAGACTCGAGAAAGAGGTGGATGCTTGAGGTAAGAAGCCGGTTGATAAAGGCGGAGTTCATTTATGTACTTGATAAAACACTCATGGAGGAGACCATGGATTTAGAGAAAGTGAAGGAAGGAATGGTTCCTAGCTTGGGAAAAACAAAGTTTGGGAGGAAAACTACAGAGGATATGGAGTCATTGAGCAGTGCAGATGAAGTAATGGACTCAAAGGCCTTATTAATAGGTGAAATCCCTATTTCTTTAAATTGTTCCACTATTTCTTTAACATTACAACTATCTTGAGTCAAAAAGCTGAAGAGGAAGTTTAGTGGAGGTAGAGGAAGCACCTGCGTGATGGAAGATGAGGCGAGGTGGGGTCTCGCCAGAATCCTCTACAGAATGCAGACCACAGAGGTGATACTTGAAACTCTCTGTGGAAATGATGAGGCACATAAAGCCTTTGTATGTAGAGCTTATCTCAATGGTGAGTCGATATCAGTGTGATTGATAATGGATCAATGGTAAATGTATTGATTGAGAATCTTGAAACTTTGGGAAGGAGCGTGTGATCTGATAAGCGAGGTGGATGTGTCTACCTTTATTGGAGAATATCCAAGACCTTAGAATTTACTACTTATAGATATCACCATTGGTAGAAAAAACTTCATTATTTGCTTTCTTTATGATAGACTCTACTCTGAATTATAACATTTTTCTAAGGCTGGATTCGCCACTAGCGGGTGTGCATTGTCCTCTCTTCACCGAGTTCTTCTTGTTTGGATAGGTAATGAAGTGGGTTTGTGACACCCCGACTCAGGGTTGACCAGCCGTCGGCAGTAGAAATACCCATGGATATCGTATATCTTGGCACCCACGCTGTTTAATCCCATTAATTAGGATCCATCCATTGAGTCTGGTAATCACGTAACTGCGTCGACAACAAGGCTGTGAAGCGAGGTCATAATTACTGTGGATATACGTGTGTCTCAATACCATTGTCTAATCCCATTTATCGGGATCTGTTTAGCTACATTAAATAAACTTTTTATGTTATTTTCAAAACATATTCACAGTGAGTTTTCATTACAAACTCATTACACTCTGAGCATATGCAGCTGATTTCTTTCCAAGTTTTACAAAAGAACTATACCCGACCCATAGTCGACTTTCTTCAACCTCTCGACCACGAATGAGAAGTAGTCCACCGTGTATACCCCTCCACGAAATGTTTTCCCATAAAGAGGGTAGGCTGAGCCCGATGAGGGCTCTTACGGAGAGGTTATTACCCTCGAATGCACATGCGATATTCACTTGGACACATTCACATATTTATCAACATTCTGTTAGAATGATGAAAAATCTAATGAAATACTACATGTCATGCCATGAAATGAGATAAGACTCACTCGATGCATGAAAAATGCGATCTCATAGACTCCCCATCCCACCGCAATGCGTAGCTAATGTGTGATAACATCATCGTCGATGAATTTCGTATGATCACTTTGAAACAAAATCAAGTTTCGAGAAATCAAAACTTATTGGATGTTTCACTTCCCGAGATCATTTGCTAACAAAACATGTGTCTTTTGTGGGAAGCAATTTAGGAGTCTCCTTTGCCAGGCTTCACCGCCTTCCTACTTTCACGAGCTTCCATTCTTGGAAATATATGTATAACCATGTACCGGGTCTTTCACCAGAGTGTCTATCCACTGATTCTTGTGCAGGCACATATTTTCATTTTCATGTAAACAGCCGTGTGACTCGATTGGTTCATCCAGCGATCTGAGGAATCCACCGTCGATCACCCGAACCACCGGTGTTGATTCATATCATGCACTCACACCCGTAAATGCGGTGTCCACGGCATGTCTGATGCGATGCGCCACTATATCTATCTGCCGTATCACGTATATGATTAATCTTTATATGGGCAATTTAATTCATGCATACACCGTGCATGCAGGCCGATTATAACGCATGCTTACAATTTTCAAACGTGATTCATTCAATATTAATATAATAGCACACATATATTAACATTTATATAGCATAACAACATGACTAGCCCATACATGGGCACACCTGAAGCCGATCATGAGGGACCATAAGCCGACCATACACGGGCCATAAAGCGAAGCCTCAGCCATGACTTTAAAAGGCCATAGAATCAATCCAATCATAATTCACACACAGGCCACAGCGTTGGCCTCACCGCGGCTCCCGTGGTTGACCCTGAAACCAGCATAATGGAGCGGTCCAGTGACATGGAATCGGTATGAAATCGTAGAAAGCCAATCCTCAATCCCGAACCTGGCCAGTGCTTGGTAGTCGGGAAATGGACCCGTAGCAGGATGTGAGAGTGGTCGGGTGATTCACAGCAACATTAAGTTCACAGGATGCAGCTTCTGACTTCTGAAGGACACGAGTCAAAGTCCCTCATTTTCCCAACCAAAAACCTGTCCCCAAGAAGTCGAGCCGATTAATGCAGATCAAACCGAGGCGACATTCTCATTCCAAATTTGGCTAAACAACCCTTAGGGAAAAACACCACACGGCCCTTAGGGCAAAAAAAATAAACCAAAGTAGGAAGGATCTACCTCTTGGAGCGTAGCCTAAATCGCGTAGACAGACTTTGCTCCTTGGTTGATGAATTCTATTGTCGGAACTCGGTGGCGAGGAAGAACTTTGTCGACCTCATATACTCTCCCTACTTTTCCTTTTTCCTTTTTTTAACCTTTATTTTCTCCCTTTTATTTTCTTATCCACCTAGCCCCGATTTCCACTGACAGAGGATATTTCTATTTCCTTCCTTAGTACATGTGTCATACGTGACACATGGTCATATCATGTCGAATGGACACATGCGTAAGCGTCTTGCCAGGCCACACCACATGGCGCTCTCATGTAGGCATACCCTTAGTATGCAGTGGCATCCACATGGTCATGTCATGTGGCATCCGTCATGTATCTGCAGGTGCCTCGGCGTGATCAGGCTACCCATTGGATTTAGCAGTCGTTGGGCAACTAGACTTCCACCTTGGGGCGAACCCAGCGGTGAGGTTCGTTTCATCGTCGATATCAAAAATTCGGGTTTTCAGCCTATGATATGAGCAAATATTTTGCCATTTTTAAAAAAAATTCAATTTTCGGGTTCTCTGAGTTGGTGTGGGCGGATCATGACCACTTTATGGAGGAATTTCTGAGGAGCTCTATGGAAGGCAATTATTATGATCGAGAATTCGGTCCAATCAGAGTTGCCGAGAAGGAAATATAGGGTCCTCGGAAGCATAGATGGACTCGAGGTATGGAAATCTAAAGGGAGCGATGACTCCTAAAGTTTTCTGATTGTGCCTTATAGGCGTGGGTGAGTCGATCATCGAGGAGATCGATGATGACCGATTACTCTCAAAGGAAAAGCGTTAGGCTACTTGATAAATGAAGAAGACACACATGAAGAAGATGAAGAAATACAAATGAAGGATTTTTGAGCAAGCCTTTAAGTTCGAACACGCGACCCTCGAAGTACGTGTGAAGGAAGTAGGCCTGGCAGCGTGGAGAAGGCGGATTACTTATATTGGTTCATGCGCATGGGCTTGGGGAAGGGATTGCTGTGACACTCTGAGTTCGAGGCGCATGCAGGAATAATGACGAGATGCGGGGTTGAATAACGGTGGAACACCTTGCTATCAGTGGAGTTCACCTTTCTATGACCACTAGAAGAATCTCGAAGGTAAGTGAAGGTGAAGGAGGTGAAGCTGGAAGGCTAAATTCATCAAACCTGGTATGTGCGTGGTTGGAAAACATTGTCCACAGTGATGAAGAAAGAATGGGAAACTTAGAGTTTGTGTAGACTTTAGGGATTTCATTGGTGCCACTTGTAAAGACATGTATGTAATGCCTATTGTTGACATGTTAGTTGATTTCATTGCAAATAATGAATTATTGTCCTTCATGGACGGTTTCTCTGGGTATAACCAAATCTAATAGTTGTTTATGATATATCTAAAACGCCTTGGATGTTACGGTTCATAGGAACATTTGAATGGCTGGTCATGCCCTTTGGTTTGAAGAACGCTAGTGCAACTTACCAAAGGGCTATGGATGTCGTATTTCATGATATGTTAGGCCACCACATGGAGATTTATATCATTGGCATTGTGGTTAAATCTAAGAAGGTCGCCTAACATGTGAATCATTTAAGGAAAATTTTTGAAAGGATGAGACTCCATCAACTAAAACTCAATCTACTAAAATGTGCTTTTGGAGTTCAAGACAAATTTTTTAGGGTTTCTAATTCACCAAAGTGGAGTGGAAGTGGATCAAAACAAAGCCAAGGCTCCTCAAAATAAGAAATAACTTCCGAAGTTCTTAGGTCAGGTGAACTATTTAGGGAAGTTCATCTCTAATCTGGCAAGGAAGACTAAGGTATTCCTTTAACCTAATCAAATTGAAAGAAGTGGAAGAGTTTAAATGGGAGGAACAACACTAGGCAATTTTTGATGGAATCAAAGGCTACCTTTCTAAGCCCCTTGTTTTAATGCCACCTTTGAGGGTTGGCAGCTTCGAGCTCTACCTATCAGCGTAAAAAGAGTCTATAGGATGCACTTCACAGCACAAAATAATCTTTGAGGCCATGAAGCGAGGATTGTTGACTATTTGAGTAGGGGTCCTAAATTTAACATAAACAAAGGTGTACACCCATTGAAGTTGTGTTTGGCCATATACTTTGCCTTGAAAAGACATTACTTGATCAGTCTCGAGTGTATGGTCTCCCCAAGCCCAGGCTAGATGAAATACATCTTTAAATCCTTTGGGCGAATCTGGAAATAGTCCTTTCCTTTTGATTCACGAAAGTCTATTTTCCATAAATCGATGAGGGCAAGCTTTGCTTCTTTTTGGCTAATCATCCTTCATTATAAATCAAATCATGAAAGGATGTGGAATTGGATATATGAGGCTTTAGTGATCGGTTTGGAGATCTTGTTGGAACTTGGAGCACGAGAGGTACATATCATTAGGGACTCTCAATTAATGCTTCGGCAGCTAACAGGGGAATATAAATGCAACAACTTACTGCTAACTCCTTATTACACTGCTTCTACTCAATGGTTAGATTCTTTCCACTCCGTGGATTTTGAATACGTGCCTAAGGAATCTAATTGGGAAGAGCGGATGATCTACAATGCCTTAGGTGTGAAGATGAAGCGAAGAATTGACTCATAAGCTCATTGTGATAGGAAGAAGAATCACCCTCGATATATGAAAGGGAATCATATTAGAAGTCGTCGATTACACATGCGAATGTTGTAAAGACTAAGAAATAATATGTGTTAGAATAACAGGCGGGTCCCACGTATGGTGAGAAAGCAATCACGGAACTTTGTATCCTACTTGAAGGGGTATGCGAAGAGAGGCCTGTGGAGTTCTTTGCTTAGATGGCTATCCTTCCCAGACAACATGGAAGTGATGAAACAAGTTCATGAAGGGATTTGTGGAGCCCATTAAGTCGGGATAAAAATGTGATGGCTAATTATGAGACATGGCTATTATAAGCCAACCATCCTAAGTGATTGCATCAATCACTCCAAGGGTTGCTAATAGTGTCAAAAGTATGGCATCATACAGAGGATACCTGCTGTGGAACTCCACTCAATTGTGAAACCATGGCCTTTTATAGGATGGGCCATGGACTTAATTAGGAAAATCTACCCAGCTTTATCAAAGGGACATAACTTCATCTTAGTTGCTATAGACTACTTCACTAAATGGGTGGAGGCAATACCCTTGAAGAAGGTAGAGCAAAAGGATGTGATCGATTCATCGGGGCGTATCATTCATAGATTTGGAATTCCTCAGCCCATTACAACTTACCAAGGCACCATGTTCATTGGGGATGAGATGACTTATTTTTCAGGACTAGCCATTTCAACTCATCCAGACTGCTCCTTGTATCTTAGAAGAAAATGGGTTAGGCAAGTGATGGTCTTAAACTCATCTATTTTCTCCATTTTTTGGCTTGTTTTATTATTTTCCATACTTCATTTGAATGCCCAATTATGGAATATTTACAAACTTTGTGTTTGCGAGTTAATTGAAGATTTCCCGACGAAAGAAAAGCGAAGTGCGGCGGTCTTTGTTGCGCGAGTTACGGTGTGTCAAATAGCGTCTAAGCAAATGGCGAAGCGTATTTGCAACAATATTTTCTATGGCGCAACACAAGATCTAAAAAGAATTGTCGAGACGAGTTATGTCGCAGCCAAAGACGGCGTGCGATAGGAAGTAGGAAGAAACCCGACTAAGACAAAGATTAGTTATGTTGCGACATAATGAAAGATCGGAAGACAGAATCTATGTCGAATGATGCCTTTCTGTCATGACTCTTGACTCTTCTTGACTTATGGAGGAAATTTGGTTGAGACGAAGAGATCAACGAAAGAAGAAGTTTAGTCGACAAGAAAATTTATGTCGCATTGTAAGACGAATGATATATTCAAATTTCTGCCACTATTACCAAGACTAACTAGAATCACGACAACGGCGCAAAATTGTTAAGACAGATGATATACAAATTTATGCAGCTGTGCAAAGACCTTCTAAATCCTGGCGGCCTTGGCTTGTTAAAACCAAATATAGCATGCTCATAAGAAGAATAATTTTGTCACTAAACTTAATTAAAGATTTACTTTGGTCTTAAAGGTACCCAAGTGCACAGGTTGTCACAATAATAAAAGTGGACTATAAGTTGGATATTGTTCCCACAGAGATTGAAAGAATTTAAACTGACTATTTGACTACTCGGGATTACACTATTTGAACGTCTAGTTTAGATGAAAATTTAGTAACCTAATAAGAATTTTAATAACTAGAATACTACATTTAATATAAAAAGGAAAAGTTAAATCTTAGAATTTATTGAATTGAACTTGATTATTCTTTGGAAGTAGACACTGGGATTCCAGCTGCTTGTGAAATTATCAATTCTGCATCGTAATCTCATTACATTTTTCCTGAGTTGGAATGCGAATTTGTCAAGAGCAAGGTAGTATAGTTTTGGGTCCCTCACTCTGGCTCATAATTTTCGCGAGTAGAGGTTCATGTTCATTTTTTGAACCTTGATTCCTGTCCAATTACTTGTAATTAGAATTTCTCTTGTAAGATTTGAGTATTTTCTTTTCGATACTTCTTACCCATTTCTTATGGCTGCCAGTTTGCTTCCTAAGGCAGACGGAGTTGCTAGATTTCTACAAAATGAATGATGTCTCATCCTTAAGATCTGAAAGAGTTTTCTCTTTCCTTGATTAGATCTCATGCTAACACGAGATCAAGATCATTCTTCCAGACCAAGGAGAGATCTCTAATTGATTAAATTGATATATCACTCAACCTATTCTCAAACTATGAGAAAATTGAGGATTTATCTAAGTAACTTTTTAGAGCTCATTAGTTCATCAATATTAGTCTAGCATACCCCCAAGTAATTGGTCTATGCTCTCAGGAATCTCCATCTCTGTGTTACTCTCGAGAGGCCTCTGGCATCGAGCGAATAGTCCTTTCATGGGTATAGCTACTAAGGTAGAACAATTAATTTCAAGATCCTTACCTGACCAAATAAATTCAAAAATTGACTCGAGAATTTTCTTCTCATTGTCTTGAGAAGAAAAAGACCGTAACTACCATTAGATCTTTCAGTGATTGTGTTCTCAAGCGGATTACAATATACATTGAAATCTTGTCGGAAATTCACGCAGCGCAATCAACTAAAGAAATGATTCGGCTTTTATGCAGGTTCATTGAATCAACCAGTAATCGTAAATAATTTTAGCATTAAATTTCAAATTCAAAACTTAGAACAATTTCTTGTTTCGAATCAATGTGAATCAAATCCCGTACTAAGTAATCTAAAAGAAAATAAAATAAGAAAAATAAAAGAAAAGAAATATAAATACATATAAGAGTCCTCAGCTCCCTAGGTGCTCTGGTTCGTTTGTTGTTAACTAATTGCCTTGCTTTTAGCAGTCATTTATATTTATAAAGCCCTAAAAGTTTGGGCCTTAAAATTGAGCCTGTGTGTGAATCCCTAAGCATTTTGGCCCAAATTTGCCTTCTCTATAGCGACCTAGAAGTTATGTCGCGACAGAGTTTTGTGTCTTTATTGCAGGTCTTTGTTGCAGGTATGCAGTCATCTGTCGAGACTTGAAGATCTTGTGCTCCTTCTTGCATTGGATTGCTCTGACATACTTTTTTTGCGTGATCTTCTTTCTTCGGTATGATAACTGCGTCGCGTGATTTCGCTGTCGCGACAATATTTTGTGCATTCCTCAGCTTGATTATGTTGCAACATCGATAATCATGTCATGACATAATTTCGGTCTGCGGCTTTGCGAGTTGGTGCCGCGACCCAGTTTTCATGTCGCGGCAAACATCTGTATTGAGGTTATGTTGCGACAACGTCTTGTATTATCACATTTTGATCGTGAAAGTTTGCCGTGGCGAGAGGCTTGTTGCGGCGGAAGCTTGACTTCTTATTGCAGCTTTGTTCTGATGTTGCGACATGAATTCTTGGTGTTGTCAAATTTTTATTTAGACTGATTTTCGTATTTGCGATGGAACTCTTACGTGATTGACTTACTGGATACATGCGGCTATTCGATTTTATGTCGCGGCAACACTTCTTCACGTAATGTTGAAGTCATATGCGTGACATGTAAAAATCTGTCGTGACCTCGTTCACTTTGTTCGACTTATTTATGTGTTGCGACAGTAAGATCAGATGTCGTGACGCCGTTATTTCCCGAAGCAGTATGTTTGCATTGTTGGAAATTGCCTTTGTTGCGACGGGACAATTCAACAAGTTAGCGTCATTTGTCGACATATAAATTTTCTTATCCTGGCTGAACTTCTTCTTCCATTTGCTCTCTTACATCTGACCAAGCTCCTCCATGTTCGCGAAGTCGATTATCGCGGCAGTAGGTCTTTGCGACATAGATTACGCATGATCTTTCATTATGTCGCAACATGAAGTGATCTTTATCTCGGTGGCTTCTTCCCATTTCTGTGTAACATCTTTGTCTTTTGTTGCGACCTAGCCTCATCTCACTTTAATTTTAGATCGTGTTGCGACCACCGAAAATATTGTTGCAACACGATTTCTCTAATAATTGCTTAAACATTTATTAAATGACGAAAAGTCTGCCAGCGAGCTTAGCTACGGTCTTGTTTTCCACTTCTTTCTTATTTGGAAATCTCATTTTTTTTTAATTAACTCTTGCAAAACACAAAGTTTGTAAATAATCCATAATTTGGCATTAAACAGCTCTGAAAATACTAATAATAAGCCAGAAAAATGGATTAAAAATAAATGAGTTTAAGACTCATCAAATTCCCCCAAACTTAAAGTTTTGCTTGTCCCTAAGAAAAGAAAAGAAGACTTTGTTTGTCCAAACAATTTAGCTTTATTTTGAGACATTTTTCTGTTTACTACAAATTATTATTATTTTTAAATACATGAATTGAAATTAGTGATTGCGAAGCAATTTATCAAATTTGGTTTTAGTTCGAGACTTAAGAAGATTTTCAATTGTCCTGAACAAACCTTAATGAATTCTAAAATGTAAACAATTCAGTCAATTAATCTTGATATGTGTGTGTGTGTGATGGTTTTCTTTCCCTTCATCCTTGGAAGGATTACCTAATCTTCTGGGACTCTACACAGTAACTGTAATTTCTTTTAACTCTTCAAAGTCCCATATGCTTGTTTTTCATATTAGTCTCCTTTAATGTAGGCAAATACCACCTTAGTCAATTAGGTATTTTAGGCTTGTAGAGTTTGGCTTAGGTAATTTAGTAGATAAGTGGAAAATTTAGGCTAAAAAATTTACCCAATTCATCTTCAATTGTTTATCTTTGCCTCTATCCTTAAATGCATTTTCTTTTCTACTAATGTTTGAAAAATATATTCCCCCAAACTTGTCCATAAGGTATCATACTGCATATTCTCATCTTGGCATCTTTTAGAGAGAAGTCCCCTTTTTTCTTTTCTTTTACTTGTCAAATATTTTTAGGATTAGTGCAATGTCTTGTCTTCTTAGGCTTTCTACCACTCTTAGAGAACTTTGGGTTAGCAGCTCCCATACTAGTTGACATTAGGGTACTAGGTGTTGAAACACCCCTAAGAACTTAATTTTTCAAGAGAGAGAGGCCATAAGACAAAACTTAATCCCATTTGACAATTTACAATTTTGACTTCTTCTCTGTATTCTTTTCCATTTCTTCATTTGCTCTTTTCTTTTTCCATCCTTCATTCTTGTTTCCTTTCAAATCAACATAACATTCCCCCAAACTTGTCATTTTCTATATTTTGAAGTTCTTGTCTTGAAACTTGGGCAAATAAGGGTTCTTCTTGTGGGATTAGAATAAAGGAAGGGTTCGAGGCTTCTAATTCTTTGTTTGAATGAAGAAACTAGACAATTGGCTCAATCTGGAATTAGAGTATATGCTTATGCATATTATGAGGAGTGAGCTTAAAAGCTCAAACTCCAGGATGGCTTATATCACTTCCTATTAGTGGTATTGCCTAGGATTTAATAACAACTAATAATCTAACAAGTTCTAAGACCTTGGACTATTGACTATGGTGTGAACCTAGAAGATGTCCCTAATCATGCAATTTGTTAAGAACATTTTGATCATGCATTGTTTTCGGGACTTTCTTGGCCTTATTGTTTATAAACGGAGTTTCAAAGGTCTTATTTGTGTTGTCTATTTGTATTTTCTTAAATACGAACCTTAAACTTCATTCTAAGCACACATTTTCTTCGATTCATTGGGGCCTACCCTGATTTCAATTACACTTGTTGTTGGATTATTATTAGTTGTTATGCCAATTCAAAACATCATTTTATCATGCGAGCAAACGGGAATGACGCCAAAAACTTAATTCTTTCGATCTGATGTATCGGACAATTCCTGCATCATTGGCTTGACTTATTTTTTACATGATTCATTCATTTATTCAAAAGCAATATAATCTAATAAGCAATTAACAACGAACAAAAAGAATTTCACATAGAATCATTAAGGAAGAAAATTATTTGTTGATCTTTTATTAAGAGGATGATTACAATTTTGGTTTGAGAGAAAGAGAGCTATAGAGGTTAAATCTCCGCTTCTTTTTGTAGGATTTGGGAATTTTTTAGGTTAGGAGGTTAGTGGAAGGTAGCTAAAGATGGAGGAAACTTGGGTATTAAGATGTTTGGTTTCTCTTTCTATGGAGGTTCTTCCCTATTGAAGAGGCAATGATCATTGGTATATTCCACACAGTGGTCAATTCATCTTGCCTAAATACACATGTTATTCGTGGTTCCTTGAGTTCGATGAGCATAGTGTGCATGTTCACTAAATTTGAATTCACACGATCGGTTTCATTCCACAACTTTTTATCTGTAATTGTTGTCCATCTCCTAGCTCTTTGTCCCTCTTTTCACAAGCTTCTAAATTCCTTATTTGTTCCTTGTAGAGATACTTGAACCCCTCTGCCTTCCGCAGCATACTACCTTCCATATTTTCTTCTACTTTCTCTAAAAATATTGACTATCTTCATCCCTTTTTAGATTTGTTCATTGTGAAGTGTTATCTTCAAATCTAGCCTTTACATTAATGCTCTTTCTCTCCTCTCATTTCTTCCTTCCACTCTTCATTCTCTGCTTGAGTAATTTTTTCCCGTCTTTGCTCTCCTTTGCCCCAGATTGACCGAAGTGTAACGATCCTCATTTGCTACTCCCACATTTTCTTTCTCTAAATTTCTTTCTTTAGTGACACGACATGTTCATAATCTACTGCATTTCCTTCATTGCTCATGAACGTGCATTTGGTTGAAAAAGTTTCCTTACATCGGGAGGGAGGAGTGTCGATGGGCTCCTTATGTTCTGCATTTAGATCCTCAGATGGTAGTTAGCCCTCAATGGATTTGTTCAAAAACCCTCTTGGTCCGTCTTAACCTTCCTAGGGCTCCTCTGCTACTTCCATAATTCCATTTCCTTCATTTTTTCTGCTCTTAGGTCCTTTGATCACTCACCATTAGTCTCGAAGGAGAGCAAGACTGCGAGTTTCCTTCTCTGCCCATATCCCTTTTACTCTAGCCAGAACACAGAGTCTGGTGATAGTTGTTGGATGGGGGACCAGTCCCCTTTTCACAATCTTGTGGAAGGTTCTAATAGATGTTTCATTAATTTTCCCCACGTCAAACTTGTATCCCCCTTAGGTAGGGGCGTACAGAAGGCGGCTTCATTCTCCCTTATTATGCTCGGGTGCTTAGTGAGATAATAGCGATAAAATAAAACCCCGGACCTTGGCCTTACATTGGGATCCCTGTGGATGGATTCATAAGGATTTTTCCTTGCTGAGTTCCATCTCCCTTTTCCTCCCATCAGGAAGTTGACAATCTTGTCATGATTGGGTTCTCTAAGCAGTCTTTTGAACTTAGATCCATTCTTGGGATCTTTGATTTATAGAACCTCATTGATCCTTTCATGACCCATGAGGGACCCGTATTCCTCGACGTGGTGAGTCCTCCCTCATATCTATCATGTTTGAATAGAACTCCTTGACCCCTTCTGTGAGCCAAGTGGTTTTATGGTTGTAGAAACGAGCTCTCGACCGCACCCCCGATTATCTCGTAGATGGTGAGATGAATGTACCAGACCCCTTTCTCCGATAAACCCTTTTTGTTCTTATATTCTTTGCCCATGGGAGTAGGCTTCATCTAAAATGAAAGCGTGTTGTCTTCTATCCTCGACTTGTGAAGCTCTACACTTTTTTGACTCTTTTCTACTTTTTTTCTTTAAAGGTAGGGTTACGTGCCTCTTTTACGCACTTCCGGTTACGCTCTTGGGGGTTGTCTGATCTGAGGTTGGATGAACTTCCTCTTCACTAGTTATTAACAATTTTCTTCCATCAACTCATTGGGATTTGAGATTAGGCTTTGTAGGGTTGCGCCGCCGATGGGATGCGGGACGTTTGGCGAGGTTTAAAGGTCTAAATCTGGATTTTTAGAGAGAGTGAGATATATGAGAGGAAGGTGAGATTTTTGTGAGTATTATGAGTGATATGAAGCAATGGGAAAGGGTGGCTTTTCAGTTTTAGAGAACTTCTGCAGTTCATGGCTTAATAAATGAATGTTTCTCTTCGTGGGTGTGTGATTAATGATTAGGTCACGAATGACATCTTTTGAATTTACTTGTGGAATTTTTTTTGTGACCCCTAAAAAAAATGAAAATTTTCACCTACATTCTTTTAAAATTGCCTTCAGCGTGATATACTTTTGGTTTGTCGCAGCAATAGATCTGGCGGTAGAAATTTTTTGTCGCGACCGCGTGTCATTAGACCCGATAAATGTCGTATGGGATTCCTGATCCCAGGTCGTAATGAAATTTTCTTGTCACAACGAGGAAGATTAGTTACCAAACAAAAGTGGTCGCGATGGTGTTTGAAGGTGAGTGCGACATAGCATTTACGACGCCATTTACTTTAGTTTCAAAATTTTGTCTCAATAAAAAACGAGGGTCCGCGACATCATATTTCAATGGGTTACATTTAACGCGTAGAACTTTTAATGTCACAACCTAATTTTCTTATGGTGTCTTTATTAATCAGTTCATTGTGCGACTCAACCCTTTCCCTTACTTATAAAGCGTGTCGCGTCTGGATTTTGTGTCGCGACAGTAGTGATTCCCGACTTTACTTGACTTAAAACTACCTTCCAATTCGTTAATCACTCACAAACTCGGTCAAAATTTTCAATTCAAGCATTGTGAAGACATTTAACCTTGAGAAAATTATCAATTCAATCATGAACAACTATCTCATTAAAACACATAAACATAGCAATTTAAGCAATTGGCGTAAACTCCCCCAAAGATATGTATTGTTATTAAATGCGTTTGAGAATGAAAAATACTCCCCACTTGTAGTCATTTTACGCTGAATTGACGAGAATAGTACTTTACAATAAAATCTGATTCGAGTTCATTCTTCATGTCAAAAACCAATAAATAGAAAATTTTAGCAAATTACCAATCTTCCAAAACTTTAACCAAATCAAAATTGTAAATCAAAATCTAAGAGAAAAATAATATTGCTTTTTATCAATCTAGCAAATAAGAAAAATAATAAAAATTAAATTTAGATGGAGGTTGCCTCTAAGAAAACAAACTCTCATTTAATGTCCTTAGCTAGACACAAGCTGAAGAGTGTCTTCATTTCAATCATTTTCTTTTCTCTTTTTAGAATATGGATCTACCTCTTGTATGCTTCCTCTAAGATAATGTTTTAATCTCTGACCATTTACTTTGAATTTGTTTTCGGTCGGAGTCTTTAGTGTGCCCTTTCCGGGTGTACTTGACCAACAGTATATGGACCACTCCATCTTGATTTCGGAGTTTCTTTTGGAAAAAGCGAGCCTAGGATTGTATAAGAGAACTTGTTCTCACTTTCGTTAGGATTACTACGATCTTGCCACCTCTTGGTCTTTTCCTTGTAGATTACGGCGTTTATCGTAAGGCTTCATTTCTCTCAATTCTTCAGTTCATTCATTTAAGTAGTCTCTTTTTCTTTAGCGGCTTGGAATCACGGGTTGATTTCTTGATGGCCCACATAGCCTTGCTATTCAATTCTAAAGGAGATGACAAGGTTTTCCATATACATTACGTATGGGGACATTCGATGGGAGTTTTATGGCAGTTATAAGCCCACAGTGCATCATCTAGCTTTATAAACCAGTCCTTTCTGCTTGCATTTACTGTCTTCTCCAGAATTTTCTTTATCTCCCTATTGGAAATTTTAGCTTGCCCATTTGAGTTGAGGTGATAAGCGATCCATCCTTATGTTTGATTTCATATCGATCCATGAGATTTTGCAAAGACTTTATTTGCAAATGAAAGCTGCTATCAGCGATGATTGTTCTTGGTGCCATAAATCTTCGAAATGTTTCTTTGTATAAAACCCGACAAACGTAGTGGCATCGTTTATGGGACGAGTTGTTACCCTCCATATTTGGATACATAATCCATAGCTAGGAGAATATTATATGAACACAGGCGGATGGAAAGGTCAGTGCGTCTATTCCTCATACATCAAAATCCGCACCACCCGGGAATTCCACTACGGGGCATTTCATTTCTTATGCTTATGTTGCCCATTATCGACAAGCATCTGTTTTTACCCGGTAAAACAGTCTTTGAATGGTGGGACATCAAAATCCACAGTTGGAGAGGCACTGCAATTTGTCTTTGTCTCTGCGAAATTGTCTCCATATAGTGATGCCAAAACGACATTTTCCATAATACCACCTTATTATGTTTTTGGGACACATCTCCTTATGATCATGTCTGCTTCTCTTCTATACAACAGTGGGTCATCCCAAATATAAAATCTGCAATCGGTTCTCAATTTCCTCTCTTTTCTTCATTATTTGAATTCACATGGCATAATTCCATAAACTAAGTAATTGACAATATCTTGCATACTAGGGTGTTTTATGCATTAACATCAATAGTAGCGTCGAGGAAAAATTTCTTACTATTTCTGCCCCTTTTACGTTCAGCGGAGTTCTCTCATCTAGACAAGTGATGCGCTATCACATTGTCACTACCCTTCTTGTCTTTGATTTCAAGATCAGAAACTCATCTTGCGGTAGTAGCACCCATCGATCAATCTTGGCGACATCCTTTTTGCCATCAAATGTGAGCGTTGACATGATCGGTGTGTATCCACCTGACATGGGACACATGTGCACCCCTTCCCCACTTCTTACGGAGGAGGCGAGAGGAGCGTGAGACAACGTACTAAGACTCTTTCCTGAGATTTTAGGACATTGGTGGGCCCAGTGTTATAACTAAATCAAATATCATATCTTCAGAGATACAAAATAAAACTACCAAGTAGTGAGTATTTACGATTATCATATACATAAGTGCGAATTCCCGTTTACATATAAAAAAGCGTACTTTTACATTTATAATCGAGCATGGAACCTCTTGTGATGATATTACTAATGTCTTGAATCATTGTATCTGCGAAAGATCGTGGACGTACTCCTCTATACCTACACGGATTGAAAACCTGTACTTCAAGAAGCTTTGCGCTTATTAGGAAACATATGTGATATGCATATACACATTTATATAGTAAGCATATAGCGATAACGGATATCACGATCAGCAAATATCATAATTATCATGAATTCATACGTAATAAACTTATAAGCCTACTTGTACTTGTAGCAACTTATGCTTATTCTTCGTGGGATACATGCTTATCGTATATAACAAATTTATGCTTGTTCATATCTCAGTAGGAGTTACAGAGCTTATACTTATAAAGTTATTTAGTAGGGTATACATGCGGAAGTACGCGTAGGTACTCTGATTTACTTATCTGGTACCGTAGATACATTATTATAACGATATATATTTCTTTACTCTTATTAAATCATTGATTCTTATCAATGTTCTCGATTAGTAAAAACACAAATTCTCCCTTCACTCACCTTCCCGATATGAAGGCTTTCATAAGTGATAACTATGAACATCATGGATCTAACATTAAGCATCCTAATGAGCACTAAAAGCTTGCAAATACACGACCAATTCTTAACGAGTGATTCGAAGGGAATGAAAACCCTAAAGTTGAAAGAGAAGAGCGTGTAACAATGAATACATCGTGAAAGCATGGAAACCACTTGGATTTTACCTTAGGATCCTTCACCAAGTGGCCTTCTACTTCTTGGGAGGAAGGGGTTTAGCCACTCATCCTCGAGTTGTCATCCTCGAGAGAATTGTTTGGCTCTAGTGAAAATGAGAAAAAACCAGGAAACTAAAAATAAGAGCTAAAAATGCAAGCCTTCCAAGGCTTTTAAAAAATAGACAGCTCCATACACAGAGTCTCTTCTGTGGGCTTTTCAACCCATACTACGATACAAATTACCAAACTAAACAAGGCTGAATAGTATTACATAGGGACAAAATGGGAGAAACCCAAAGGAGATTGAGTTAACAGGGGATGGTAAAGCAGATTCACCGGCTTCTTGAAATTTATAAGAACTACGAAAATTCTGGCCAGCTCGAATTCAATTTATTTATTCATGCTTGTGCTAAAATCCTAACTTCCAGTATATATATCTATGAAAACAACAAAACTTGCCACAAAATTTGATCGAGTAGCATTATTGGGTCCTTAACATGCGACTAGTCCCAGCTAGGTTGATTATGTAAAATGCCGAAACCGCGTGTTAAGGGTATGAAACAAAACTATTTTGGTAGCAGTCATCTTACGGGAACTAGCGG
Organism: Tetrastigma voinierianum; assembly: GCA_016808115.1. Taxonomy (NCBI): domain Eukaryota; kingdom Viridiplantae; phylum Streptophyta; class Magnoliopsida; order Vitales; family Vitaceae; genus Tetrastigma; species Tetrastigma voinierianum. The sequence continues at coordinate 977 of JAEQBH010005587.1, read as the reverse complement.
GCAATCTAGCTTATTGAGTTTTTTATCAGGTTAGAGATGTATCAGGACTATATTCATATCTCATATACATGGATGATAATTACAATCACATGTATTCATATGGGATACTTGAACATTATTCCTTTATACTCGTATTCTCGAATTCTTACATCAAACATGTTTGTATTTTCTATTATAATCATGTCAGTAATACACATTTAATATAACCACAATAATTTATATAGCTGATTCGTTTAAGGCCAAATGTTAGGTGTTCGGAATCAAATCAAGGTTGCCTATCTGGGTTCTCTGCGTAGCAAAGCTCTGGCCAATTTTTGCAGTGACTCAAGGTGGTGAGGGATGGAGTTTTCTTCATGAGAGAAGAGTTACGGTGCGTGAAAATGAGTGACTTCTACATGTTGGATTTTTAAGGTTGTAAAAAAAAAAAGCAGTTTGGGTGAATGGTTGGCGAAATAGCTTGATGTAAAAAGTTAAGAAGAATCCCTTGATCTCGGAGCCCGCAGGCTTAGAGTTCTAGGTTGGCTCGGCGTGTCCTCGGGTCTTTTTCCTCGCGTTGGAGATCATGACATATAGTCATTTCCCGAACTGGATCTTCATTTAGCTTTAAAACCTAAACCCTTAAATTTTTCCTCTTGAAGATGGCATTTGATTGGGCATAAATGTCCCTAACGGTGAGAACATCTCAAGAGAAACCACTCTGGTAACTAATAGGAGACAACTGGCCCAGGAATCAGTGGATCTACATTGATAGTATCCACTTGAACCCAAAAGCTTGCGAATACACGTTAGGAGAGCATGCCTAAGAGATTTTAATCTAAGGTGAGAAAGCGAACCTGAAATGCCACTTAAATGCATACATGAAGGCAAAGAACATGCAGCTTCAAAACCAACACCCAGTGGCCTTCCCCTTCAAGGATGAGGGGGGTTTAGCCGAGCATCCCTTGATTTGTCATCATCAAGGGGTGTTTGGCTACCAA
>JAEQBH010005586.1:0-205374 GCA_016808115.1 Tetrastigma voinierianum | reverse complement strand
CAAGATCCTTTTTTCCATGTTTCCACGATCTTCCAAGTCATTCCTTCACTACAGGTAATGCGGTGGGGCATACAAGATTAACAAAGGTTTTTTTTTTTTAAGAACTCTTGATATTCTCAACACATGAGATCAAGAGGGTTAGATGAAGGCAAAAAAAGTGAAACTCTCTCTCTTTTTTTTTTCTAATTTTTTATCACCTCGACGCCTGGTTGTTTTTGCTCTATTTATAATATGCCTTGAATCTGATCTCTTCTCAACCATTGGATCAAGTAGCATATTTAAATATTGAATTAAAATTAATTCAAATTAAGTGACTAAAAATAAATAGGATTAATTTCTCAAATTAATCAAGTTTATCCATATAGTAATTGCTTATTAATTAATTAATTCAATAATTAATTAATGTTCTTAATTTCTCAAATTAACCTTTTCATCCATATAGTAATTACTATTAATTAATTAATTCAATAATTAATTAATTAACATTTTATTATCCAATAATTACTACATAGTTGCTATGAAACAATTTTTTTTACAACTATGCCCTCCAAGGATTTCTTAATTAATTTAACTTGCATGTTGTTTTACAGGCGTTTCTAGACCTATGGACTAGAATTTTAAGCTCCAATAAATTTGATAATTAATTAAACTCTTTAATCAATTAATCTAATTTATTAGTTCTCTAGTATTATCCACTAAAAACTAAATCAACCTTGTAATTACGTATCAATTTACGACGATACTCAAGCGCCATTGATATGATCACATATTGTAATTCAATCCTCCAAAATTGGTCCATCATTAGAGCTAGGTGAAATTACCGCTTTACCTCCCTCTAGTGATATCTTTATCCTTTAAGTTCCATTAATTCAATAGCTAATGGGCTAATTTATAAACATGTTATAAATTAGAGCGCTCAAATTGTTCAGTTCAAGAATTAACACTTAAGGGAACCAATTATCTGGCTTCCCTCAAGAAGGGTTTGGATTCCATATCTACAGGACATGTTCCCAGCCACCTATCTCAATGGGCCTCTAAGACATAAGTATTGGGCCTGTCTTAGGACAGATCGTAACATATGAATCAAAATGCCCTATTGAAATAGACAGGAGTCCATGGCTAACTCTCAGGATTAAGATCAATCTGCATATGATCATCTAGTGACACGGTTTAAACTCTTAATTGTAACGGTATATTATTTAAGAGTTTAATCCATGTCTGGTCCTGTCCTATGTAATCAGATTACATAAAGCACCTCCATTTTAATGTCACTACATCAGTAATCCATATCAAGATTGTTGCATTCTTAATGTTCAGTGGACCGTACTAGTAGTATTATAGATCAAAGATCCCTACTTTGATTTACTACGGACAGTTTATTTTATTATCTATAATCTTGATCATCTAATGAGCACGCAGAGAAAGAAGCAATAGAAGACGACAAAGACTTCATTTCAAAAGAAGCTCACGAATTATGGAATAAGATACTGTTTGACAAGGAATTCGTGGGTGAAATGGGTTTTGGGAAACTGATTTCCCCGTTTTCGGAGGTAATAGAGAAAAAAGGTTGGGGATTCTTCTGTGAACACAAGGCGCCAGGATTTTCTGCTCTTGCTAGGGAGTTTTATGCAAATATGGTGGGTACGGCGAGATCCGGGCCTATGTGGAGTGGTGTTTGGGTACCTTTCGCATAGATCGATCAATGAAACGCTTGTCTGGAGGGATAATCTCAAACACGAGTCAAGCATAAGAAGATGGTAGAAAATCCCAACTATGAAAAGATACTGAACCTGTTGACTGCAGGAGAAGGAAAATGGGAGGCCACTTAAGAACTCCCACCACGCAGAATCGTAGCTGGAGCTCCTCAATGGGCTAGAAGCAAAGGTCTGGTTCTACTTCATCTGCTCTGTAGTGATTCCTACTAAACATCTTTACTCAGTCAGGGAACAGGAGGCCATCATTTTATATGCCTTTTTGAAAATATATAAAATGAACATAGGAATCCTGATTGAAGAGTCCATTAGAGGCTACCACCACAATAACAAGAGGGTCGATCCTCACTCACCACCATCACTGCATTTTGGTCTCTCGCGGCAGATGGAATGGGAAGAAGAAGAGAATGCTCCCTGTCTCTCTGAATTCTAACCTGATGGCAAGGTCCAAAGGAAAAAGGAAGAAATAATGGAGGTGGATATCGGCGTAAACATGCCACCAAGAGAATGAGACTGAGACGGAGGCAATACTGTGAAGATATCCATCCAAAGAAGGGCAGAGAGGTACACATTTTAAGATGAGCCTTTGAGCCATTCCTATTCTGAGGTACAAGAGCACTTGCCTTCGCAAAGGCACTGAGCGAGAAGATAACATAGAAATTATGGAAATGCTCCATCAACGAAGAGGTGAGTACGGAAGAGAGAGCGTAAACGGGAAAGACAACAACATATCATAGAAGATTTTGTTTCAGCCAGAAAAGGAAGTATGGCGCTGGAGCAAACTAAAGGCCTAGAGAAGAAGAGGAAAGAGGAGCAAAGCAGAGAAGAGAAGAAAAAATGCTTGAAATGAATGCAAAATGGAGGCATTTTTACAACAATCAATTCAAGAGAGATGTAGATCTTCTCCAACATATCAAGCAGCTATGGTGTTAAAATGAGGGTAACATGCTCAGAAGATTGAAGGCTTCAAATATCTCTATAGAGAACAAGCTCAAAGAATTTGAGAAGTTAATGAATATAGAGATCACAGCTTGAGGACAATGATGTCTATAGAAGAAAATCTGGTCGAGAGCTCGACTTGACTAATCGACTCATTCAAATTGCCAGGAGTGTATTTCCGCAGTTAGAAGGGATAAGAACTGTGTGGGAAGCACAAGACACACTCATCGCTGCAGGCAAATAAAACAAAGGAGATATATGCAAAAGGCAAAGAAATCCCCTCGCATTCGGAGACAAAATATGAGATGAAATTTCCTAAGTTTGATCCCCACCGCCGCTTGGCGTAAAATTCTCTAACATTATACCTCCAAAAGCATACAAAAGAAGAAAAGGAACCGAAAATTTTCCTAGCATGTTCTCAACTGCATTCCCAAATTTTAATAGAACCATTGTGTCTCAATCTAAATTGTCTTGTGTTTTATTGCATTTTCATTTTATAGTTACCTTCTTTGCTTGTCGATTGTGTTTGGAATCATGAATGAAAATTTGATTGTGAATAATTATGTGTTGTTTACTTGATGAACATGACTGGAGAAATTGTGTGTGTTTGTGTCATTTCCTCGTTAATGTGCCAATTATTAGAACCTCGTCGAATAATGAACAAATGACAAATTTTTCCATAAATAAAATGCAGGAAAAATAAGGGCATAGACTAGTAAATTGGAATCAGGAGTAGCAGCCTTATTTAAAATCAAGTCAGATTAAAGAATTTGAAAAAGGGATAGTGCTTAAAGAACAAATAAAATGATTGAAATTGTGTGTATAAATAGTGAATCAGTACAAGTCTTGAAGAAACAATACACTTGGTCAACAAAACTCATGAAACTTTGAGAAGAATTAGGAATATCTTCTGGGAAATTCATGATTAAGAGTTCATGGTCCTAGAACTTGTTAGATTATTGATTGAGGCGAAATCTTAGGTAAAAACAGCCAACAAGAAGTGATAGAGGCCATCCTTGGCAGTTTGAGCTTTTCCAAGCCTACCCTCAATATATGCTAAGGCATACCCTCTAGTTCCATGCTTTGAGCCAAACAAGCCTTAGTTCTTCAAATGACAAAGAACTTAAACCTCGAATCCTTCCTTGTAATAATCCCGCAGAAAGAGCCTAAATTATCCAAAGCCTAACATATAAAGGTCACATTGTAAAGGAAGAAATAAGTTTGTGGAAAATATCATATATTACAAGGTAGGAGGAGAAGAAATAACTTGAAAGATTAGGAAAAGAAGCAAGAATTGAGAAAGTGGGAATAAGTTTCATTCTCAAGGTCTATCTCCTTTGAACAATTAAGCCTTTAGGGGTGTTTTAACACCTAGTACCCTAATGCAAACCAGAGTGGAGTTAAGTAGCCCAAAGTTCTCTAAGGGTGATAGAGTTTAAGAAGACAAACATTTAATTATTCTATTCTTAGAAAAACAAGCAAAAGAGTTCTAGAACAAGAACCGTCTGATGCGGCAATCAAAATGCCATAAAAGACAAAAAGATGCATCGTGCCAAGATTGAGAAGAATCTACGCACAGCAAAGAAAAGGATGTGAAAGTCAAGGCAATCTAGTAGAAGAGAGTGGAAACCGTAATTTAAAATCTCTAAATTTTCCCATTATTTACCCAATTACCTAAGCCCAACATTACAAGCCTGAAAGACCTCTTTGATCTTGAAGGTTGAATTTACTTACATTAGTGGAGATTAATATGAAAAACAAGCTTATGGGACCTTGACCAGTTTTATAATAAGACTTCCAGAAGATTCACTAAATTCGACATGAAGATGAAAAGGATCAAGACCCGCACAATAATAATGCAACAAGACTCACTGAATAAGTCGTTTAAATACATGATTTCATCAAGGAATTTGTGATAGAAGTGGAAACCATTTTTTTTTTCTTAAATCGAAACTGAAATTTAAAATGATGTTGCTATCTCCTATTTCAAGTAAGAAGCTGGAATAAGAAAGACTGTGTTTTGAATCAGAAAAATGTCCTTAAAATTTAAGCTTAATTGTTTGAGGACAAACAATTCTTTTCTTTTTCTTTTGCTTGGGGACAAGCAAAATTTTAAGTTTAGAATTTAATGAGTCTAAAACTCATTTGATTTTAATCCATTTTTCCAGTATATTACAAGATACTGTTTATTCATATGCAAACTGGTAATTTACTTCAAATTTAATTTTAAAAATACACAGGCGAAAAATCCCAAAGAAAATTGGAAGAAGTCACCGAGAATAGAAAGGAGGGCTGCAGAACTTGAAATGGAAGTCGGACAAGGAGCTCGTTTGTCTGGGCTTATTCCAGGTCACACAAATACTAAGACCAATTAATGAGGTTGCGACCAAGAAAATGTGGTTGATACGAAAGAAATTATTAAAGGTAGAAACTGAGGTCGCGACGCCAATCGGAGGTCGAGACTTCGATCTGTTGATAAAGCCACAAAGGAAGTTGTTGTAGAGAAATGAGGCTGGGTAAACTGTTCTTCCAATGAAAACCTTATTCTAGGGTCGACGTATTTTAGGTCATGACATGGAACTGAATTGGGAGTCACAACAAGGAGATCTGAGGTTGCAACTACAAGAGAGTTGGAGAATCAGAAATGAGGTCACAACCTAATATCGAGGTCGCGATAGGAAACCTGAAGCTGATCCAAGCGAAGTCCCGCCAGGGAAATTGAAGCAAATCCACTTTGTTATTCATGATTCCCAAGGAGGTCGCGACCAATCACGAGGTTGGCGTAATTTCAAAGAAACATCGAACATTACAGCTTCATGTCACAACTCCATTGAGGTCGTACTACGAAACCTCGCCAACGGTCCTTACTAAGCAAATGGAAGTTACGACCACTTAATCACCAAGAACTCAAAGGAGGTCGCACCACCGAAAGATCAACATCCAAGTCGAATTATGTTTAAAGCAACTCGAGACAACCCGCAACCGTAGCGAGAACGGAGGTCGCGACGCCATATCGAGGTCACGATCGGTTTAAGTGCGGAGTTATTTGCGCGCCGCACCAATTATTGAGGTCGCATAAACCTAAATTCTCGAACATATCTGAAGACCAAAAAGGAGGTCGCAACCTGAAAAAGAAAGTCATGACTTGAGGTGAGGCAGTAGAAACAGAAAAGTGGTCGTAACTGAAGAAACCTGGTCGCCATTGAACTTGAGCAGATAAAGGGAATCCAGGTCGCGACATCAACCCGAGGTTGCGACCTCAAACAGTAATCTGGGCTTTTTCTTTTGAGAATTCTACCTGGATCTTTGTGCATTCGGCCCATTTTATTTTCACAGATATAAATAGACAATGTTAGAATAGTAAAGTAAACCTGGAACTTTTTCACTCTCGATACCCAGAACTGGGAGAGAATAAGGGTTCATTGTATAGTTTAGAGTAGATTTTCTTTTCTTTTATTTTCTTTTCTTTTCTTTATTTTCTTTTCTTTTCTAGATCTGAATCGGCGAACTGTGCAGAAACGATTGAAGCTAGATTTTTATTTATGTTATTTTCTTCTTAAAATTACTGCCTGAAAATTGTGAAATCTAGACAAATTTCTGGAATTCATTTCTTCTCAGTTTAATTGCGATTATAGTAGATGTACTTGATCGATGCTCCATTGTTAATTGTGATGCAAAGAATTAGAACACAAATTTCGCCTGAATTCGGGTCATTAGTTACGCCTAACTGCAGCATCCGAGAGAATTTATTTGGGTTGTGATTTATTTACTGGGGTGTTAGTTTTAATCAGAAAGTTCCCAATGGTAGTACCGAATACCAATTTAAGGAGTGTGATCTTGCTCCGATTTCAGGATGCCCTCCGCGTGACACAGTCGTTGATTCCCCGAGTCGAGAGAGCATAGGGTATGTTACTACCATTGATGAACCGTTTGAGCCTCAAAGTTCATTTTGATAAATCCCCATTCGCTTCATAATTGAAGTTGAGTGGTATTTAAATAATATAAATAATTCACCTCAATCTAAAGGGAAGATCCCAACCCTGTGTTAGCTGAGATCTAATCAAGGGAAAGGAAGAACCAATAGATCTGAAGGATGAACCACCAATTAAGTGGTAGAACTTTTGCAAAAATCCTGAGAAGGAAAGCAAAATATCTGCAGTCATCAAGAAATGGGTGTGAAGTATTGAGAGAGAAAATACCCAGATCTCTAAGAAGATCGGGGAATACAAGTAGCCGGTCTCGACTGACTTCTCAGAAGCAAGGTCTTCTAACCGTTGAATATGGAGAAATCCAACCCGCAACATTTAGGCAATCTCGACAAATCTAGATCCATCAATAAAATGTAGCAATGTACTTTCGTAGGAACTAATTATTTCATTGTAATTCGTTGATAGTTTTCAGTTTCGCTAGGAATGTGACTGGTCTAGTAATTTGTTCTTTATATTATTGGTTGTTTCATGTTATTTCGCTTATATTTTTAGTTACTTATTCCAGATCTTTTATTTTTTCTAGATAAAACTTTCACTATCGGCTTTTAGTCCAAATAGCATAGAACTTCAAAAGAGTTGAGGAAGTTGATTTCAAATTCTTGTCAATCTATGAGCGAATTATACCCGACTTACATTCGCATTTTACTACTTGTAAGGATCTGTGGCACTTCACAGTTGTCATAGATCAGGACCCATTTTTAAAATCCCTAACACCAAGAAAGGCTTCATTTAATCAAGTAAGTTTATCCAAAGTGACATGGCTGCAAGAGAAGTGTAAGGCTCTTGTAACTATGTGAATTTGAGGGGGTTTTAGTCTATATGGAAAAAGGCAAACAGCCGCCCACCCTGTTCTCAAACAACCTTGTTGCCACTTATCTCTCCATTAATCCTGTATTTCATTCTCGCATGAAACACCTTGCGATTAATTATCATTGTGTTTGTGATTTGGTTCAGTCGTCCGAACTGCATGTTGTTCATGTCTCTGTTGGTGACCACCTTGCTAATGCACTAACCAAATATCTGTCTCAGCTTTGCCTTTTTTACCTATGTAACAAGATTGGTGTTATTTCTAGTACACCATCTTGAGAGGGGGTGTTAGAGTATTTTAGGATTTCCTTTTATTGAGTTTATGTTTTTATTATTGTCCTTATTTAGGTATATATATTCCTCAACTCTCTCAATAATAATATAGTCTCTTTCATGATAGTTAAAGCTTATTACAATATTTCTTTTTTTTTTTTTATTGGCACACATTTAATTGAACTTTAATAATAAATTTCTTAAATTATTTTATCAATACTCCTTAACCTAATTTTTATACGCACACACTTTATTGATCTTTAATGATAAGTTTCTTAAACCGTTTAAAAATTTAATCTTAAATAATGTAAAATTAATGAATGTGTTGAAAGATAAAGAAGAGAGAAAAGAGATAATAGAGATAATTTAAGAAGAAAAACTGTATTTTCATTCTTCTAAAAACCCATATATATAGTGTTATAGTCATTAATACTGTAATAATTATTCACCAGTAAATGTGTGGTCATTCACAGTTATCAGTGAATAATTTATAACACTCCCCCTTGAATGACCATCACTAGATTGTTAGTACTCGCTCATTAAAAACCTTGCGAAACTCAGAGCAAAGGGATAAAACTGGACGAAGGGAAAAAGAGTACAGTATCTAACATCTTTATTCATACTCCCCTAGTAGTGACATGACCATATTGTCTTCAACTTTTCAATTTGAATATCTTTAGTTGGGCCGCATGCCAACTTGCCGCATGCTCTCGAATGCTGCATGTAGGGCTTTAGTAAATAAATCGCTTAGATTATCATCATTGGATCTTATTTGTTACACATCAATTTCACCATCTTTTGAAGTTCATGAGCGTAGAAGAACTTTTGGTGAAATGTGCTTAGTTCGACAACCTTTAATATATCCTCTTTGATTATTAAATATGCGCATTGTCTTCAAATAATATTGTCGATGTCCCATTAGAAGATAATCCACATGATTCTCTTATGTGTTGTATCATTGATCTCAACCAAACACATTCTCTACTAGCTTCATGCATCGCAAGTATTTCTCAATAATTAGAGGAGGTGGCCACCATCATTCGCTTTTAACTCGATCTCCGTGATATCAAGATTTGCTAAGTAAATATATATCCTATTTGTGATTGAGCTTTGTGAGGGTCCGAAAGATATCCTGCATCTGCATAGCCAAGTAATTGTGGTTCCATTGCTTTGGAATAAAATAATCCATGTCACTTGTCCCACAGAGATATCTCAATATATGTTTGATTCCATTCCAAAGGTCTTTAGTCGAGCCGAAGTTGTATCTTACAATAAATTAACCGAGAAAGCAATGTCCTGGTCGTATAATTTTCAAGATACATTAGTGCACCAATTGCACTAAGATATGGTACTTCAGACTCAAGTAACTCTTCATTTTCCTCCTTAGGCCTGACGAAATCTTTAGTTACGCCTATGACCTAACAACCATGGGGAATCCATATGGTGCATCATCCATATAAAAGCGCTTCAGGACTTTTTCTGTATATGATGATTGATGAATCAATACACCATTCAAACAATACTCGATTTGAAGGCCGAGACAATATCTTGTTTTCCTAAGATCTTTCATCTCAAATTCCTTCTTTAAATAGTTGGCTGTTTTGATGAGCTCTTCAGGAGTCCAAACCAAATTTAAATCATCTACATATACTGCTATTATTGACAATCCATTTTATGTTTTCTTGATGAAAACACATGGACAAATTGAATTATTCACATATCATCTTTGAGTAAATACTGGCTTAAACGATTATACCACATTCAACCATACTGTTTCAATCCATATAAAGATCTTTGCAACTTGATTGAATACATGCTTCGTGGTTTTGAATTCATTGCTTCAGGCAATGTGAATCCTTTAGGAATTTTCATATATACATTAACATCTAGAGATCCATATAAATATGTTGTGACTACATCCATCAAACGCATATCCAAATTTTCCGAGACTCAAGTAAACTTATCAAATATCTAATGATTATATTCCATTATGGAGAATATATTCCTGATAATAATTCCAAGTCTTGTGAGGAAACCACACAAGGCGTACTTATATCGCACTCATTTCATTATTCTCATTTCGTTGCATAAAACCCATCGATATCCAACAAAGTTGTATATTTGTATGTGTTTGAACTAATCGGGTCCAAATACTTCGCTTAGCTGATCTTAATTCGCTTTGATTGCTTCTTTCCATTTTAAATCCAATCGCTTCGATGTCGCATATTCATTCATAGCTTTGCGTGCTCTTTGATCTTCATCAATTTATGATATCCATAGCCACTGAAAGAAAAGCATTATTTATATGGCGATTTCGATCCCATCATTATCTCTTCTATGATATAATTTTATAGAGATCTCTTCATTGTTATGTATCGTACATCATTAAGAGATAACTCTTTGACCTGTGCCTCATAGGGCTACTTGTTCATCGACCTAGCCTTAACAGCTATATGCTCTTCGTAAGCTCAGTAGATATAACACTTTCCTTTTCTAGGAATTGTGTCTTTGAGCTAATAGGTCTTCCACGCTTTAATCGTGGCTAGTTTCATTTGTCATGTCAGTTTTGTAATTTTCCTCGTTGGGATTTCAATCCTCGCTGGATATTTGTAGGCTGATATGATTTTGTAACTTTTTCAATCAATAAAAAGTAATAGCAATTGATTCGTAAGACCTTGTAAATGGATTATTTTCTTAACTTCTAGTTCAGATTGCTTTGTACAGGGATCAAGGTGAGATAAAGATGATTCATTCCATGTAATTTTTCGCCATTGAGCAGTAAAAACTTCCCCCGTAAGAGGCTCGATATAATTTATAATAGATGCAGATTGAAAGCCAACATAAATACCAAGACAGCATTGAGGACCTAACTTAGGGTCAATGTAAGTAATTGAACATAAATAGTGCAACCAAAACCCACAGAATGCTAAAATATTAGTTGATAACCTTTCGCAAGTCAGAATATTAAATCGTGATTGGTTGTAGGACTAAGGCAAATTAAATTTGTGGAATGGCACAGCACGTCCTCATGCCGATAAAGGCAATTTGATTTCAAAAGTACTGGTCTAGCAATCAATTGGCGACGTTTGATAAAAGATTCAAATGCAATTCCATTCCGAGAATGAACATGAGCAACAGGATGTTGAACATCTATACCAATAGTACAATAATCAAGGAATGTTTAAGACGAATTCACCAAAGATTATCAAGACGAATTATCTTGATAGGGTGATTAGGGAATTGTGCTTTAAGTCGAATTATTTGAGCCAATAATCTAGCAAAGGCAACGTTTCTACTAGAAAGAAGGTATACATGAGACCATCGAGTGGACGCATCAATTAAAACCATAAAATAACGGAAAGGTACACTAAGTGGGTGAATAGGCCCACAAATATCCCCTTTAATACGTTCTAGAAAAGCGGGGGATTCAAATGTAACCTTTGTAAAAGATGGTCTAATAATTAATTTATTTTTGAAACAAGCAGCACAAGTATAACCATCGGTTACTAAAAATTTTCTGCTTGTTAATGGATGCCCATTAGAATTTTGAACTATACGGCGCATCATGGAAATTGATGCCCAAGTCGTTCATGCCAAAGTAAAAATGCATTGGAGTCATTGAACTTCTGGTTCATGACAGCATAAGATTCAATAGATCTAATAGTTGTCTGATATAACCCACAAGATAAAGAAGGCAATTGTTCCAAGATACATTTTTGCCTAGAAGTAATGAGTAAATACTCATTTGCATCATGATTCATAGTTTCAATATGATATCCATTTCAAAGAATACTTAAAACTGAGTAAATTTTTACTAGATTTATTATAATAAAGAGCATCTTCAATTTTCAATTTTAAGGTTCTTCTGGTAGAATAATGGTGGCTTATCGAGCCTTTAATCAAAGTTAACAGACTTTAGATAGTATGAACATTAGATTGAGCTAATGTGAAGTTTGGCAAATATTTCTTTATCACGCAAGATCGTGTGGGTTGTGGCACAACAAGAAGATATGCATCACTAACAGATATATTATAATTGATCAATTATGAGGAGGAACTTATATATCTTCAAAATAAAAATAAAAACAAAATTAAATAGAAAATCAAAGTTCGCATTATAGATAATCGTATGGAAAACAAAGATGGAAAAAGAAAAATAACATAAAAAAGTAATGCGGATAATCATATGTCTAATCAGCACACATTGCCATCACCAATCAAATAGTCAATTTTTCCACTTGGATCTTCAAAAAAATCATAAACATCAAAATGTTTCAAAGGTATTGCACCATCATCATCAAATAAAGGATCATTAGGATCCATAGTGTCTTTTCAGTCAATAAAATTTGTTTCAATTTGCTTGTCTTTTCCTTTCATGGAAGCCTGATAAAGGTCAACCAAATGCTTGGCCATATGATGTGCACGACCTGTTGACCTTTCATTCCACATTTATGGTAACATCTCGCCCCAAACCTTTTTGTTATGTGGCCCTGTTGCCTTTCCAAAAAAATTTTCTGAACTATTCAACTTCTGGTTGTTGGAGGTATTATTTTTGTTTTGAGACTGATTATAATTACCTCGATTCCAAGAATTATAGCGACCACAACCATGCCCACGCCCAAGTCTATTAACTTGAATTGTAGCATTGGCTTCAAGCAATGGTATAGATCTAGTAGGGCGAGATTGGTGATTTTTCAGTAACAGTTCATTATTCTGCTCAGCTACAAGGAGACATGCAATTAACTCATAATATTTGGTAAAACGACGCTCTCTATATTGTTGCTACATGAGCACATTAGAGGCGTGAAAAGTGGTGTATGTTTTCTCAAGCATGTCCTCATCCGTAATCTTTTCTCCACATAATTTTAGCTGAGAACTAATTTTGAATAAGGCTGAGTTGTAGTCACTAACTTACTTGAAATCTTGTAGTCGTAAATGAAGCCAATTGCACGGGCCTTCGTAAGAATTACTTCGCCTTTTTAATGATCATATCGCTCTTCAAACTCGCCCGTAGGATCAATGGATCCTTGACCGTTAGATATTCACTTTTCAGGCCTTCATCAATATGATGGCAAAGGAATATTAAGGCCATAGCGCGATCCTGCAGGGATGTGGTATTTCCTCCTTTGATTGTATTTCCAAGATTCATAGCATCCAAGTGGATTTCAGCATCCAGAATCCAAGATAAATAATTTTCGCCCAAATATCATATGGAAATTCGAGTTTGGTGATATCGAGATCTTCTTGTCTGAAATAAATTGTACACTATATTAATAAAGTAATATATATATATATATATATAAGGAAATTATAATTTGTGGTGTATTTAATAATAATATAATTGAGTTTAAGTGGTAATTGGTGTAAAATTAAAACTCAAACATCAAGGGTTCAAATCGGTTTGAAAGAAAATTTTTGTTTTATTTTTTTTGTCTATAACAATATCCCCCCCCCTTTTTTATAACAAATTTTTTTCAAAATCAACAATAAAACAATTTTTTTTGTTTTGTTTCGCTTTTTTTTCTTCTTCTTCAAGCTTCAGGCTTGAATATTCCAGACGCAGGCTTTAAGCCTGATTTTAGAAAAGAAAATAATTTTTCTTCATCTTCACATCAAGTGTTTAATATTTTTAAACGAGGGCTTCGAAATGGTTTTACAATGTGAGTCTGTTTAGGCTTTTAACTCTTAAATTGGAGGTCATAAAAAATTAAAAAAAAATAAAAATTCAGACTGTGAAATTGAAATGTACCTTTCTTGTTTTATGATTTGTAATATCGTCTGAGGTCTGAGTTCCCTAGATTTGAGATTTCTGACTTTGTGATTGTTCGAGCTGCGGCCGGGAGCAACGTGTTAAAAAGATAAAGAAGAGAGAAAATAAATAATAGAGCACTAAGAAGAAAAACTGTAATTTCATTCTTCCAAAAACCCATATATATATTGTTACAGTCATTAATATCGTAATAATTATTCATCGGTAAATGTGTGGTCATTCACAGTTATCATTGAATCATTTATAACATAATAATAAATAAATTCCTAACTTTTTTATTTAATATTGATTTTTAATAATGTTTCTCAAATTAATTAGGAAAGTTAATCTTAAATAATTAATATAAAAATGTACAACATGTGTGAATTTGAAAAGAATAAGATTAGATAAAATTAGTTTTAAAAACATTAAATATTAATAGTAACCAGTATAAAAAAAACTACCATTTTTATTTTACTTTAAATAAGAAAAAAGTAGGGCTTAATAGGAATAGACTCTTAATAAATTTAAGAGTGAAATCATTGAAAAAAAGGAAGTTTAAAAAAAAAATCGTAAGAATTTATTAATGGTGGAAAATAAAATTACATGTGATTGAAAATAATTTATTATTATGAATAAAAATAGTTTATAGCATGAGAATCCCTAGTTGCTTCATTTTTTATTTTTGGTCAAGTCACGAGGTGTCTTGAGCGGATCCGTGCATATATGGAAGACACCTTTAAGCCATACCACACCCAAACTAATCCACATTCGAGTCGGGATGGACCACAAAGGCGATAAAGCTTTACCATATAACATAGTTGCATTCCCAAGGCTCGAACTCGAGACCTCTGGTTAAGTTAGGAGAGACCCCAACCATCTCATCTACATGTTTGATGGTAGTCGCTTCATTTTTAAATATTATTAAAGTAAACATGTGAATAATCCAAATCGATGAATTATATTTGTGAAATATATTTATATTTATCATAACTTTCAAATGGATAATGTGGTGTATTTATATTACAGGTTTCATTCTCTAAGTTAGAGGAGTTGAAACTTTATTATCTACCCAAGTTGAAGGAAATATGGTCTCTTCAAAGTCCAATTGAGTCCTTCAGTAATATACGAATCTTAGATAATGTGCCATCTCATTTGATATAGAGCTTCCAAAATTTAAAAGACATGGAGATGTGCATGTGCTTAAGTTAAGGTACTTATTTAAGTTGAGATGCATTGAAGACAAGAATGAAAGCATGAAAGACATGCCTGTAGAAGACGTAGTACTCTTTGAAAACTGAAAAGGTTAGTCTTTTCCTATATTATTTTATTTTTCTCTCATATTTCCTATTCCTCCTTATACGATTTTGTTTTTGGAATTATTGGTAGAAATATTCTATAAAAAAATTTTACAAACTGATGATGCCTTTTTTCAACCGGAACTGAGCTGGAGCGTGTTTGGGTTGTTGGGCTGGTCCTGGGCTGATCTGCAGGTCGTGCGTCGTCAGGCCTGTGGTAGGACTGCTGCTGCTGCTGACCGGCAGGCTCTGGATGTGGCACTCCCCTGCAAGAAGAACCAGAAAGAAGAAGGGCCGGCGAGGGCTTCGCCCGTGGCCGCTCCGATGCCTAAGTCAATTTCTTTCTGAGAGAAGAGAAAGAAAGCTTAGATTGCTTAGTATTGGCGTAAGCTTGCGTATGAGTCTGCGTACCTTTCACCGATGGGGTGGCCTTGTATTTATAGTGGATGATCATGACAACTTTCCTAATTGGATTATGATACTGAATAGTATGTTTCCTAATTTGATGATGACACTGAATAGTATGTTTCCTAGTTGGAGAATAATATAATATTTCTCTCATTAGATAGGAGATTTTCTTTCCTTATTGTAAACCAATTAATAAGGGATAATTAAGGGATGGTAATTGGGGAATATCTTACTTTCCTTATTGATAAGATTTGGTTGGATCGACAGGATAATATATTGTTAGGGGTTATTCTATTTTCTATACTGGCGAAACACAATCTGATTTGCGGGGTATGGACCTTCCAATTTATCCAAGATCGGCCTTTGGGCCTAGAGGGTCGGGCCTTCGTTTTGGGCTGGTACCGAGGGGCCTGGGTATTGCATTGGGCACACCATTCCTTTGGGCTTGGCGAGTCGGATGGTGAGCCTATTTTTCTTACCCTATCACCTGCCCCCACTCTCAGGTACTAATGGGCAAGGGTTGTAACTTTCTCGTGATCGTGGTTGCAATTCCATGTGTCTGTTCGGGTCAAGAAGGTCATGTATCTTGTGATAATGATGACTCTTTGGTTTTCGTGCTGATTTCTCACACTCCTTTTAGTTTTCTTTTGTTTCTTTCGCAAGCCTCCTCTGTCCTGTGTGCCTCTAATCCTGCCTCCTCTTCTTCACTTTCAGCGATTTTGTACTTCATTGTCTCTTAGTTCTTCGTCTGATCCTTTTGTGTAGAGTCTTTTTCTAGCGTTTTTCGAGGGCTTGCTCCTTCCATTTTATTTCTAGGACCGCTTGGTTTCTTTTCGATTGTTACGACGAGGCGCTAGGGTTAACTTGATTGGATTTCGTTTATCGTTGCCACACGGGTCCGGCCGCCTTTCTTCTTTACGTATTGGTAATGACTCTTCATTGTTACCGGGTCTTAGACGGCAGGGGTCTCCGGCCGCTCGGGCCGCGGTCGAACGCCAAACGCCTTGGCGCCTCCTCTTCCTCGATAAGGGTGTGGAAAATAAATCTAATTAAATATCCCCGGGGATCGACATTCAACTGGCCATTCAAGATATTTCAGAATCAGAGGATCGTAGCAAGGTCGACCTTCATATGGGCTACCTTTGCTAAACGGCACCGCCTCCCTTGGCATCCGGTATGGTCTCCGAATGCTTTCGAATCTTTATGTAGTTTCGTGTCTCGGATGGTATGTTTCTTTGAAGTCGCTTTTGAGAATGGTCTTCGTTTTCCTTTGCACCCCTTCATAAAAGGGGTTTTACAACATTTCAATGTTTGTCCTTCCTAGCTCACGCCCAATGGTTGGGGTATTTTGGTTGGCCTATTGGCTTTCTTTGTGACAAGGGGCCTGCGGTCCCCAAAGTAGCTTTGTTTCTTATCTTTACCAAGGAGACCACGAGGGATTCCTCTATTTTCTAGCGCCCCGATCTCCCTCTGTGATTTTCGATCTCCCTTCTTCCCATAGGTCGTGGAAGGGTCGCTACTTCTTTGTTAGTGGCCGAAGTTGGGAATATGACCTTCTTGACAAAGATGACACTCTGGGCGTCCCGGTGGCTTGGACCACCCTTGAAAATCTTCGTAAGTGTTTGCTCTGTTTTCGATATGACTTGTGCGAGGTTGTTGAATATTTCTGACCATGTGTTTCCCTCCTGCTTCTCAAGTGCTCGACCGATCTCAATGTCGAAGATGATGCCAGCGGAGACATGAATGCCCCACTCGCCCCATGCGGTGAGCTAATTAAATCGGGCATCTCGGGCCCTTCGAGTTTAGCCCGTCGCCTTCGTCGCTCGAGGCCCGGCCCCTTCTACCATGAGGGTCTCCTGCTTGGCCTTCAGCCGCCACTCCTACCGTGGAGAGCTCTTGCCTGGGCTTGAGTCACCGGTCCTGGCCTCTGAGTGTGAAGCGGAAACCCTAAGCCACAGAAAGGCTCACGGCCATTAAGGTTCCGAGATCAGCGCCCCTGCCCTCACCGGTCTCACTCCCTGCTCCTCTCAAAAGCCGGAGCGGGAGCAGTCGCCTGCGGCCGAGGCTCCTATAGTCTTGAGCTCGCAGCCCCCTTCTAAGTTCGCTGGCGGCGAAATCTCTTCGTGGATCCGCCGAGCAGCCGCTAAGGTCAGGCCCATTACCGTCTGAATCCACCGACGGAGCCGCTTTGGCTCGCCTCCGCCGCGTAAGAGTCAAGAAAACTCGAATCAAAATCAACGAGGATGGGGACTCCTTGCTTCTATCGCCGAACTCGCTGGTGCGCAAAGCCTCGCCCATTTTAGCGACTCGATCTTGGGAGGTCGAAAGCGCTACCTGTTGACGAGGCTCTGGCTCTATCCCTTCAGGGGGTCGCCTCGGTAAGTCCCTGTGTCTTGTCGTGTCTACTTTCATGTTGATCCCGCGTTGGATGTTGACTTCATGTTTGATGTGCAGGTAGCCACTCATTTGAAGGGTCTGGCCGAAAAGGCCAAGCTAAACGAAAAGCATGTAAGAATCTCGTTTATGGCGCGAAGTGCCTCTACTGAGCGTGACCAGCCGCAAGACCGCCAGCTGCGATGACTCGAAGAAGTGGAGAGACTTAAATCTGACTTGAAACACACCATTTCGGCCCGCTTAGGCGTATGTGAGAAGATGAAGTTCGGGCGAATTTGTCTACCAAGCCGAAGGCGAGCCCGGAGGCCCGAATGTGCCGCGTCGCACAAATGATTTGGCCGAGGCCGTGGATGAGCTTCGACGGCTTAGGGATTTAACTCATCACGCCCCGGGGCGAGTCGCTGAGTCTAGAGAAGAGCCACGAGCTGGCCAATGACGAATCAAGGAACAAGGTGTTTCGCCGGACGGCTGCGGCCTCCGAGGCCGCGAACTCAAATGGGCTACTGGACGAGGAATGTGGTGGATTGCGGGGTGACCTTCATCAGCAAATAACTTTAGTTGCTCAGAGGGATGAAGTCATTGGGAGATTGAGGGAGCAAGCCAGCGTTCAGTGGGCCTCTGGATGGCTTGCTTTCCAACGTATAGTCGCGACGTGTATCCAAGTTGACTTCAACTTGACCTCCTAAGTGACGTATGGCGTTGAATCTTTTCTCCCGCAAATTATTCTCAAGAACCGGCACTTCGCCTGATGCCGACTTCCTCTTCTCCGCTTCATTCCGCCTCACGACGCCTAAATCCTTGTATCTTGTCTGTCTCGAATTTCGACTCTCTACTTTTCTTCTCATGTATACTTGTTTGTTTTTTTTTTTGTTAGGCCTGGGGCCCAAGACATATGTAGTCTCCAAATAAATATTCATTTTTTTTTTATTGTTTGTGTCTCTGCTGGTGCATTTCGTGCTTTTCTTTATGAATTGTATGATCTGAATTATGGCATGAGTCAGAAAGTGTGCCTAAGCTCTTCAAAATGAGCCAATCGAGGTCAGGTGGGTCATCCGCTGTCGATTCGATGCGTGGCCGCATGGCCTCGAATAGAACTAGTGGACTCGTCAATGTGAGCTACTGGGCCCCGTCGGCTTACTTGTCTAAGCTAAGTTGGTTCACTAGGCTGCTTGGCCTGGTTTGAACGTCCGAGTCGGGTAGCCGGGGAGTTTGCCTCTTCAAATCGCCGTTGAGGCTTCGCGGGCCATTCGCCAGCCGAACGGGCTGGGCCGCGTGGCCCGAGTAGAATTGATTCCGGATCGCATGGCCTGTGGTATGGTCAAGCTCGCCAAATTGAGTCACGGGTCTCCGTGACTATTTCAGATGAAGCTGATATGATATTTTAGGCCGCATGGCCTATTTTTGGCGTGAGCTCACAACTCGAGCGCTAACCTCCATTGACCACTTATGAGTTGAACTCGATTCCTTAGGGCCGCATGGCCTATTTTTTGCGTAGCTTGGTCAACTTGAGCCGACCCCCATCTACCGACTCACGAAGTTGAAGTGATTTTTTAGCCGCATGGCCTATTTTTGCGTAGCTCACAACTTGAGCACCGACCTCCATCGACCGACTCGCATGTGAGCTCAATCGACCTTAGGCTGCATGGCCTATTTTTGGTAGAGCTTGTCAACTTGAGCGGCTGACCTCCATCGGTTGACTTGCCTAGGTTGAATTGACTCCTTAGGCTGCATGGCCTGTGTAGACTAGTTGAGCTCGTCAATGTGAGTTGGTGGGCTCATTTCTACCGAAATAGCTCGGGCTGAATTGATTCCTAAGTCAGCGCGGCCTGTGGCTACCGGCGAGCCGCCAATGCGAGCCGGCCGAGCTCCGCTATCGATGGCACGTACGAACTTATTCCAGTTGCATGGCCTCGCGGCCGAAAGTGGATCACCTCACAATGTGAGCTAATGGGTCTTCGCCGGCCGTAGTCACATCCATCCGAAGTTGATATGACTCTCCTTAGGCGACGGCCGTAAGTGTGAGTAGACGAATTCTTTAAAGCGAAGTTGTTGTATGCGATCTTTCGGCTTGTGATCCTCTTGGAAAGGTGCGAGCGTCTTTAATGCTAATTTATGGAGAATTCCAGACGCTTATGCGATTCGAAAGTGTTTCAATTTCTTATGTGGTGGCTTCTCGCTTATAGAATTTATACTTTGATCCTTCCATTGCGTAACTGAAGTTTGTGCGAGATGAAGCGTATCGAAGCCTGGGTCAAATGCCTCGCCTGTGGATCCTCCAAGATTCCTGCCCGCCTCGCCAAGCCCGCAGCGTGGAGTTGTGTTTTCCCTTAGTTCCCCTTTACTGAGTCATGTTATTCCCTAGCTTCGCGCTAGGGAATGCATCCGAAGAGGACAGAGCACCCCTTGCGCCGTTCTCTCCATTTTCTGTTTCTCTCTCTCTTTCTCTCCTTTCTTCTCCTTCTCCTTCCTATCTTCTTTTTTGCCACCTCTCATTCTTCCTTTTCCCTTTCCTTCCGCACAAACTCCTTCCATCCCTTTTCTTCTTCTCCTCTTTTCTACCTCTTTCCTTTCCTTCTCTTTCCTCTTTGCCTTCTTCCTCTACTCTTTCCTTTCCTTTTCCTTCCTTTTTTGCCTCCTTCTTCTGCTCTTTTCTTTTCTTTTCCTTCCTTTTTTTTTTTTTTTCGAGGGGGTCGCTTGTTCCGGTATCTCGAGATAAGGGACCTACACCTCACATTGTAAATTGGAATGTAACTGGACAAATGAAGAAAGACTTCTTCTTTTATGGCTATGAACTTTTTCTGGATCTTATATATATATCTGAGCTATTTGGGATGTCTAACAAAATAACTAATGAGCACCCAAAAACATAAAAACTGATAATGCTTTATTTAAAACCAACGTTTACTGGAAAAAACGCTTAAGATGCTCCGCATTCCAGGTGTGCTGTAAGATTTTTCCCTCCTCTGTCTGGAGCTCATAATTGCCTGGTCTGACGACTCGAGATAAGGATGTAGGGCTTCCTGCCAGGACCTGGGCTTCAGCGCGCCGATTCTTCCTTGTTGGCAGGAGCTTCTTTAAGACTAGATCACCCGACATGTAGCTTCCGGTCTCGACTTTTTTATTGTAGTACCGCCGCCTCTCCTTGATAATCCTCCGTACGCCTTAGGGACTGCTCGCTGGCCCAGGGATCTCCAATTCAAACGAGAGCCTCGCCATTGTGTTCCACTGGAGCACTCGATCCCGGGGACTTTAATCCGACCTCACTGTGGGCTACCGCTGTGCCAAAGGCTGTGCGAATGAGCTCTCAAGGTCACTGTCACCTCATGCCCATAGTACCTGGAGGTATTCACCATTTTCCTTACTGTCCTCTCTAATTTGTCTTCAAAGGCGAGACCTTAAGGGTTCTGAGAGAATTTCGCTTGGCTACTGGATTAAGTGATGTGCTCGGAGACGTAGTAATAATTCTTAATTCCAAGCTCGCACAATCTCCTGGTTCGAGTTGTCGAATTGTTTTCCGTCCGATACCTCGCAGCTCTGGGATACTTAAATCAGATACGGCGCCTCGCCATACAAAATTGCTTATCTTTTTTTGTTTCATGATTGTACAAGGGTCTCTACTAGCCCACTTGGTGAAATAATCTACTGCGACGATGACGAATTTACATTGGCCCTTTCCAATGGGCAGAGGTCCCAATATATCCAAGCCCCATTGTTGAAAGGGCCAGGGGCTGGTGATCGACGTCAAGGGTTAAGTGACGGAGGTGCGTGAGATCTCGCGTGCTCCCGCGTGATCCCCGTGATTTCGACTAGGTCAACAGTCCTCAGTATTTGCAGCCGCAGCATCCTTGTCTCAAGACCTTTCCCCGCCAATGCCTCGAGCCTCGATGTGGTTTCAAGATATGCCCTTGTGTACTTCTTCAAGACGTATTCGTTGTCTTTCCGCGATGCATTTAAGGACGGGTGAAGAATCCTCGCCATATAGCTTCCTCATGATCGTAAACTCGCGTATCTCACCCTTATTTTAGTCAGCTTTCCTGGGCCATCCGTGTTCTCGCTTCATTGCAGCATCCCAAATGGGTCCATCCAACCCACTGACTTGACCGGGCGACCACCACGCCACAGATCGAAGGGGAGGGTTCCACAGTATTTAATTGTGCCACCTGCTGATAATCTTCTGAGGCCGCAATCATGGCAAGGCTGGCCTGGAGTTCTTCATTTAGGACAGCGCTTGACCTAAACTAAAGACGAATTTTTTCACAAATCACAAACCTTCTCGGAGGTATAGGATCATCCTTCCACTTTGGCCTCACGATCTCTTCTATCTTTGTCTCCACCACCAAATTGGGAGTCACCGTAGAATTTATCAGCCACCTCTAATGAATGGGCAGGCTGAGGCCTCGCTTATGACGGCCTCATACTCGCTTCACTGAAGTACGAAACCGAACCCGAGTGTACTGGCTGTGTCTATTACTTCGTGGAGGTTGGGGGACGAGACTCCGCCCGTCTCATGCGCCATGCCCGCCTACGAAAGCCTGATGAGTTAGTCTCCGTCCCGCATTCTCAGTTCCGCTGAGAATTCATGACGAAGCCTGCCAAGATCCGCCTTGCCATGCCTGGCTCACTGCATGGTCAACTCGCAGCCCCGCCGGCCTACTTCATCACCCTCCTGAGGCCTCTCGGTTTGTGTAACACTCCTGTTTCATCGGGTACCTGGCGGTCTCATAGTATGAGCCTGAAATAGGGGGCGAGCCTCCTGAGTCGAGGGAGCACTAAAATGTGCAATTAGTTTTTCCATCCTCGGGTACCTCTCCCGCTCCTCTCAAAAAGCCGGTCAATAAGAACTCGGGCGGTCAGACTTGCTCTCCGGTCTCTCGACGAGACGCGCTTGCTGGAGAAGTCCGACACGCTTGGCACAGAGTGAGAAGCTCCCTTCAATAGACTTACTAGGAATGGAGGGGAACTCAAGTAGTAAGTTTTTACCGCTTCGGAATGCTTCTTCACACTTTGCACCCCATTGAAGGCCTTTCAGACCCGAAAGAAAGGCTGCATTTATCACTTGCCCCCGATACGACCTGCTTTAGTCAATCCTCTCGTCAGCCACTGTGGATTCCTTTATACCTGATGGTGACGACATGTCGAGCACAGCTTTTATTTTGTCTGGATTCGCCTTAATTCCCCGATGGTTGACTATAAAGCCCAGGAATTTCCCGGCTGATACCCCGAAGGCGCATTTGGTTGGATTCAACTTCATGTTGTAATTCCTCAGGATCTGGAATGCCTCGGAGAGGTGAGCAATGTAGAGCTCACTGTGGTGGATTTTACCAGCATGTCATCTATGTATACTCCTATAATGTGCCTATTTGCTTCGAACATCCGGCTTCACTTCAACCTCAGATAGTGCGGGCCTCGCATTTCAGCGTCCAATGAAGGTATCATGCGAGCAACAATAGGTTCTCGCCGTGACGAACGAGGTCTTTTCGTCATCCGGTCCATACTGATCCGGCCAGGCTGGAGAAGGCGCCCATGAAAAACCGAGTTCATGGCCTACCAAGGGCGCTCTTAAGATGAGATCATCCTCTAGCAGGAAAGTTGTCCCTTCAAGAAAAAAAAAAAAAAAAAAAAAAAAAAAAAAAAAAAAAGGTTTTGCTGATGCTCTGTGAATGGCGCTGTGAGTCGCCACTTGCCATTTGTTTTTTTGACGAGTACCACGCTAGCCAATCCATTCTCGATGCTCCACCTCCCCGATCGCTTCCCCGCTGAGGAGTTTTGTCGACCCCGTTGATGGCTTTTTGTCTTTCCTCGGGCTGCTCCTCCGCTTTGCTTGACCTGGTTTGAAGGATCGCAAGAGCCTATGAGTGATGACTGTAGGGTCAACCCCTCCCATATCGGCTTGCTTCCATGCAAAGACGTCTTTGTTATGTTTCAAAAACTGAGTAAGGAGTCCTTTGAGGTCCTTTGCTAGCTTGGAGCCAATATAGGCGAGGTGTTCCGGGTCGTCATCCAACGACACTGGTTCTAGTTCCTCTGAGGGTTCGGGTCGGGTAAGCACCTCGTCACGCATATCTAGCTCGTCCATGTATACGTTGTCAACCGCTTTCTGCTTCATGGATGCTAAGTAGCATTCCCTAGCCACTCGTTGATCTCCCCGAACCATTCCTACTCCGCTCACGATAGGGAACTTGATCATCATGTGGTAGGCGGAGGGGATGGCTTTTATCGCGTTGAAGGAGGGTCTGCCTAACAACATATTATAGGCAGAGGGGGCGTCTACGATGAGAAATCTCGCTGTTGTCGTCGCCTCTGCAGGCCTCCTGTGGTGAGTACTAACTCGTATCGAGCCCAAAGGTATTACCTTTTTCCCATAAAATCCCCCTCGACGGGTGTCGACGGTCCGCTTTTCTCCCAATGTCCATTTTATCAAGGTCGACGCCAAGATGATGTCACCAACTCTCGCCACAATAACCCGATGAACTGTTTTGTTTGCCACAACTGCGCGAATTACCAACGGGTCGTCATGGGGGTGTTGGCATCCTTTCAGATCCGAGTCAGAAAACGTGATGGACGTGTCGAGGCGTTGCTGTTTGGACACCATTTGTATTTCCCCATTTCGCCGACCCGACGTCGCGTAGGTGGGCCGGAAATCGAACTAGACTCTCCCCTCCTACGAACTCTCCCGAGATCACTCGGATTTCTCCAAGGGGTTGCTGGTGCTGAGTTGTCGTCTGTCGAGGTGGTGGTGGTGGCTGCTGAGCTAGAGCTTGGTTCTGAGCCTGATTCTGAGGCTAACTTTCTGAGAATATAAAGCGTCGGAGGTACCCGCGCCGTATTAAGAATTTTATCTCCCTCTTGAGTTGTATGGAGTTGTCTGTGCGGTGTCCGTAGTCCCTATGGAACTCGCAGTACTTGGTGTTGTCCCTTGTGGAGGGGTCTAACTTCATTTGAGTTGGCCACCAAGAACTCCGTCGCTTCGTACTTCGCGTAGACTCATGACACCGAGGTCAAGCATGGAAAGTGAACCACGAGGCACAACGCTGCCGCTCTTCAAATTCAAGGTGGGCCTAGACGATCTCTGCTTCCCATGCCTTTTGGGGATCGCTCCTCATCTTTCTTTAGGACCTTCTCGAACGCTCTCGTCTTTTTGTGTGGCTTCGTCCTAGTCAGCCGTCGCCCCGCTTTTTCTTTACGGGGGTGTGGAAGAGCTCTCCTTCTTGGATATGAGGGCTTCTTCGCCATTTATATACTTCTCTGCTTTTGCGAGCACCTCAGCCATGCTTGCCTAAGGGTTCTTCGAGATGGAAAACATCATATCTTTCAACTGCATTCCTAACCCAGCAATGAATGCAATGATCGCGAATTTTTCATCGGGTATGTCTATCTTTAGAGACTCGGCTTGAACCTCTCGCACGAGGACTTAGACTCTCCCTAAGGCTCCTCGCTTGATGGTCAAGAGATGGTAACTCTGGCTGCACGTTCCGGTCTCATGAAGCCGGAGACGAACGCTACAGATAGTTCTCCTCAACGAGGAGATTGATGAAGGCGAGCCTATTAAAACCAAAGGCCGGGCCTTTCAAAGGTGGTAATAAAGCTCTACATCGCACGTGGTCCTAATACCCATGCAAATTACTTGATTTTTGTGGCATTGAGGTGGTCGATGTGACTTTTGACACCATCGAACGTTCCACCACGATTCTAAATTTTGGCAGAAGGGGGTAAGTGGAGCACCCTACCGTGAAGTATGACTCGCCTTGTCAGATTTCAAGGTGTCCATGGTGTCTAGAGTGCGCCCTTCAACCACGCTCTTCACACGGCCTGAGCTTGTTGGGCCTAAACCTCTGGCTCCCATGATTGCTCTATCGCTCTCCTAATGGAGGGTGACGTAACTCTTTCGTCTCTCATCCTCCGAGCACTCAAGCCAGTCAGCTTTCCTCTCCTGAAATAGTTTTGGGTCCGTGCCCCTGCCTACTGGATTCGCCCGTTTCGGGCAACTGGGAATGTCGAGATTGTGCTGCCCTTCGTAGGAGGAAAGCCGTGGTCCTTCCTGCTCGCTGTATCCCTGCGGGCGTTATCCGCCGTAGTCGCTTCCAATTTCTTTACCAAGCGTTGGCCGACGAGGCGGCGCCCCGGCCTCACCATGTTCGTCAGACCGCTCCAACGTGTCGAGGCCTTCGTTATCTCGCCGCCATTATTCATCTCGGCGATCGCGCGGTTCCGCCAGGTTCGTGAGTTGATACCCATCGCGAATCGAAAGCGGGATCGCTTTATCGTAGCTGAACCGCTGCTCCCTCGCACGGGCGCCAACTAATCACGCCTTTTCAACCGGACGCCAGCGCCGCTTGCGCTCGCGCCGATCCTGGCCGACCGCAGCCGCGCGCCGTCAGCCCGTGATAGGATCGGCCGCTATCGTCGACCTACAGGCCTGGATGGGCACTCCCGCAAGAAGAACCGTAAAGAAAGAAGGGTCGACGAGGGCTTCATCAGGGTCGCCCGCCGATGCCTAAGTCAATTTTTTCTCAGAGAAGAGAAAGCTTGGGATTGCTTAGTATCAAGGCAGAAGTCAAGGTGATGAGTCTGCCAGCATCTTCACCACTGCGCGACTTTGCATTTATAGTGTGATGATCAGCGACAACTCTCTTATCGGATTACGACACGAATAGTATGTTTCTAATCCACGACGATTAATCGAATTAAGATGCTTCATTATAAATGGATGTAATGATATAACATTTCTCTCATTTGATAGGAGATTCTTCTTTTTCTTATTGTAAACCAATTAATAAGTGGATAATTATGGATGGTAATTGGGAATACTCCTACTTTCCTATTGATAAGATTTGTCGATCTCACAGGATAATATATTGTTAGTGGGTTATTCCATTTTCTATACCGGCGAAACACAACTGACGAAGGGTATGGACCTTCCAATTTATTCAAGACGGCCTCGCTTCCAATGCAAGTCGGTACTCTCTGCTTTGGCTGGTACCGAAATACTCGTATTTGGTGATTTACACCATTCCTTGGTTGAAGGTAGTAGGATAAGGAAATTATTTTTCTCACCCTACGAAACAAAATATTATGAGAAGATTATATTAATGTTAATAATAAATTTAAATTTTAGTTTTAAATATATTTTATATAAGAGATTAATTATCAGAGATAAAATCAAATCACCTTTATTTTAAATAATTAGAAAATATATTTTTAATAGATTAAAAAATGATTATGAATATCCTATTTCTTTGCATTTATAACAATTAAATTCCTTTCATTTTTTCTATTTAACTGAATAGTTCACCTTTGCATATTGAAAAACCTTCGGTGATTCAAATTAGATAGCATATTTATGTGAATGATAATACTTCGCCTAACTGTAACCTTCAAGTTGACCACTAGAAGATAATAATATTATATATATATATATATATATATATATATATATGTGTGTGTGTGTGTGTCTATTGTTTTTGTTGACAAAATAGGTTGATTTTTTTTAAAAGATATATATGTCTATTGCTAAAATGCAGTAATATTTTTTAAAAGTAATTGCAAAAATTAATTTTAAATAACATAAAACTGAATCATAAATAAAATATAAAGGAGTTGAGAAACAATTACAAGCTAAGAAATTTAATCTTCTCTTTTCAAAACATTATACATTCAAAGGATAGAGGTAGAATTCTTTTCTTTATCGGGAAGCAAGAATATATTATTTTTTTCTTCATAATATATTCTACAAACACTGTTGGTAAGTTTTACCTTATCTTATTTATATGGTAGCTGGCTATATCATTTGCTTTTGTTCTTATCATTTTCATTTTTATAGATTCAATAGATTTGCTTAATTTTTTATTTATTACAGATATGCTTAATCTATATTTTCTCATATTTATATTAAAATGGTGTCATTGGTTTTTGTTCTTATACTTTTTCATCTTCTCGATTTAAAAAAATAAATAAATAATTTTCCATTTACAAAAATTATTGTGTGGAAAAGATTGATAAATATAAATTCTCTCTGAGTTATGAAATGAGGCTTTGATTTGTCAGTGCTTCAGATTCCCTATTTGACACTCTGTTTTCATTCTAGAGCATGGGATATGGAATTATTTACTAAATAACCACCCAATAGGCCTTGCCTGTAGTTCTAAAAAACTGCTGTAAACTTTATTTCGCCAGATTATTTTGTTTGGGAGTTTTCCCGTGGAAGGGGAAAAGATTAAATTCTAGCGATTTGTGTCCATTATGCTCCTCGTGTCCTTGGCTTATTGGGCAGCCATTTGTTTGAGCCCATTAGCAAGTTATAAATATCTGCAATTACTGGATATATCTTACTCTAACTTCTACAGACATCGAAAATATAAAGACATCATGATATTTTGACAAAATATCGCAAACAAAATTAACAAAAATATTCTCAAAATTACCAGTTTATTTTTATCGAATAACAAAGATATAAATAAGAAATATACACTTATCAAAGTTTATTCATTATAATTCTATCGAAAAATTACATTACAATAAATGCATTTAAAACCAAAACGTAAGATCGACATTTAATTCTATTATATTTATTTCAATGGGCTGATCCCAATTCACGAAACAATATTTATACAGATTTTTAAAATATTGAGATAAACTTAAAAAATAATTCGATAGCTTAACGTTCAATGTATATGGATGAGCTAGAAAGAAATCAGACGATTTTAGGGGTGGGTATTTATGTGACTTTTTCTAATCAAAATACCACGGATTGTCAAAATCATTATAATTTAATTCTAACCGTTGGATTTGATTTAAGTCAAAAAAACCAATATTTACCGATATATACCGATATATCTCCGATAGTTACCGATATATTTATGATATTTACCGATATTTTTTCAGAAATTCCAACACATACGGAAATATCGAGAATTTCCAATATATTTTGATTGTTTTTTTTTTTTTTTTAATGTTGATTCTTTTCACATGGCAAATATCATGTCTTCTTGATTTCCCGGAACAGAGATTTTCATTTCAAACAGAGAATGCGTGGTGAGGGCTGGGCTCCACTATGCTTCCTGCCACACCACCAAACATAATTAACTATTTTTATTTCTTCTTTCTCTTAATTTTCTTCTTGTCATACTTATATATTCATTTTAAATGAAAGAAGATTCACCTTGCTTGTGTTTTTGCCATTGATCTGTCATAGGGCAGTTAATTGCTTGTCTCTATATCGCTCCATTAGGGGATTGGAATTAACCCACACCATCAGGTTTTGGATATTGACATTCTATAAAACTCAACAAGAGCATTTTTCTTGTCACAATTGATGAGACTTTAAAGAAGCATTCATTTCGTGTTTGAATTGGTTAGTGATCATGTCAAAAAAAAGAAAAAAAACAGATCAATCATCAACTCTGATTCACCAGTTATTTCAACAAATCCCAACATTTTTCTTTCCTTCTCTACATCAGTTTTTTCATATTATTTCAGTTCTGAATTATTATCGTTTATTCAAATACTAATTTGGATATGGTTTCTGTTATGTTATTTGTTTCACATCTTTTTTTGCTGGTTTACTTCTTTTCGGTGAATCTTTGGCGCAATAGCTCTTAAAGATTTACCAGAGCATGGAAAGCACAAATGGATAACTGAATCAGATTATAATGTAAATATATATAGTTCTGTTGAGGGACTCATATTGAAAGGATCAGCTGGTGGTATGTAATCTGCACGGTACCAATTTTTTGGAAATAACTTCCCTTGTTTCTCCATCTTAAAGATATGTATACTCAAAAGTAATTCCAAAAAGGTAATTTATTGTTCTCTAAATCATATAGGATTTTTTTAGTTAATTATCCAATGCTTGATGGTATGAAAACAAAACCCAAACTTAGGCCCTGCTTAAGAGGTGAGAAAATTTTAGCGTTTTCTCTATTCAAACTTTTCGAAACGAAAACACGTTTAGCTACGAGACTGTACAAAAACAAAATTCCTTAAAAACAAAGTTAAAATGACCACTATTTTCAACAGATTTATATACGAATTTAAATCATGATAATAAGTTTCTTGGTTAATTAAATCGAAAACAAGCTGATTTTAGTATTTTCTGAAAACATTTGTAACTTCATTTTCAAGAAAATGGTTTTACAAAACCCAGATTTTCTTATTCTTATTTTCAATCAAATTTAAGATTTTAAACGTATTTTCTAAAAACGAAAAACTAAAGATTATAATACATCGTAAAAATTTTCATATTCTCAATTTCTGATACTTCAAAATTTCTTAATCAATGTACTTAAGGAACAAAAACTGGCTTCATCTGTTTGTCTAGCTCTTTCCTCCACACACACATCCCTTCAATCAAAGACTATTTTTAGCGTTATCTCAGTTTTTTTCTCTCTCTCTCTATCATCACACACATGTACCTCTTCATTCATGTAACTATTGGATTATTTAAATTTATTTATGGGCTAATATGTGATTATTATGTGTTGTAAACCCCGAAAGATAAAACCTAATTTAAGTGATCTTCTTAAGTTTTATTTTCAGGCTTTTATGTATCAAGTTTACAATATGTTTTACGTTAGAGACATTTAACAGTTTTATCAATGCAAAATTTAAAACCTGTGATATGGGATTGACGCTTGTGAAGGTCACTTCCTTAAAGATAAGAGGTCTGGTCCTCAAATTTAAACATATGTTCTTTTATGATATTTCATTTAATTCAGAAGAAAATACAGAGTAAACTCATAACCCTCCTTGAACTACGTTGTGGATTTCCAAGACTTATCATTCGATTCGTATTATTGTAAACATAAGATGGATCTGCACATTTACTTCAAAATAACAGTTTATACTTCCTATCGATTAAATACGATGCATTCTGTGGTCATGTGTGATGATTTCACCGTGAAATTACACTTTGCTCTACAGTAACCTCCACAATTAATGCAAACTCGATCCACAACTGCAGGTGCTGTTTCATTCCTGGACAGTATATTTCCAATTCTTATCTAGGAATTAAAGAAATCACGAGGCTACAAAGTCCATAAATGCATGCTTTAATGGCAGGCTTCATTCTGGCAAGTCTAAGCATTCCTTAGCTAGGTACACACACATGATATATCTCTCTTTGTTTCTCTATGAAATTTTTTAATGTCACTCATA
Source organism: Tetrastigma voinierianum (assembly GCA_016808115.1). NCBI lineage: Eukaryota > Viridiplantae > Streptophyta > Magnoliopsida > Vitales > Vitaceae > Tetrastigma > Tetrastigma voinierianum. Next base: position 174,653 of record JAEQBH010005586.1, on the reverse strand, counting down.
TACTTATTATAAATTTGATGGACAGTGCATCATAACATATAAGTAATCTTAAAAAAGAAAAAGAATCCCAATAATTTTGAAAAGAAAGAGAACAAATTAAAAAGAGACTGCACCATTTTAAAGCAGCACCTTCAACCATTCCATAAAGCTCAGCAGCACTGGGAAAGTAGATTGCAGGTTTTTTTTTTTTTTTTTGAGGGTATTTCAGGGTTATTTTTGTTTATTATTTGTTTTCCAACGGCTCCAAAACATCACCTAATGAAGTTGATAATTAGTGTTTACATTTGTCATAAAATTTGCTTTTTAAAACGAAAAATGAGATTAAAAAAACTATTATATATGAATTGAATTTCGTAGCTTTCCATTAGAGCTAAATTTTTTTAAATTTGAACAAAGTAAAGCATTAAGAATATATTGATGTATTAAAGAGTACTCTTCTTATCCACTCATATTAAAACTCCACATTTTTTAGATTATTCTACAAATGCTTTTTACGTGGAGCTTGATCGAGAATTTACCAATTTTATAATATTACATTGAAATCACAACATTTTGTATAGTTTGTTGGCAAAAATAAATTTGAATAAGGCATGTTTTGCTCCTAGAGAATGAAAATTGACAATATGAGGTTTATTCTTCTTTATTATTATGTTTGAATGATTTAAATGATAATAACAATAAAATAAAATAAAAATTTTTCTGAAATGAAATCCCAAATAGGAATGAATCATATCGGGTTGAGTCATAATGAAATCCCATATATAAACTTATTGAGCCAATGGGTCTTTTAATTTTGTAATAAAATATAAATAATTATAAACAAGTATTTTAAGGCCAACAAAGGATGATGAAAAGGCAAATAGATTTTTGTGGACTCATACTCCTGAATTATGTGTCTACTTTTCGTTTACCGGTCACATCATTTCTCATATCTCGTCTTTTTCTACTTTTCGTTTTATAACTGTTTCCATCTACTATTTCAATCCTGCAAAAGCAAGGGCTTCACAGCGATAATAATGTTAATGATGGGGATTTATGTAAAGGTGGTTGATATTTTATTCATTTTTTGTTATTGATAATTAATAAAAAGAAAATATTTTAAAATAATTTTTATAAAAAATTTAAATAAAATAAATTCTATAAAATTTTATATCTTTAAATTATTTAATATGGATAGAATAAGTTTAAAGTAATAAATAAAAATAATATATTTTAACTCTTTTTTTTTTTTACTTTTATCTCCCTTTTTTTTTTTTTTTACATTTCTTCCAAATTTTTATGAATATCAATCATAGCATTTTGTTTTGTTTGAAGTATGAACTTCTTATATCCAAGCAAATTTGATAACATTAAAATATGGTGTTTATATATTCTTTATTGAAAAATTACAAATCCTTTAAAGCTTTAATGGCTCAAACGGTAAAAAGCTGGGATGAGAAATCCAAGTTGGAATCCTCATAACAACAAACTAATTATATAAATATAATGTAAAATGAATAATGTAAAAAAAAAAACGAAAAGAGAAATTACAAATAAAAGGGTATTTTGTTGTAATTGGAAAAAAGTTTTAAAATGATTAGTGATGAAATCTTTTTAGAAAAAAATATATATTTATGATACAACTCAATCTTGTTTTATGATTTGCAAACTGAAAATTTATGGTTATGTATGTCCTCAAAAGTACTAAAAGAAAGAAAAAAAAACCAAAATTTTTATAATATTTAAAATTTGGTTGTTCAATAAAAGTGACCAACATAAATAAAATTACTTGAATAATATAATCTTTATATTGACGAGTTAAAATAATAGTTCTATTTTCTTTCAATTTTTTTAATTTTTATTTTACTTTTTTCTTTCTCTCACATTTTTCTCAAATTTTCTAAATATCAAACATAGAGGGAAGTTTAAATTGATGATGGAGCCCCTTTTTGTGTATAGAAATAAAAATCTTCACGTGACTTAGTTAATATCATGCTTTAGCATCCTTGAATGAGCAGATTTTTTCAGTAGACATTTTTATCATTTTTCAACCCTTCTGTGCATGATGCCGAAGATCCACTTCTTGATTGTTAATGCATTTTTTATCCATAATTCTTTTTCTAACATTTTTACTATTATATTATACTCATATTGAATTAACTGCATGAATTTTAATAAATTTAACATAAATTAATATAATTAAATATAATTAATAGATTTATAATTTGCTACAGTTAAAAAATTGGCGCTAATTTTAATGCGAAGCGATTTCCTTATAACCCGTAACTACATACAAACAAATCAATTCAAACTAAAATACGAATATGAGAATTTAAACCTAAAAGAAAATTAAACTTACTTGATCCATAATAGTGAACTTGATCTCCACAAAAATTAATTTGTATTGTTTCACATCTTTAATCTTGTAGCCTTTAATCTATTCCTCGATGATATAGAGATTTTCTCTTTAATTGGCTATACATCGCACGCATCAGAACCGATTGTGCAGCCCTTTATAGTACTCTAATTGTACAAGTTCCTAAAAGGCCCTTGAACTTTTCCCAATAACTTTAACCCTTAAACTCAATTTTACCAGACAAGAGGAGGAAATTTCACCCATAATTTCAACATAATACAAAGACTAATCATCACCATGCGTAACAATAATTGAAATAAAAACTATAAGGCTATTAACCCAAATATTAGACATAATTTAATATTCTCCAACTTGATTCATGCGACTTGAAGCTTCAAAATATAATTTAACGCGAACTTTAATATGAAACAAACAAGTCACATACCATATGAATCAAATCAACCGAATCATGGCGGTCACTGGCCCAGCAAAGCCACTCCATTCCTTCCATGTATTACAAGTAAATCTAACTCAATTATTCTTTAATAATAAGGCAAACACATGTTTTATTCCTTAATGTCTTATTTCCAAGACCCATACATGTAATCACAAATAACAATGTGCATGCTAATAACGTGATTAACAGAACCGCAAACCCAAATAACAATCATAGAATTCTTAAAGTGTCATCCGTAATAATAATGCTAGGCAAACATAAGTACATATATATGTCTATAATTAAAACCGCTCTACAAGGACTTATCAGAATGCCCATTCTCTCAACATGGCTAATAAAATTTCGGGGCAACAATCCCTTAGTTAATCTGACCGCGATCATATGCGATCACCGGTGCCAATATGCAATAATAGACACTCTTTGGTTTTGCACTTCTTCTTTACAGATAGATATTTAAACCCATATGCTTGCACCTTTGTGTATCTATCGCCTAGAGAAGAAAACAACGCAGATATCAATAAATTCTCAATCCGCTTGGCAATACTGGCCGACAATGCCCAAACCTGAGATAAAATTCCATAGCCACAATGATTGAATTGTAGCCTCAAAGCACGCTGCTGTACTCTACCTTCCATAGTGGAAGTAGCAATGATGCATCGCTTCGTGACTCTTCCATGAAATTGCTCCATCATCAAAAGGAACAAATAGCCAAATGGATTTTCGAATCCACACATCCAAAGATAGTTCAACTGGAATAAATCCTTAAGTGACTTCTAGGTTATTCGATCTTCTATATATGAGCATATGTTCCTTTAGTGCTCAGGCAATCGTATGACTTTCTTCGCAAATTTCCCGTTGGTGTACCCGTGATTACTTTGATAACGGCTCAACATTCCGACAAAGAAATCGATGTTCGGTCGTGTACATGTTCGGGGCGCGATACAAACTTCCAACCACTGAGGCATAGGGAATATTTTCCATTTCTTTACGTTCTAAATCATTTTGAGGACATTGAGATCTACTGAAACTGTCCCTCTTTGAATTGGAACCGATTAGCTGCGGCTTTATCCATTCTCTCAGATCTCTAAGACTTTATCGGCGTGCTTCCGAGACAATCCTAATACTCTCGTGATCCGTCGCGTAATATTTCTATCCCTATCACATAAGATGCCTCACCCATATCCTTCATCTCAAAATTCTTAGAGAGAAACTCTTTAACATCACGCAACATGCCCTTATCATTAGCAGTAAAAAGAATATCTTCAACATACAATACAAGAATTACAACCTGCTCCCAAAGGACCTTCATGGTGATACACAGTCACCAGTTAGCTTACAAACTATAGATAGACAATATGGTATATTGAACTTTAAATACCATTGTCTGGAGGTCTGTTTTAATCCATAAATTGACTTCTTCAATTTACATATTAGACTTTCCTTTCCCCGTGGTCTCAAAGCCTTGCTACCGATCCATATAAACTTCCTCCTCTAAATTCCATTCAAAAGGCGGCCCTACATCCATTTGGTGAAGCTCAAGACTGTAATGAGCTACTTTCAATGCTATAATAATTCCCAAAGAGTCTTTCTTGATACAGAGAGAAAGTCTCTTTATAGTCAATGCCATCTTTTCCGAGTGTAACCTTTGGCAACAAGTCTCTGCTTTATACCTTCGACATTGCCCATAGAGTCTGCATTTAGTCTTAAAGACCCATTTACAACAACTTTTTAACCTTTCCGCAATTTCGTCATTACCTAAACATTGTTATCATTATAGATTTCAACTTTCTTTCATGGCATTATACCATTTTTTAGAATTATTACTTTCCACAAATTTTCTTTAAATGACTGATCATTATCCATGCTCAAATCACTTTCATGCTCAAGTGCATACACAATGTAATCATCGCAATAGCGCATCTCTCACTCTAAAGTAGGGACGCTTTAATACTACTTCCCCGTTGAGGTTGCACTGTTCACACCCCAACATTACTATCCTCCTCTCATTGACTACCACATCATGATGTATATGAACCTCAATATGTTGTTGTTCCCTATGACTACTATGTGTCCGTGCTACAAAGAGCGTGAACACAACTTGAGAAGGAACATTAGATGTAGACGTTTCCACTAATGTTTCCTTAATCTCTATATTACGACTTTCACTACTCCCACTGATGTTGCCATTCTCAATGAAACGAGCATTACTGCACTTTAGCATTCTCATACCGTGTCAGACAAGAAAATCAGAATCCTTTAGACTTTTAGGATACCCTATAAATAGAACCACTAATGGTTCTGGTCCAATTTCTTTCATGTGGGATTTCCTGTAAATCCTCACTTCGCTCTCGCGCCCAAACGTGAAGATGCCTCAAACTCGCCTTTCGCCCACAGCCATAAGGTGTCTTAGGAACTCGCCTTTACTAGAATCATATAAATATATTTTACAGCAACATCTGGTGGTCAAACAAAGGGTGACCATTATTCACTAATTCTAATTACATCCACTCGGAGACATATTTACTCGCACAACATTTCATGTGTGTCATAATACACTGTACAATGCCTTGGGGATTCATGAACTGTAATGACCTGTAATTTGTCCGGTTTAAGTCATAATATCAACAATCTGAATTCTATCTAATTAATTTAATTTTTTCTGAAATGGTCCGCTCAACTGATTTTAATGCTCAAAAGCATTCACCGCGACTCTTTCTGAAAAAGTAAAGGTAATAACACTTAATGATCATCGTTAAAAAAGTAATAAACAATTTCTCTGTCGCGATTGAGTTAACAAAAGGAATCATGTTATCGTGTGGTTCAAACTAATCAACCTGGTGTTTGTATCATTTCTGATATGTTTGGTCGCTTCCCTAACGCAATCCAGTTATATATCATCTGTCCAGAAACCAATATAGAGATAAAATTCACTATTAATGTTCCGCAAGATTCTTTCTTGATATGAACTAGTTCTTTGAAATACAAATACTTGAGAGACTATTCCAAAAAGCATCTTTAATAACTAAACATCAAGATTCAATAATAAATATGAAATACAAATTTATTAGATTAATATTATAAAGGGATCCAAAAAACAAAGACTTAAAATTCATTGAATAATGAAAAGATTTATTTGAACCAAACTGAACCCAAAGATCAACTGGGAAACAATGGTGATTTTATATCATATAAGGATTTCGATCCAACAGAAATGATCAAAACGGAACTGGGTGTCAATATTTAACTGGAAGCATCCAAGCTTCCTATGAAAGAAACTTTCACTTTCCTTATGGTCGGATCGTAAGAAATCCCTCGTGACATATGTGAAACATGAGAAGCTGCACCGCATCTAACCACCAAGTATTAGAAGGTACTTCAATTAAATTCGACTCAAAGCATACAAACATAATGTATACTCTTTCTTTCTCGAACCATGCCTTGCGTTCTCTCTGCACTCATTCTTGAAGTGTCCACCTTTCCACTTAAATGACATTTCTTTTTACTTTTAAGCATCACCCTTAACTTTCATGGGTTGCTTTCTTTCTTTCCTTACATTGGGTCTTGTTTACCGGCAATATTAAGATAAGTATATGAATGTGCCAAGGGGCTTGAACAGTATTCACTCCTCAAGCAGCCCTTTGCCTTGCCTCTTCCCCTCGTAATAGCATGTGGTCTTAGTTTCCTAAAGGTTCCACTTTCTTTAAGTGTATTATAGCCTTGACTTTAACCTCTCAAACTCTGCCTCTCCTCGAAGGGATTGGAGAATGAATTGTACCAGAAAGCTCTATCCAATTCCATGTTCATAGCCTTGCTTATTTCCACACATTAACCATGGGAGTGGAGGTGATCATGCATTGATTGACTAATGTCATATTTACCGATAGATCAGTCATGAGAGTCGCTTAATTACGCACGATCAATAAATGATCCGTATTGGTGAAGTTTTTTAATCTTTACCTATAACCCTCACATTAGTTGTTCTCGCATGGAAGGTTTCTTACATTACCTGGGCTTATGCTTAATTTCAAGAAACTTAATAGCAACTGATCTGACCTTTCCCATGTCTCCCACAAATACTTTTCCGCCGCACTAGAATCGGTAGAGGTTCCAGCAGTTTATTTTTCCATAACTAGAGCCGACGATACAGTTATGCCAGCATGATACTTAATATACTCGATCCACTCATCATACTACAAGTCCATGGAATTTGGATTCCAATGGCGCTAAATTCTTTAAAGATGCCAAAGTGCCGCAAACAATTAATATCTCACACTTAATACCTTGAGTTAAACCATGTAACAATTCGCATAATTAAATAATAATAACATGATTCAAATCACTGGGGTCAAATTCAAATGCAACATCACAACATATAGCACGCCAGGCAGGCAAAATTCAACTTTCATTAATCGTTAATCAAATCCAAATCTAATATATGAGACATCTTGGATGCACTCTCAATCTATTAATTAGGATGTGATGTACAATCACGACCATATCAAATACAAGTAATGATCCACCTTTGGGTGACCTTATAACTTTGTATTTAAATGATCACAAATATTTACCTAACCTTAAAATGTCATTTATAGCGCAATTTAATAAATATTTGTATACACATGATTAAATATTTAACTAACATACAAGTGGACCACTTGGTGACTAACACACTTTCTATAATATAAATATTTAATCTATGTGACAATATAATTTAACTATTTAGTTTTAATTAATTTTACTTTATGAATGAGCAGACAATTTCAGTTCAGAATACTTGCAGAAAAACAACAGTTATTTCTGACTGTAAAACTGATTCGAAAAGTGAAACTGTTAACTCCCAATATAGTAGACTCAAACCCTTTCTAAAAAACATATTATGGGTTCTGTAACTCATTCGAGTAAAAAGTTATGGCCGCTTTAATAATGCACTCCATCTGCAAAGCATGGAAAACCCATTTTTTATGATTGAAAACCTTATTCAAATAAAAATCACCCAATCATGACCATCATAACTCATAAGATTCAATATATGTGATTTGATTCATGATAAATAATCTAAAGATTATTATCAACTCAAATAAAAACATAATTGAATATTATATTATGTTTTTAAACATTAAACACACAATCAATTAAATCCTAATTTTAAAATTCTCAAATTTCATAAACCCTAATTTGGTGAATTAATTATTTGTAAGGTGGCTCTGATACCAATTGATAAAGAAAAATTGGCGCTTTAATTTTAATGCGGAAGTGATTTCTTATAACCCAGAACCACATACAAACAAATCAATTCAACCAAAATATGAATATGAGAATTTAAACCTAAAAAGAAAATTAGGGAAACTTACTTGGATCCATAATAGTGAACTTGATTCCACAAAATTAATTTGTATTGTTTCACCTCTTTAATCTTGTAGCCTTTAATCTACTCCTCACGATATAGGGATTTTTTCTTTAATTAAGCTTTCATACACGCACGTATCGTAAACCGATTAGGTTTTCCTTTTATATGCAGACTCTCTAATTGTACAAGTTCCTAAAAGGCCCTCTTGAACTTTTCTTTAATAACTTTTAACCCTTAAACTTTAATTTTAATGCGACAAGAGGAGTGGAATTTCACCATAATTTCTAAACATAATACAGCACTAATCATCACCATGCGTAACAATAATTGAAATAAAAAAAAAACTATAAGTACATGAATCAAATATTTGACATAATTCTAACATTTTATACCTACATATTTTCAGAACAAGAAATATAAACTATTTGTCAATTATATTTTGGTTTTTGGAAATGTTTTTAAAAAATAAAAAAATTCAAAATATATTTGTTAATTAAATAGAAAAGGGGAAAAAAAAAAATAAAACAATCATTTTCTATGTTTATTTTTTGGATAAAAGTTTTTATTTTAATAGGTGGGAGTGGCACTCATATATTGAGGGGTTTGGTAATGGATGTTAATTTTTCTTTTTACTTTACCATTTTAAAACATCACAAATTTATTATTTTAAAGTAGCCTTCTCCTTTCCATACCACTTTCCTCATAATTTGGTGTTCATTCACACTTCGCAGTCACTCTTACATCTTCTTCTTCTCCTCCTTTTGTTACATTGAATCACATTCCATTTAAGCTTTCACCGTCATCTCTAGCCGTTGGATGATCTGATTCTTTTTTCTACTTTATACAAGAGAAAATTCCCACCTGAAAAATACTATGCTGCAGAATTTGATCTTTAGGCTATTTGATCTTATATCATGAGATCATCGCTAAGGCTCACGGCTTGCACTGTTTCTCAGTGAATCAAATTGTGCATTCTGAGTTTTCTCAATCTCCAGATCTATATATTTCTTTCATAGCTTGTCATATTCACTAACAGATTCTGTTTTTCATTGTGTTGTCAGCCTCGGCCCCACTTTCCAATTGAACAAATACTCTTCCTTCCATTTCTTACAGTCACTTATTTTAGTTTTGATCCTCTTGCTACTAATTTCATTTGTTTCTGTTTTGTCCAAAAAAAACACAGAAAAGAAAAGAAAAGAAAAGAAAAGAAAAAACAAATCCAACTGAGAGACGAATATTCACTACTGATTATGTTTTTCATTTTGTTGCCAGCTCCGCCCACTTTCCAATTGAACAAATACCTTCTCCTTCCATTTAACACTCTCACTTATTTTAGTTTTGATCCTCTTGCTACTAATTTCATTTGTTTCTGTTTTGTCCAAAAAAAACACAGAAAAGAAAAGAAAAAACAAATCCAACTGAGAGACGAATATTCACTACTGATTATGTTTTTCATTTTGTTGGTTAGCCCGGGCCCACTTTCCAATTGGAACAAATACTCTTCTCCTTCCATTTCAGTCACTTTTAGTTTTGGATCCTCTTGCTACTAATTTTTATTTAGTTTTGCTTTATCCAAAACCACAGAAAAGAAAAGAAAAAACAAATCCAACTGAGAGACGAATATTCACTACCAATTATGTTTTTCATTTTGTTGGTTAGCCTGACCCCACTTTCCAATTGGAACAAATACTCTTCTCCTTCCATTTCTTGCACTCACTTATTTTAGTTTTGATCCTCTTGCTACTAATTTCATTTGTTTCTGTTTTGTCCAAAAAAACCATAGAAAAGAAAAGAAAAGAAAAGAAAAGAAAAAACAAATCCAACTGAGAGACGAATATTCACTACTGATTATGTTTTTCATTTTGTTGGTTAGCCCGACCCCACTTTCCAATTGGAGCAAATACTCTTCTCCTTCCATTTCTTACAATCACTTATTTTAGTTTTGATCCTCTTGCTACTAATTTCATTTGTTCTGTTTTGTCCAAAAAAACCACAGAAAAGAAAAGAAAATAAAAGAAAAGAAAAAACAAATCCAACTGAGACGAATATTCACTACTGATTATGTTTTTCATTTTGTTGGTTAGCCCGGGCCCACTTTCCAATTGGAACAAATACTCTTCTCCTTCCATTTCTTACAGTCACTTATTTTAGTTTTGATCCTCTTGCTACTAATTTCATTTGTTTCTGTTTTGTCCAAAAAAACCACAGAAAAGAAAAGAAAAAACAAATCCAACTGAGAGACGAATATTCACTACTGATTATGTTTTTCATTTTGTTGAGTTAGCCTGGCCTACTTTCCAATTGGAACAAATACTTTCCTTCCATTTCTTAATATTTTAGTTTTGATCCCCTTGCTACTAATTTATTTGTTTCTGTTTTGTCCAAAAAAACCACCGAAAAGAAAAGAAAAGAAAAGAAAAGAAAAGAAAAAACAAATCCAACTAAGAGACGAAATGAATGTAGACAAGGTGAAATCCTAAAATTCAAATTTTCTCGAAAAATGAAAACTGGTGATTTGGCGAAAATCCCGAAATTTTTATCCTACGATTTAAACGACTTCACTGGCGAATCATCTCGCTAAATCTAATTTACTACGCTGACACAACAATCCGGTGACAATGAATTTCATGTTTTTCGGCGATCGAAATACTCACGTAAATCCGCTCGAGACATTGACGACAAAGCTCACCTACTACACGTGATTCACGACACGTCAAAGATTGTATAGACGACTGAACGACGCCTAGATCAAGTGCCGTCGGCCAAAATCAAGATAAAAGGACATGAAGTGACTTCAGAATTTATCTTATAATGTCAAAAAAATGAAATACATTCATCTTTCTCAAATGGAGAAAACTAGTAGGGGCTGGAAACAAATGGGCAGAGTGAAGTTTTTAGGATTCAGAGAGAGAAGGAACCCTATTCTTCTAAATTTGTTCAATCGGGTCATTTGGCTCGACGGAAAGAAGAAGAAATGATTTACGCGGCGAGGGCTACCGCCAGTGGGCACCGATTTAAGGAGTCTCAGCTAACTCTAAGAGGAGATCTTTCCTACTATGGAGTATCTTGCTAAGAGCCATGTTTATGGTTTAGGGATATTCTCTGAGGCTTAATTTTTAAATTAGAATCTGGTCTCAAACCTTTGAACCGAGTGGAGTAAAAATCCCACCAGAAATGCAAATGCTGCCAACCCGAGGCTCTCAATCGCTCATAAGGAATAGTGACATGGATTTTCTGGTGATTTTTATGATGTTGAGTGATTCAAAATGAATCATTGTCATGAACTGTTCATGAGCTAATTTGATGTTATTGGTCGTGAATTCAGATAACACGATTTATGCTGATTAATACAAGCAGATAGTGCTAATGCTTATATATTAGCATGAGTTTGTTTGATTGACATCACGATTCCATACACACTGTGGCTGTGGGTTTGAGCGCATTTACATGAAATCGGTTAAAAACAAAAATGTTTCTGCGAAATGAATTTCAAGGAAAGATTTACTAAAGAATTGCTCTCGAGAGTCATTCAAATTGCATTACTTTGATTTATGACTACGACCGCTTAAGCGCTATCTGAAGAATTCGCTTCGAGGGTAGTCCAACATTCATCAAACTGCTAGCAAGTTTTTGAGAATAAAGCTTTTTGTTTCAAACCTGATATTTTACTCTCATTCGGGGTTTAGGCATATGAGGGAGTCTGCAGACTCTGATGGCGATCGACTACGCTGACATTCAAAGAGTGCCTACGAATTTTGCCACGTGATTGTTTGCCATGGCATGTGCACTTAGGTGGGAGTAACCCATGTAGGAAATTATCTCATCGGGCTTTGCCTACCCCTTGGCCGAGGATCACCATTTCAGTACAGGAGTGTGCACAAATGATTCGCCACTAGAGGTCTGCGAAGAAAGCCGATTGTGGTTTTGGTATTGATTTTGTATAACATGTATTAGATTTGTAAATTTTAATATATGTTGAATTAAGAGTAATGTAAAACTCTCGAACCATGTAATATATTCGTCAGATATATTTTGATGAGTATTGACGTGGGGCCCAAGGGCCATTTTACTCATTTTTATTCATATACATGACTTTAAGGCTGTCGCATGAAAAATTTAGGATGTGTTGTATTTGGGTAGAGCTCCCTTGCATGTGCGAGACTCGCCTGATTTTCATGAGTGGCGTCGGGTTACCCGACATCCAAGATTATTTCGTAGGTTGACGGGTTATCAACGGATCCCCGGTATTTAGGGCGTCACAGATCATTATTGCGGTTGCTAGGAAAGTATCAGAGTAATTGGTTGCTCCAATTGGATGCCAGCTTAGTTATCTGTTCTGCTATCGTACCTATACTCATCAACTTCACATCAAAGTTGAGAAGTTGGGGACGACGAGGGTTGACTTGCAGATAAGTGTTGATGAGGTTACGAGAAGAGAGAGGATGAACTGAATTACCGTCGTGACTGGCCGACCTAGTAGACGATCATAGGAGGCAAGAGGAATCCGATGATGAAAGATGAAACAAGAGGTTTGAATGGTGGTCAGGTCCTAACTTCTAATCCTAAGTCACCGTACCACTTTCGGTGTAGGAAGCATGATACAAGAAGGCGTAGGTTATCATTGAAATCCAAGAAGCTCACAGTTTCCCTTATGGAATTTCATACAGCGTCCCTCCACAGAGTGTAACGTTTAAAGAATATGAAACTTTCAAGTCAAGAGACTCGAATTTGAACAAAATTACGGATGGATTAAGAGATGATAAGATGAAGATGATTGGGGTATGGAGGATGGGGGGCATGGGCAAAACCACACTTAGTCAAACAAGTTGCTGAACAAGCCAAGCACGAGAATCTGTTCACCACCCAAGTCTATATAGATGTATCTTGGACTCAAGAAGGAGGCGAAATAATTCAACAAGGAATTTCAGACATTCAACAACATATTGTAGACATGTTGGGCTTGGAACTTAAGGAGGTCACTACACCCGCTAAAGCAACTAGACTAAAGAAGGAGAAGATCCTTATTGTCTTAGATGACATTTGGAAGGAAGTTAACGTTGAAATATAAACTAGAGTTTAGGCCTTATTCATCTAAAGTGTTGTTGATTTTGGGTTATTAGTTTTTTGGGCTTTAGTTTTATGTGGTCCATAAGAGAGCCCAATTTCTAGAAGCTTGTTCAAGATATTTCCATGGAGTTGTCTAGAATGAGGGTAGTTTTAGAATTTCAAAGAGAACTCTAGAAAGTCATTTGTAACCATTAGATTAGATTTGTGATGGCATAATCCTAGCCATTGGTTGAGGAGGTGCTACTAGTATAAATAAGGGTGATCTCTTGAGTTTGTAACCAAGCCAAAAACAAGAAGCCTTCAATAATACAAGTAGCCTCTTCCCCCTGATCATCTAGTCTCTCTCATCTTCAAGTTCTTCCTCCATTTTTCTTCCAACAAAGCGAGGTTATTAGGTCTCTAGAAATTTGAGTATGCTCTATGGTTGCAACATTGACTCACCTTCCTTATCAGAAAGAATTCTTGAGAACTCATTAACTTAGAGAGTTGGAGTATTGAGTCCCTTTTAGGTTTTTAGGTGTCATAGATTTTGTTTGTCCATTTAGATCTTTAAAATTCCAGCTTGAAGATCCTTTCTATAGAGATGTCGAGTAGCAGTATGGTTTCATTCCAAGTACCAACACTCAACAAGAGCAACTATGACAATTGGAGCATCAAGATGAAGACCCTTCTTGGATCACAAGATGTGTGGAAGATAGTAGAGAAAGGTCATAAAGAATCGAAGAATGAAGGTACTCTATCTCAAGCTCAAAAAGATAGTTTGAGAGACTTAAGAAAGAGAGACAATAAGGCTCTCTATCTGATCTATCAAGGATTAGATGAAGATGCATTTGAGACGATCTCGGAAGTGAAGTCGGCTAAAGAAGCATGGGAAAAGCTTCAAACCTCCTATAAGGGAGCAAATCAAGTCAAGAAGGTACGCCTTCAAACTTTAGGAGCCGAATTTGAAGCTTTGCATATGAAAGAAGGTGAAGTTATCTCCGCCTACTTCTCTAGAGTCTTGACGGTTACTAACCAACTAAAGAGAAATGGAGAGAAACTAGACGACATAAAAATTATGGAGAAAATTCTTTGATCAATAGATGCAAAGTTCGATCATATTGTCGCTATCATCGAAGATACCAAAGACTTGGAAGCCAAAAACAAGAAGTCTTCAATAATACAAGTAGCCTCTTCCCCCTCATCATCTAGCCTCTCCCATCTTCAAGTTCTTCCTCCATTTTCCTTCCAACAGTTAATTTGGAGAAAGTTCGAATTCCTTGTAAAGATGATGATCGCAAAGACTGCAAAATAGTGTTGGCTTCTAGAAACGGAGACCTATTATGCAAAGAAATGTGCACATATGCATGTTTTCAAATTCAACATTTACCACCAAGAGAAGCTTGGAAATTATTTAAGAAGACAACGTGTGATTCCATGGAGAATAATAATCTTAGAGAATTGTAGCCCACAACAAGGGAGATAGTTGAAGAATGTTAGGGTCTACTAGTTGCAATTGTGACAATTGCAAAGGCATTATAAGAAGAAAACGTAGTTGTGTGGAAGAATGCCTTGGAGGAATTAAGGAAATCTAGGTCTGCACCAACAAACATCAACAGAGTGGAGGAAAAGGTATACACATGTCTAGAGTGGAGCTACAACCATTTGAAAGGTGATGAAGTCAAATCATTGTTCTTACTTTGTGGTTGCTTGAGTTATGGTGATATTTCAATGGATGGCTTATTAAGGTGTGCTATGGGTATGGATTTCTTTGATCGCATCAAATCATTGGAGGAAGCCATAAATAAACTAGTTACGTTAGTGAGAATCCTCAAAGCCTCAAGCTTGTTGCTTGACGGTAAAGACCATAGAGACTACTTTTTTGGAGGCGGAGGAAGATCAAGGTTTCTTTTCATGGATGTTGATGATAACAAGAGTGTCAAGATGCATGATGTAGTTTGTGATGTTGCTAAAAATATTGCATCCAAGCATCCTCATCAATTTAATATTATAGAAGATGTTTCATCTGAATAGTGCCTACTTATTGGTAGAAAATGGATAATATTAGTAATTCCAAATCAGATAATGATCCAGTATAATCAAGTCTTTCCAATTTAATAAGAAGATCCTAATAATACTATATTGGCACAATCTTAGACTTTCCAATCTAATCAGAATACTGTGATACTATTGTACTGGCTAGAAGATCTGGAAAAAGTAAATCTGAGAATTTCCAATGTGATAAAAGTATGATATTATCTAGAGTCCTCAAATCCAAGTTTTATGAAGCCTATTAAAGGGATGCATGGGACGACCATAGATAAGGAATTGAACACAACTAAGGTGCACAAATTGCATATCAAAGGAAGAGTGCTGAATGGTGCGGAGTGGAGATACTCTCTAAAGTATTGCACGTTAAAAGCTTCTCACTTATGAGAGATGATTTCCTTTATATCTTGTTAGTTGATATATGAAGGGTAGTTTGCTAGATGCCGAGATAAGGGGAACAAGGGGTTGTTCTAAATCCCATTGGGGAGTGAATAGGTGAAAGAAGGGTCTTGGGTTAAGGGGGGATCCTGTCCATGTAAGACTAGTTGTAACTTATTCAAAAATAGTAGAAATCTTTGCATTTGTAGCCCCGCGGATGTAGGTAAGGGCGAACCGCGTAAACATCTATGTGTGTTGTGGTTGCTTTTCATGTTGATTTATTCATCTTTTACATCACGTTCTTGAACCACGTTTGAACACTGCCATAGACAGTGTTAGAACGAGGTCTTTAACTCATAGTTATAATTTTCAATTGGTATTAGAGCGGGTCACTCTATGTTACTGTTAAGACCAATTGATATATACAAATTTACGATACTATTACCATATGACTATTTGCTAGATCCCTCAGAAGTATTCGATTAGTACCCTAAATAGTGCGTATCGAAAGCCTCTGTTTGCAGCGTGTTTTATGCGCTTTTTGTGTACTAATCGACTTCAATAACCTTAATTGATATTATTCGAGTCCCTGGCCATATTGATCACATTTTGTAGCTATTTTAGAATAGACAACTTATTTCAACACTAAACCCTATGAATTATTTAATTGAGGACTATATCAACAGAATAGATGTTTATCGAGTGATTATGAGAATTGCAATTGGGTTGAAATTCAACTCGCACTTCCAATTTTCAACTCATGAATATCACACCTGCATCCCTGACGCTTTGACCCACTTGTCAGGTGGTTTAATACAAGTTTTCCTTTATGTAATTTTGATTCTCAAGACACTTTGTAATTTCCTTTTACCGAGTTTCATATAAGCTCAACCATGCTTATAATCAACCTAAACTTTTGGTATACCATCAATCAATTTAGCAATAGAGAACTACTAAGCTTATTACTCACAGCCTTCCCTTCCATTTTTTTCATTTTCCTCTCTCTCACATCACATAAACACTTCTCCTCGAGGATGACAACTCGAGGATGGTCGGGCTAGGACCTCTTCCTCCTTGGAAGAGAGGTTGGCTTAGGGTGCAATGGAGGTAACTCACGGTTCTCTGCTTAACGTAGGCATTTATTTTCATTTATGTTCCTATCCTTCACCTAGGTTTAAATCTCCTAGATAAGACTTTAATTAATTTGATTGTATTCTTTAGAATACCTGACTTTATTGTTAGATTCAAAGATATTCATTAGTCGCTTATATTTGTTACTAAAAGATGGGTCCAGGAGGTAGAAGTTTTCATTGTCCGGCACCATGAACTGCTAAATGCAAGTTCTACTATTTTTCATGTATGCAAGCAGCGGGGTATTTCATGCTCCTCGCTTCTCACCTTAGGTTAAATCTTGCATGCTCCTCCTTAATGCATTTTATGGTGTTTTTTGGGTCCAGTGGATATTTCATTAGATCCACGATGCCCAAGAGTTGCTCCTTATTAGTTATTGCGGGGTAGGTTTGAGAGATGTGTTTCACTACTGTGGACATTTATGCCTAATAAAAATGCTTTTATCAAAAGGAAAATTATTGTATTTAGTTTAAAGTTGAATGAAGGATCCTGCTTTTAGAGAGATGATTTATATGTCATCCTCCTAATGCCAGGAATGAACCCGGGGATTTAATTATAAGTTCAGTGAACTTAAAACTCATAGAGGCCTAATTAATGAAAGGAGTCTTTTTCTTATTTTTTCTCATTTATTTAGTCTAAATCACTATACACTCTAAAGCTTATCAAGCCCAAACTAAATTGAAATTCACCATTTTCAACTCACCTGTAATTACTATAATAAGAAAATCCATCTCTGTTCACCTTTAGAGCCACTATACCTGTAGTAGCTTTGCTACGCCGTAGTAGGAACTTAGATATAAATTTTGCTGATTTCAACACCTTACCTCTAATTACTAAAGAATCAAATGGCAGCCAAGCAGCCGATGCAGTCTTGTTAGAGAAGAGTGGGCAACTCGTGATTCAAACTCTACAAGTTTTGGGTGCAATCTCATTTCTTTTATTTTTTATTCATTTTTCTCACTTGCGCTTCACTCCAGTAGGGAATATGAAATTCCACTACAGGAGTCAAGACTTCCCTGTAGATCAAGTATTATTGTTTCTATTATTAGCTAACCAATAACCTTTTGTTGGTCTTGTTTTGTTGGTTTTTTTGCTCAGGGTGTGATCATATGCTTATGCATGGGACGTAAAACACCGCTGGTGCAAATTGGAAAGGCTAGGTGCTTCAATTGAAGAGGGTTGTGAAGTTAGCCTACACACCAATCAGATGGAGACTCCACCTGAGGAACAGTAGAGCCAACAGGGGGTTCATCGGGAACCCAATGCCTACAATTCAATGAGGGATCACATTCACCCACCAAGGGTGAGTGCACCTCATGCATTATACCCCCGCAGAGGATGTAGTGGAGCATCAGATTCGTGCCCCGTCCTAACTTTTCACGGTATGGAAAATGAAAATCCATACACACATATTCGACTTCTCGAGGAGGTTTGTGTCTACTTTCAAGGAAGGTGCATTCGATATGGATTTGCTCAAGATGAAGCCTTCCTCGACCAAAGATAAAGCCAAAATTGCTTAATTCACTAAGGCAAGGACCATCGTGGATCAATGAGTCAACAGTGTAGAATTTTGAAGAAGTTCTTCAAATGCCCATAAGACCAACAATTTGAAGATGAAGATCTACACCTTGCGCCTCATGACAAAGGAAAGGTTTTATATCGTTGTCGGGAAAGGTATCTAGAAAACCATCAATGCGTCACATCATGGCTTCGATACATGGATGTTGGTCAACCATTTTTATGATGGGATGTCCTCTCCCATGAAACAACTCTTGGAAACCATGTGTAGAGGGGACTTCCTCAACAAAAATCCAAATGAAGCCATGGATTTTCTCAACTATGTTGCCGAGACCTCCAAAGCTTGGGATGAACCAAATCCTAGGGAGACTGACAGACATAGGCCCCTAGTGAACCAAAAGGGGGGGATTTTTTCACTATAAGAGGAAATGGAAATGAAAGCCAAGCTATCTTCTTTGACTAGAAGATTGGAAGAGCTAGAATTGCGAAATTAGCATGAAGTACAAACAATAACTGAACCACCTGTACCTCTCCAATCCTGTTTTAATTGCCAATCCACTAGTCATCAAAGAGATCAATGTCCAATTGCTCCTTCAATTGGAGATTTGATGCAGGAGCAAGCAAACATAGTGGATGAAAGTAGGCACCCAATAAGTGCTCCATATGGGAATACCTACAATCCAAATTGAAGGAACCATCCTAATTTATCATGGAAGCCAAAACCCCAGATTATACTCCCACAGGTTCACAACAACAACAAACCCCACCTACACCTGTGAGAGCAAGCCATCAGTGAATTGGGAAAGCAAGGTAAAGGCTGTCACTGCTGAAGAACGTAAGACATCAATGCTCGCACTACACAAAAATCAACACTGGAAGGCACTTTCAAAAAAAGATTAGATGACTTGTAGTACTCAGTCTCCAAGTTGACTAGCCAGCAGCAGATGCAAGAAAAAGGAAAATTTCCCTATAAAAAACAACCAAACTCCTCAATGATTATACTTAAGGAAGCTCCTCCAAAGGACTCGAATCCCAAATTGAACGAGGTCAAGGCAATCATCACACCGAGGAGTGGCAAAGAGCTTACAAAGCTATCACAAAGTACAGACTCAGAATCAGAAGCTATTGATACCAACCAGGAGGTGGTGATCAAGGCACGTCGGGGGAAAATAAGCCATCCCCACCCTTTCCTCAATCATTGAAAACTGGGGCAGCGCCAACGAGTAATGAAATTTAGAAGGTCGAGGCAAGTCAAGGTCAACATCCCATTACTTGACATGATTAAGCAAATCCCTACTTATGCAAAATTCCTAAAGGATTTGTGCATAGTCAAAAAGGGATTGAGACACAAGAAAGCCTTCAGAATCGAACAAGTCACCCCATTATCCAAATGCAAGACTCTAGTGAAATATAAAGATCCAGTCCGACCATCCTTCGCCATCATAGGGGCATTTGCGTGAAGAAAGCACCTAGATTTGGGAGCAAGTGTGAATCTCCTCCCCATTCGGGCGTGGCCAGCAGCCTGGTCGGGGAGCTGAAGCCCACTCCTCCATCATTACACTTCCGATAGGTCATCAAAATACCAAAGGGAATGGGAGATGGTCCCATTTAGGTGGACAAATTTTACTATCTAGTAGATTTTGTTGTACTCGACACAGAACCAGTAGCAGCAGGGACCAATTATGTACCGATCATCTTGGGAAGACCATTCTTGGCCACCTCCAATGCAATTATCAACAACAGGAATGGTGTCATGCAACTCACCTTTGGAAATATGACTTTAAAGCTCAACATCTTCCACCTAAGTAAAAAGCACATGCAACCGGAAGAAGATGTCCAAGAAGAAGCATGCATCATTGACACCATCCTAGAGGAACAAGCTGATTAGCAGGGTATGCTGGATATACTAGATGAAGAGTTGATTGAGTGTGCAGAAGGGCAGGAGGAAGTTGACATAAAATCTGTGCAAGGATATTGGAGAAGAAGAAATGAAATTCTTGTGGTCAGTGATCTGAAGGAAAAATCACATTTTAAAAATAGATCTCAAGCTCGCTGTGGAATTAAAGTATGCTACTTGAAGACCGTGAACAATGTCCAAAGGGTCATTTCGGCCTTGCTTAGCACCGCACGAGGGTAGCCCGCCGTGAAGTCCTCAAACAACAAGAAAAGCCCTGCAGAATTTCCGATGTCAAGGGGTGCACACTCGCTGGGGCCAGCACTCCACCACATCTTTACTAGAGAGAGGCAAAGCCGGCTAGGCAACTCACAAAGAAGGCTGAACCCGCATATGCAAGAAGGTTAGAGTCGAGGTTTTAAAGTCGCCGTCGGCATCATACCCCATATCGACAAAGACCGGGTGAGTCCAACCTAGGTAGTATATAAGAAATCAAAGGATAACCACGCAGGTAATGAAGAAGGGAGTAGGAGATACCCACCGCCTTACTATAGGTGGAGGGTAAAATGATTATCTAAAGTTAAACTAAGTAACACGGTGATCATTTTCCTCTTCCATTATGGATCAATCGCTTGAGAGGATTTCGCCATCCCTTTTATTACTTCTCGATGGTTATTTCTAGGATATTTCCAAATTGAGATCGTTGTAGAGGATCAAGAAAAGACAACTTTCACCTGTCCATTTGGCACGTATGCATGTGAGGATGCCTTTGGCTTTTGTAATGCCCCGCCACATTTCAACGATGTATGCCTTCCGTGATTTTCGCCGATTAGTAGAACGATATAAGGTTTACATGGACGATATCAATAGCCTATGGAGAGAATTTTTGAGTGCCAACAACTCGAAACCATTCGCACATGTGCATAGAGAAAAACCTAGTGTTGAATTGGGAAAATGCCATTTTATGGTCACCAAGGCATTGTATCAAGTATTACTCATTTTGGAGAAAGGGATTGAAGTTGATAAAGCAAAAGTTGACTTGATTTCCAAACTGCCTCCACCCACAAATGTTAAGACTGTGAGGCAATTTTTGGGGCATGTAGGTTTCTACAAGACTTCTCAAAAATTGCCAAGCCACTTTATAAGCTTCTAGAAAAAGATGCTATTTTTGAATGGAACTCAGAATGTCAACAAAGGTTTGAGGAACTCAAGGCTTATTTAACCACTGCACCAATAGTGAGGGCCCCTAATCGGCGCTACCTTCGAGGTCATAAAGGATGCAAGTGACCTTGCCGGCCGGAGTGCCCTTGGACAAAGGGCAGAAGGAAAACCGTATGGGGTTTACTATGCTAGCAAAACACTTAATGAAGCTCAGAGGAATTACACTACCACCGAGAAAGAATTACGGGCGAGTTTTATGCCCCTCGGACAAGTTTTTGTGCTTTATTTTGTTAGTGGGTTAGGGTAGGGTGGGCCACTATCTTCACTGCACCATTCACTTTGAAATATCCGTCACTAAGAAAATGCCAAGGCTAGGCTTATTGTATCCTCTACATGAACAATCCTACAAATCTTGATAAAAGGTGAGAATGTTGTTGCTGATCACCTCTCTAGACTAACAATAGCACACAACACCCATAACCCCCCTATTTTTGACGAATTCCCGGAGGAGTCTGTACTCGCTGTGGACAATGCTCCTTGGTTTGCCCACATAGCCAACTTTTTAGTAACAAGGGAGTTGCCAACAGAATGGAAGGCACATGACAAGAAGTTTTTCCATGCAAAAATCCACTCCTACTATTGAGAGGAGCCCTAGTTGTTCAAATATCAGGCTAATAAAGATAATCATGTGTGTGCCTAAGGAGAACAACTCAGGATACTCACCATTGCCATGACATGTCAGGAGGTCATTTTGAGCCTGGGAAGACGTAAGCAAAGGAAGGTGTCGCAGGTAAGTCTGTCACATCTTTGTTTAAGGATGCCTATGCCATATGCAAACAATGCGACAAGTGTCATGTTGAAATCTCGTCATACGATGCCACCCGAATCCTATTCGGTTATCGAGTTATTCGACGCTTGGGGTATCTGGCTTCACGTGGGACCATTTCCCACTTCCTTCGTATTCTTACATTATGGTCGATTCGACCATGTGTCAGCAAGTGGAAGCAAAGGTTGTAGAGTGCCAGACCACAAGACCGTATTGAAATTCTCATGAAAACATTTTCTCCGCATTTGGAGAGTTCCCAAAGCCATAATTAGCATGAGGTTCACATTTCTACAACAAACCTTGAGAATCTCCTCCATCCAAGCATGGTGTCAAGCACAGCTGCCATTCCTTAAAAAATCCTGCACTAAAGGGCCAAGTAGAGTTAGTCAACAGGGAAATCAAGACTATATTGATGAAAGTGGTGAACTCGAACAGGAAGGATTGGTCTCTCAAGCTTCTGGATTCCTTATGGGCATACAGAACTACGTACAAGACCATCCTTGGAATGTCCCCCTATCGCCTAGTATATGGCAAGGCCTGCCACCTTCCGGTGGAACTTGAATATAAGGCTTGGTGGGCAATAAAAAAATTGAATCTGGACATGGGAATGATGCCTACTTCAATTCGAAAATTGCGAAGGACAAATTAAAGAAGTGGCATGATCGTACCATAACTCCTGAAGAACTTCAACCAGGGACCAAGTCCACTCTATGACCCAAACTCCACCTTTTCCGGCAAGCTCAAACTGATGATTAATTATTCATCGCTCATCGCATACGCTTAATGGTTCAAGGGACCTACTCAATCCAAATGATAATAGAGTATCCAAGGTCACTGGTCAAAGAGTAGTCACGTGCAAAGCAGATCAGACTGAGGAAATTCTCCTTCCGACCTCCTTGAGTCCTCAAAGCATACATTTAGAGTATTCCCGCAGTGTCTACAGTTCACTAATTTAATTTGCTTAGTCTTGTTTTAGGTTTTCTTTTGTTAATGATTTTGTTGTGATAAGTCAAGTGACTCATTTGCTTATTATTATCAGAGGGGTCATAAAGAAAGATCACTACTTCATCTACAAAGACCTCACTACCCAAAATTCTCGAGGATGAGCTTTCTAGCCACTGATTGAGAGGTACTATCTCTCCACTAACTTTCTCGTTTAGTTGCTGGGACAGTTAGTGTTGGAAGTGATGTTCATACTTTTGATCTAGTTTTACTTAGATTCTTCATGCCCACAGCCTCAGGTTTATATGAGGCTTGCCGTTTACTCTATTTTTGCAAAAGGAAAATTTTTAAATTCACCTTGGTATATACAATGCAAATCTATTTTTCTACACTTGCATCTCATTTTGACCCTATATTTGTGGATTTTATTCTTCCTGTAAATTGAAGAATCAAGTAATCAGATAATACCAAATGCTAGAATGGTTCCATGCATGATGAGTTTTTGGTCAGTTGATGACCCTGGTAATTACCCCTGTCTTCCACCAATCTCTAGCCACACACACAATTCACATTAGTTTTCTTCAATGGGTTAAGAAGCTGCTTTCTCCTCTTACTTTACAAAACTAGCCTTAGCTTCGTTGACGGCTCTTAATAGATTAGAGTTCCTTATGAAAGAAGGCCAACGTGTCTTCTAAAAGAAAAAGAAAAGAAAAAGAAAAAGAAAAAGAAAAGAGATAAGTAAAGCCGCGTCGCTTTGCCTTGAAACCCGAGTATGGTCCAAGGGGTCTACGGTGAAAGCCTTTAAAGCCTGGTGCCCTAAACCAACTGGTTGGGAGTCACCGACTTTGTGCTCGCTACATGGGTGGACGGGTGGAGTTCAGCGAGTTGTAGGTGCTGGATTCTTGAAATCATTCGAAGTCCGGGGTGAAACCTAAGGAGTTTGTGGTCAAAAGATCCTTGTAACTTGATGCCCTAAACCTTAGTTGGTTGGGAGTCTTCGGTGGATCCCCGCTACACCTGACTTCGTGAAGTCAATTTTCAAAGATTACACCCTACAATACATTAGAAGTATGAAATAAAGTGAGGAACCTAACTATTTGTGTTGGTCGAAGATGTCTAAGGTTTTAAGTAACAGTTTGGTTGGGGGGAGGTAGTTTTGTAGCTTATTGGTTTAAACTGATCACCCAAAAACACTTAGATTGTGCGGAAATTCAGTCGATTCCTCGAAGAGATACTACATCGAACTTATTCTTGCATGGCATTTGTTCTCCCAAACTGGTCTTTATACAGAGTCCCAATTTGTCATACTAAAGGTTAGACATTAATTGCACATACTTTTTGAACAGACAATCCATTTTTGCAAAAACATATCTCAAGATGATCTTTTTATTGCTAGGACTAGCAATGTCTCTGCTAGGGAGTGATCGTACCCAAATAGTGCAGACAGCCTTGTTTATAGTGTGTTTTATGACTTTTTGTGTACTCACCGACTTTTACTAACTCAATTGACATATTCGAGTCCCGGCTTTGCTACTGATCACATTTTGTAGCTATTTTAGTAGTTTTGCAGGTCGAATACCTTCTATTTCTTCAAATTGCCTCAAACACGATGAACCTGAGCCGAATTCGAGGATGCGTGATCAAATCAAAGGAAATTCGGAGCAAATTTATTGAAGATTGAAGGATCAAACTGTCGAAATATTGGGGGTTGCAAAATTTGGCAACCTGCAATTTTAGTAGGTTGCCACTTTCGCAACTCCGCGAACACCGTCACTAGTGACTCACCTCGTGCATCCCGATTAAGCTGACCCACTGCTGGGTGGTTTAATACAAGTTTACCCTTATGTAATTTTGATTCTTTAAGACACTTTTGTAATTTCCTTTTTACTTAGCCTATATAAGCTTAACCATGCTTGTAATCAAATCAACTTTTGGCATACCATCAATCAATTCGGCAATAGAGAACGACGCGTGCGCTTCGCAATCTCCTTTTCCCATTTTCTTTCATTTTCTTCCTTTTCTCTAGCTTTCCAAACACTCCTCCAGGATGACAACTCGCAGAGATGTTGACCTCTTCCTCCTCCTGAAGATAGAGGCCAATAGGCAAATGTGCTTGAGTGTAATATCAGCCTGCTTAAATAGTGATTTATTTCTACTATGTTCTTTATCCTTCCACTGATTTAAATTTTCTAGATACACCTCATCAGACTCAAGATTTGGGTAATCTTGTGTTCATTGATGCTTTTTTGTTAGGATTTAGTGATATTCATTAGTCGTTTCATTTAGCTAATAAGATGTATCCAGAGGTAGGTTTCAACTGCTCATCTATGAATGTTTGTTAAATGGAAATGCATCGTTTTTCATGTATGGAGTACAGATTCATGCTCAAGTTTCCTCATACCTTAGGTTAAAATCTCTTAAGTATGCCCTCCTTAATGTGTATTTGAAAGCTTTGGCCTGGCTGGATATCACAGATCCAACTGATGCCCAAATAGTTGTCTCCATTAGTTATTATGGGGTAGGGCTTAGATGTGCTTCATCACAGGATATCGCCCAACAAAACATCACAACATTATTTAGTTTGTTACCGAGTGATCATTCGAGATGATCCCCCCACGAGTGGAAATGTCTGGACCCAATGCGTCAGATCTGAAAACCCAGATCAACATCGAGTCTTATTTCTGACTTTGATTTTGAATCATCCCTCACGTTAACCCAATCAATTGAATCATCACTGAATTTGATCAAATCATTTAACGAAACCACTCAGTCGAATTAGATCATTTGATATCGGTGATTATGATACAGAGAGAATCAGATACATTTTATTGATTTTAACTGATCAACCAACGAATATATCTAGAATTGTTATCAAATAATAGTATTTATGGTAGATTTAATGACTATTGGTGATTTGAATATTCAATCATATACAACATATAATGGTAATCATAACCAGATATCGTTCTACGCAGATTGGCAAGAATTTAAATTCAACCATCTTAACCACTTAAGTTCCAACACTATTTGAACTCAATTTCATAGAAATTTAGAATCAAACTAAGAATTTACTATCTAAATTTACATCTATAATTAAAGGAAAATTTAAAATCCTAAATATAACCGATCGAATCAGATTATTATTAAGAACACTGTGGATTTACCATCATGAAATAATTCGCGATCATAATCTAATTCACTTCATGAACTAAACTAAGAATTTTACGTTGACTAAATTTCTACATCTATAACAAAGGAAAATTCAAAACTTAAACATAATAACTGATCAACTAGATTATTACAAGAACACTTGATTTCATCGGAAATTATCACCCTCAGATTGATCGAATTACATTCTATCATAAAATTAATCAAACTACAGAGGCAAGATAGTATAGCTTGATTTCTCCTTTGAATCCATACTTCTTTCATTGACTAGAATCATGTCTATTTTCGATTCATGTTCGAATCAATAATTACTTGTGTAATAAGATTTTCTTATAAGATCCGCATTTTTCTTTTCCAATACTTCACACCATTTCTTTATGACTATGATTCTTGCCTTCCAAAGACAAAATACATTACAGATTTTCTACAAGATGAATGATTATGTCCTCAATCCTTGAGATCTTGTAAAGAGTTCCTCCCTTTCCTTGATAGATCTAAGCTAACACAGATCAAGATCATTCCTTTAGACCAAGGAGAGATCTCTAATTGATAAATTGATATACTCAACCTATTCTCAAACCAAGGAGTAAATTGATTTATCTAAGGTCTTAGAGTCATTGAATTTTTCAATATTAATCAAGATACCCTGAATCGTCTATGCCCAGGAACTCCATCCCAGTGTCACCCAGGGCCTCTGAACTACAGAGCTGAGAACATCCTTTTTTGGTATTAGTTTCTAATATTGGGGGAATGTTCACTCTATAAATATTATCATTCAAATAAATTCAAAAGATTCTCAAATCCCCAGAAAATTTCTAATTATGTAGAAAAGACCTGAACAAATACTTATCTTCCCAGGTTAGGTGTTTTCTCAAACTGGATTACAATGAACATTAAATAAATTAATAGGAAAATCTAATCAGAATCAATTAGTCAAATAATAGAATCTGTACTTTGTCTAGATTTCATCGATTCAGATAGAATTCTGAAATAATTTCACACAATTTAATTCAACTTCAAACTTATGACCAATCTACCGTTTCAAGTCTAGTTACTAAATTAAAATTCTACGCTAAACTGAATCTCATTAAGAAAAGAAAAAAATAAAGAAAATAAAGAAATAAAAATACAAAAGAGTCCGCCTGGGAGTTGGCTTTTTCCCGATTTTAATTTCCTTAAATTGTTTCTATTTATAGATCCTAAGTTCGGGCCCTAAATGAGGCTACATTAGGATCTCAAAATTTCGGGTTTAGGATTGCATTCTCTATCACGACCTGGAAGTTTTGTCGAGACAAAGTTTTCTTTCTTCACCCAGCCTTCTATTGCAGATAGTCGCCCAGTCAATCTGCCTTGTTGCAGCCTTCTAGATTCCACGTTGGCAGAGCTCTCAGGTCACTACAATATTCTTTCTTCAAAGATATCTCATCTGATCACAATAAGATCTTTCTTTGGCCTTTAAATAATCGATCTTGCAAAGTCCGTTGTCTCTGAACTGCCCTATCGTGGATAATTTTATGTGGTCTCTTGATTAGCTATGTACGCGAGATCGATAACTTTTTATCACATGCAGTCGTACTTCTTCATATAAAATGCGTGTCGCGATCTAACTTTTAATAATGTCGCGACAAACATTTCATTTTGTCTTGTTGTAACAATGTTTTTCTTGTATTTTAATTTCCTTATTACACTCAAAAGGCCTATTCGCATGGTTTCACGCCATCAAACTTGATTTCTTTGCTGTACCTTCATTTTTGATTGATATATAGCCTCTTAGTGTCATTATGCTCATTGCAACCTAAATTTGTTTTGTCGCGACAAACTTCTCTTCCTTATGTTGAATCTTGCATTTACATTGAAAGTCCGTCGACCTTGTCGACATTCTAAGTGTTTAGCCCATCTCTATGTAGACTCAAGATCCCCTCAATGCAACATTGAAACACCTTTCACCTTGAAGTATGCTGCACATTGATCCCTTGTTACAACTGTGCCGCTCACTAGTAAGCATCATGTCGCGACTTTATTTAATCACTGCGACCAGAGTTTCTTCTTTAGTGCTGCAAGATATATTATCTTGCTGCGACAACTTCTTCTTTCCTTTAGTGCCCACACATATACACTAATTTTATCGTGGATAGAGGTCTTTTCGCTTCTTCACTAATCAAAAGTTTCATTTGGCAATAATCGCGTCGCTACGTATGGGATTCTATAAATGACAAAAGATCTCGTCTTTAGTTCTTTCACAGTTAAATATAAGATAGTCAAGAAGCTCATTGCCTTACACTTCAGACACGTAAGATACTCACGCGGCTGCACTTCATTTTCTATATCAGAACATGAGATCTTTATCGCCACAATTTCTTCCTTGAAGACATCTCTAAAAACCCTGGTTTATTACAAACCTTCTTTGTCTCACTGAATTGCTATATTCTTCCCATTTTTTGCTATGTATTATCAGTCTTTTTCTTGATCTCTCGACAGTAATAACTACTACATTCAGACCTTTGTAGTTAAATACAAAGGGAACATTTTCTTGACTGTAAGTTCCCAAGGATATTTTTGGAAGTCTCATATATTAATAAACATCATTATTGCAGAGACTGCCACAAGGTATCTTCTTTTCTTCTTTGGCCGGAAATTTCTCCTTTTGATCAACCTGCAAAACACAAAGCTCTTTCTAAATATCTACAATTTGGGCATTAAAACATGTCCATACCAAAAACAAGCTTAAAAATGGATTAAAAAATAGATGAGTTTAAGACTTAACAAATTCCCTAAACTTAAAGTTTTCTTGCTTGTCCCTAAGAAAAGAGAAGAAATTCTTGTTTGTCCTTAAACAATTTAGCTTTATTTTAGGGACATTTTTCTGTTTTCATCAGAATCCTTTTTTTTTTTGAATCCACAACTCAATGAATTGGAAACTAGAAGAATAAGAGCACATGTTTCAAATTTAGTTTAAATTTAGAATAGGAAAATTATTGTCACAAGACAAACTAATGATTTGTATGAAATGTAAACAATTAAGTCAATTAACTGATTTGTATGCAAATGGTCTTCTCCTTCCTCCTTCAGAAAATCTAGAGGCCACCTTCGGGCTTTACAAGGCTACTACAACAAGTCAAAGTCCCATATATGTTTGTTTCTTTCTACATTAGCTTCACTAATGAGAGGCACAGCCTTCAAAAGATCAATTAGGTCTTTAGGCTTATATAAAGTTTAATGGTCAGTAGTCTGGGTGATAATCGAGAATTTAGGGCCAAAATTAAATGATTCCACTTCAATTTTGGATCTTTGCTCTATCCTTCATCCTTTCCTACAGTCAGAAAAAAATTCCCCCCACTATTTTATGGATCATAATTTATACTTCATCTTTGAATTATTTACCATCATTATGCATTTTATCAATTCAAAACCTTTAGATAGTTTTCCTTTTTTGCTTTTCTTTACTTGCCAAAGATTTTTAGAACAGTAACGCCTTAAATCTTTGTGTACTTCTACCACTCTAGAACTTTGGGTTAGCATCCATGTTCAGCTGCAGATTAGGCAATGAAAAGGAAACACCCTATGAACTTAATTGGTTCAAGAGAGGGGCCACAAGACAAAACTTATTCCACCTGATAATTTTCACCTTTGACTTCTTCTCTGCATTCCTTTCCTTTCCTTCAATTGTTCTCTCTTTTCCATCCTTCATTCTTAGGTTTTCTTTCCTTTCAACTCTGTGTACTCTGACTCAACCTTTTCCCCAGACTAAGTTCTTGTCCGAAACTTGGCAACAGAAGGTTCTCAATATAGGATTAGAATAAAGGAAGGGTTTTAGGCTTTTAAATTTATGTTTAATAAAGAAATTAGACAATTTGGCCCACCTGAACCAGAGTGTATGCATGTGCACATTATGAGGTGGGCTTGAAAGGCTCAAACTTCCAAGGATGCATCATATCACTCGTTAGGTATATTTTCGTTTCAGGATTTTATTTCTGACTAATAACTAATAAGTCTTATGGACATTGACTATTTGACTGTGATGGTAACCTGCGTAAGATATATCCTAATCTTCAAGCAATTTGTTAAGGAATCACTTTACATGTGCATTGTTTTTCGTGATTTTTATCGACCTTGCACTGCTTATACAAACCGTCTAAAAAGCCTTATTTGGTTCTTCATCTAATACATCTTCCAATTTGAACATTCAACTCTCATTCTAGGCTAAACTTGCAAATCTCTTTCCAGCTCAAAGTGAAGCTCGCCACACTCTCTACATTGTCAGACTATTTAGTAGTTGTTGTTAATTCAAAGCAATTACTCTAATATTTGAAAACAAACCAAGAAATGACATAAATAAATACAGATCCAATCCAAACTTAATGATCCAAATTATACAAACACCAAACCCATTGTCTACATTAGACTCTTTCTCATTTATTCAAAACAAAAACACAATCTATAGTACACTAACACAAGACTCAAAGAATTCCATGTAATCATTCAGAATTGCCATGAGCTGATGAGAAAATGATTACAAATTCAGCTTGAGAGAGAAAGAATACTAGGTTCATCTTTCTTCTTTGTAGGATTTGGAAGTTTTAGGCTTGGAGGCTTACAAAGCTAGCTAGAGACGGAGGAAACTCGGGAATGGAGATACTCGCTTTTTCTTTTTCTCACAGTGGTTCTCCTCAAGCAGGTAAGAATCACGTGTAATTTCCACCAGGGTGATTGATCGATCTTGTTTACTGGCTGTATTCATAGACACTTCAAATTAAGTGAGCACATCATGCATGTTCACTAAATTTGAATTCACTCGGGTCTAGACCTATCCACACTTCCAGGCTCATAATTATTATCCATCCTAGCCTTTGTCTCTCCTCCATGAGCCCAAATCTTGCCTCCTTATAGAGACATTTGAACCCCTCCCCGCCTTTCCGCAACATGCTGGCTTCCCATCTTTTCCTCTCTCTTCTAAAAAATGGAAAGCACCGTCATCACTTTTCTAGTTGTTCATATATTATAGAAGGTCTTATTTTCAGCTCAGCCTTTGGCAGTACTTTCTTCTCTCCTATCTCCATATTTCTTCTTTCCATTCCTCACTTCTCTCGTTTCGAGCATTTGATTCCCATTGTTGTTCCTTCTCTCAAGTCACCCTTCGAAACCTCGACCTTGTCATTGCTCCCATCTCTTTCTCCTCCAAGTCTTTTTTTGCTGACACCAGCACTCCACCTATGTACCTTGACCATTCCGAAATACCTGCCCGTTCAAAACTCCTCTACATTAGGAGGTGAGTGAATAAATGGACTTCTTTCCCCGCTTCTCGCATCTCATCCCCACTTGCAATAGCCTCATCCGGATTTGTCCAGACCATTTGTCTATAAGGTTTTCAAGCTCCTTCATTACTCCACAATCCATCATCTTTCTCGCTCTTTCGACCTTTTATCACCCTCAATATCGCATGAGAAACCTGAGACAGGCTTCCTTTTGCCCATATATCCTACGAACTCGAATCGAGTTTAAATTAGATACCACATCCGCTGAGATGAAGGTTGATTTTACATTTAAATAAGCGATTATAGCCCAAGATCTGATTGAGTTTTGGAATTTGCGTCGAGAGGGTGGTTGATCGATCGGAGCTAAACATAGCTGGGCGATCGTTGCCATCGCTGACATTAACGAGTGACGCCAGAATGCCGCTACGTCAATAAGAAAGTCAACATGGACCCAACACGCGACGCTCACATTTCAGACCGTAAGATCATTAGCAGCGAGACCTAATTTTAGGTAATCTAAGATGTCGCACGACAAAAGCAATTTGGAAGTAGAGCAGAATGACTGACTCGCTTGAGAAGAGCACTTTTATATATTTTCTTTTCTGTAAAAAAATTGCTGATGATTTGTAGATTAATTATGTGTATACTCAAGTCCAATATGTTCTAGATTCACATCTAGGGTTTTTGTTGAACTCACACAGATGGATTAAGATTTGATTTTATACATTATTCAGGCTATTTGAGACTTGCTCAGATTCTATATCTCGTGATTTATGTACATGATGTCCAAACAACATTGAAGGATTTTGCTTGGTATTCTAGATCTAGAGATGAGGACGCCTAAGGATTCGAAGACACACAGAGCCACCCCGGCCAATCTGGGCAAAGTGAGAGATATTCATTCAGGTATGACAGGTTAGAACATTTAAGCGCTTCTGAGCATCAAAGAGGTAGAGATACACTCCAACCTAGTAGATAGCCTGATACACCCCAAGAGAGGGTATCTCTAGGTAAGATCACCCGCCGCCATCAATAAGTCACAGATCAATGGTAACCCGGGGCAGTAATCCATCAACAAAGTGTGGGGAGACAGAGCCCTAGTCTCCACAAATAATAAAGGATTTACTAAGATAATTTAGTTTAGTTTAATCTAAACCTTAGTTAACTAGTCATTCAAAGCTACGCCTGGGATAATATTCAAAGGCTAATTTTAGTAATCAAACACTTCTCCCAAATGGATTTGATATCCGTAATCTAGGCACATTATACTTGATACATAACGAGTGCACTTACACATAGTGTACAATTTTGCATCACGCTTTCAAATTATCAAGTATTCGCTGCAACGGCCACTGTGGATCTAACCCGGTCACCCACAGGACAAAGGGAATACTACCACATACTCAATAGTTCACACTCCTGTTTCGCTGAGGCTGGGAAAAATGCCAACAAAATTCATGATCTTGTCACAAGAGAAGACCGCTGATTTTGAGATACCAACCTCATCCATAACAATGCCATCCCGATAGAAGTTATGCTAAAAGACCCGTGCGCTCAATTCTCCATCCCTTGCACCATCGGGAACGCCACTTTCGTAGAGCTTTGAGGTGACTTCACGCCACATATCAATCCCATACACTTCAGTTTTATATTTAGACGTCGATTAGGTGAAGCCTCGGCCCAACCACACTCAAGAATGATAGGTCCCAAAGCATCCAAGAGGGGGCAAAGGCAGAGTGAGTTTCTAGCAAAAAGTTTTTTTCCATAAATTCATCTTCCTAGCTTGATTTCATTGTATTAGATCGGGAAGAAGATAAAGAAACACCCATAATATCAAGAGTCTTTCTCAGAATCGAAGGGCAATGATTGGACGATGCAGGGAGAGCTGAAACTAGAGGCAGAAGACAGCTGTTTGACGGTTCAAGCTATGAGACACCCCGCCGAGAGTGACATGCTTCCATAGTGGGTAGGACTGTGGAGGCTATAGTGTCTAGTCAAAGTGGTCTCACCGATCCTCAAGGCCAGCCTCCTGGTGATTCAGAGAACTTGCAGAAGAAGCCGAGAGGAGAGTAAAATGATTGATCACCCATGATAATGTAAGGAAATATTTTAGGCAAACATTTTAAAAACAAGAAAATATTCGTTGAATAACCAATTAGATGATAAAAAGTCACTACTTAGCCATTTAAAGTATGCTTATCTTAGAATGCTCCACCTTACCAAGAAGGATTATTCTAAAGGTCCCCATACAAGGAGGAAGATAAGTTATTGAGGGTACCCAGAGATCAAATGCGCTATTGGTCTCTCTCGGCCGATTTAAAAGTGATTCGCCTTTTGGTGCATGCATCAAATTTACAGAAGATAATATAAGCCTTCAGAGGAAGCAATGAGAGATCAATCCATATATGAAAGATAGAGTTCGGGAAAGGAGGTACTATATAGTGGCTAGACACTGTAATATTTATCCTATCGGCTAAATGCATAGGTAAGTCTAGTATGTGAAACACAAAAAGGATCAACCACAAGAAACAGAAATAACACATTATCACGAAACAGTCGATAATTGTATCACTACCGAAATTGAAATAAAGCTACTCGAAAAGACCACTAAAATTGAATAAAGCCACCTCGAAAAGACCATTTTCCATCACTGCTTTCTCGGATCGATGTTGGATGTGATCAGCTTCTGGGACACCTAATACTATTGCTTTTTGATGGCATTCCAAATACAATCAGATTGTTATAGCCTCTAAAGATCAGAGAAGACTATTACATTCGCATGTTCTCGCGGTACATTCGCATTCAGTGCAGATGCCCTTCCTGTCGCCTGGAAAATTTGAGATCGGTGCTGATTCGATGCGAGGAAACCAATCTTGTACTTAATTGGGAGAAGTGCCATTTTATGGTACAAGAGGGCATTGTCTTTAGGCACCAGATTTCTACAAGAGGAATAGAGGTAGACAAAGCAAAAATTGAAGCAATAGAGAAATTACCTCCACCCTCATCTATAAAAGGCATAAGGAGCTAAATACGCAGGTTCTATAGACGCTTCATAAAAGACTTTTTCGTATCGTTAAAGTCAAGTTTAATTTACTAGTCCAAGGGACACCGTTTGAGTTTGATGCACAGTGTAAGCGAGCATTTTCAGTCTTGAAAGATAAATTGGTATCTAGCCTCTATCAGAGTAGCACCGCATTGGGACTTTCCATTTAAGCCAATGTGTGACGCAAGTGACCATTTGATCGGGAGCAAAGGCAAAAGGAAGAGAAAAGAATATTTCAGTTATCTACTATACAGTCAACCTCAATGATGCCCAACCGAACCATGCCACTACTCGGTGCTAAAATATCAGCCATTGTCTTTACCTTGACAAATTTCTAGGCCCTATTTGATTAAGTAATAAGGTAGTAGTCCACATTGACCACTCCGTCACTACAAAGCATCTAATGACCAAAAAGGGACGCCTAAACCAAGACTACTATGGGTACTACTGCAAGAATTTAATTTAGAGATTAAAGACAAGAAGGGAACGGAGAACCTAGTCGCGCACTATTATCTATCGCTGCTAGAAGGGGCAAGAGATGAGGTCCATGTGAGTTCACGATTTCCTGATGAGTAGCTCTTAGCTATCAATACACAAAGTGTTAGGTGTCCCATGGTTTGGTCAGATATCATGAATTATTTGTGGCCATGTGATTCCTCCAGAGTTTAGCTCCCAATAGAAAAAGAGGTATCTTCGCACACTTGAAACACTACTACCGGGAGGAACCTATTCTATGCTGCGCATCGTGGCCGACCAAGTGATAAGGCGATAAAATAAGACTTAAATGGTCAAGATCTCGAACCATCACACATCTCTTACCTATGCTGTGGCATTTCTGCGGCCAAAGGATACGCCACTGCATTTCAATCGTTTCTATTACCTAACTTATTCAAGATGTCACTGGCTTCAGATCCACTTGGCGACAAATGCCAATGAATGGGAGCATTTCTAGAAAAGATGAAACCACCCATGAACACTCGAAGTCAGCTATTTGATTTCGTGGGATGGATTTCATGGGCCCATTCCCTTCTCCTTAATAACTTCAGACATCTTGCTTCAGCAAAGAGATTACGCTCTAAATGGGTTGAAGCACATCACCACACACTAATGATGCTAGTGGTAGCCCGGCTCCTTCTCGGCACCCACATTTTACACTAGCTTGCACTCCACTAGTTAATCGATAGGTACCCATTTATGCAAGAAGATATTGACAAAGTTTTGCATTGGGCATGGAGTGCAAGACCGCACATCACCGATACCACCCACAAGCAAATGGGCAAGCAGAGGTATCGAATTGAGAAATCAAGTCAATTCTAGAGAAAACAGTCAACAACTCCAGGAAGGACTGGTAAAAAAAGATTAAGGATGCAATCTGGGCATACAGAACAACATTTAAAACACCATTGGGTATGTTGCCATTCCGAATCGTTTATGGGAAAGCATGCCACCGCTCTATGGAATTACAAAGATGGAGCCATCGGGCAACCTCTCCTGGTGTCGAATACACAAAGACATTGTAGCCTAGAGAGAGCGGATGCTATAGCTTAGTGAATTGGATGAATTCTGCAATGAGGCGTACGAGAATGCTCTAATATATAAGGAAAAGATAAAAGCCTGGCATGACAAACATATCATTAGAAAAGAGTTCGAGGCGTCGAGGTCCTCCTATTCAATCCCCACTGAAAGCCTTTTCCTGGAAAACAAAGTTCATGATGTCAAGAAAAACATATGGTGGAGTTCCAAGCTCTTTCCGGTGATGGCAGAGCTATATCCTGTAAAGGTGCACATTCGGGTGCTTCCTTTCCTTCCCTCACCGGCCACGCTGCAAGACACAAAGACAAAGCCATACTTCGAGGGCGAGATCCATGCGAAGAAGCAAACCATTCCGCTTAAGCTGCACTGCAGGTGTCAAGCAGTGAGTCCCTACAAACCCGGCTCTTCAAAACTACATCATTGAGATGCAAGGAGGTCGAGCTAACGACATTAAACAAAGCGCTACTTGGGAGGCAACCCAAGCTTTCTTGAAATCTTTCTCTCCATAGTTTAATTTTTATTGCTTGTTTTTAATTTTGGCTCGTTTTCGCCTCCTTCCGTAATCGGATTTTGTGGGTTGTTCTGCTTTCGTGGCTCGAGACAGCAATTAGTGTGAGGATCCGCCGAGCAGTTCATTCCGCGCTAAGGGGTCGAACCTCATTCGGGCTTTAAAACTTATGCAATGTTGTGGAAAAATGTTTCATTTTCAACTTCTCTGCAACGTGGCGACGTCATCACGTGGCAACGTCATCACGTCAGGACATTGAATGAACCTAGAAAACACCAGCCTCACGCCAATTTATGTTGGCCGATCCCCGCGAGTTCTTCAGACGTCGCGACGCTTGTAAGTCTCTCGGAACGTTTCGCGACGTTGACTTCAACGCCGCGACGCAGATTTATATGCTCTCTGAACGCCGACGCTTCTATTTTATGAATCGAAGCCCTCATTTTTTTTTGTCCTCCCCACGCACAACCTCACAACCCGCCACACTCCATTGTTGCGTACCTTCGAATTTCAACCTATCGCCTTCGCCACCATCGGCCCAACACAACGCCAGTCTTCTAACAACCTCGCCTGCAGCCTCCATCACCCCAAAGGACCCTAGTTTGCGCCCAACCCCCGTTCTTGCCTGATCTCAGTGAGTTTGGCATTCTGCGTCGAACCATCTCTCTGTCCCTACCTTAGGTCGTTAGAGCTAGAAGGGACCTTAAAGGTGTCTAGAGGTCGTGCCAGTCTCCTTTTAGACATTACAACCTTCAGTCCCATCATGCACACTAGGTGCCCGATCGTTCAAGTCCCAGATCGCACCAGCAACCACTTGGTGATCTGAGGTCTCAGAGCCACCCATCCCCCCTACACCCATGTCATAAGTACAAAAGTCGGGATCGCTAAACCTGGTCGAAAGGAAGAGGAGCCGACACCGAATTTCCAACCTCTTCAGGTTTTTCTAATGAAGGCGCGCACTGGTTTAAGACACCATTTGTAAAATAGGTCATTCATCGTAAAGAAAAGGGATTCCACTACCCCAACGACTTCTTTCGCAAGACAATTGCAAATAAGGGATAGCGAAAGCACTACGTGCCAACTCATTCGTCCAAATGCGATCAGAGCGTGGTACCTGAATTTTATGCCAACCTCGCCTCCCACAAGGTCATGAAAAGGTCCCGGTGTGGTGTTGTGACTTCAGCAAGTCTATAAACCAATTCTATAATCTTGACCCGGTCCCCTTGAGCCTTTTGATAGGCTCTATGAGCGGCTCGACTACCCCTAGGTCCTCCGGGTTCTGACCAACGAGCAGGGTGCGTGGAAGCTCAATAGCGAAGGGCATGTAGTGCACTTCCAGGCCAAACATTTGGCCTATATTTCTAAGGTGTGGCATCACTATCAAGTTCATTTCATTTCGACGCATAGAACGGTGTAGGTGATGCGCCGCTGCGCACTTGCTCAACTACATTTTCTTTGCGTTTATCATCCTGACATACCCTTCGACATGTCAAGGGCAATATAGGATGCCATCGCCCATAACCGGATGCGAAACAGAACCTTGGGCACCCCTTTCATTACGGTCATAAGCAAGTCAAAATTTTAGAAGATAATGAGGCGTGGATACACCCGACGACAATTATGGTCAATAAGTTTCCAAAATGACCGAGGTGGTGTGTGGTTCCTGAAATGAACCCTTAGACGTAGGAGGAGCTTCATAAGCAGACAGCTCATGACCTCCCGCCGACCCCAGGCGCCATTGGTCACCTCCTCCCATCCACACCACTACTACACCTCCCTCCCCCTACCACCACCACCACCGCCCTGGGTGGGGATGATCCGCTAGTCCCACCACTATCCCGAGGACCAAGCCACCTCACAGCCCCAAGCTTCAAGGCTCACCGAGATGAGACCCTGGGGAGCACCACGTCCTCATCAGATGGAGGCCCTCCGGCCGACATAAGACAAGCCCGCCAACCAGCCATCCTTCGTAATCGCCAGGCCCTTAGATCAGCTGGCTTAATTTTCGCTCCACCACCGCCGCCTCACATGTGTGATTGATCCGAACATCACTGTGGTGGAAGTTTCCTACACCCTCTCGCTTTTCATTGACATTGTGACAATGTCCTGTTTAGGTGTGGGTGATCGGGTTTGCCCAGCTTATTGCTTTGGTAGTTTGCCTTGGTTGGAAATATCGTGTCTTTCTACATTAGTAAGTTCTTGTTTATAATTAGGTGCGTTGTTATTTAGTATTTTAAGTCAGTTTAATTATAGGTATGTCTTGTTTAGGTTGTGAGATGACTATCACATGTCATCCATGTCATCTATGTATCTACCATTCATATAGTTATTTTCTTTTTCTCGCTTACTGGAATTCCCCAATTAGTTTGTTTCGCTTGTGATCGTTTTTTAGAACAGGTGTTTGATGTCATGACTGCTAATCGAGGATCACTTTTGACCACTTCGAATCGTATTAGAAAAACACATATAATCAAGAAAAGATCCATAGGTTGTTCGATGCTCGAATTTGATGGGATGTGCAAGAGACAGCACTCACCCTCTGTATTCAAGAAACCAATTTCAACCAGTTTGTCGCACCCACACACCGCCAAGAATTTAGATATGTTTAGTCTGAAGCTCCTTTACCAAGGTTCGTCAAACCTTGGAGGTCTTTAAACACCAAAGCGCATGGGACACCTTAAAAAAGAGGTGACTCACAATGAGTCACAATTAAAAATGAATAGAATGCTGGAGCTTCTAATCGAATCCCTGGGTATCGGGCCCGAGGGCTTTTCAAAGCCTAATGCTCGAGCCAATCGTCGTAGAGCCATTGACTTCATTGCCCATTACATGGGATAGAGGATGAACGTGTCCCACAGCTTAGGGCCCCTAGGTTTAGCTGAAAAATGGGTGAAGTTCTCGAGGGGAACCGACTGCCCAAGGCCTCAACCAATTTGGCAGGAGTCACCAATGAATCCCCGCTACAGGGACACTCAACATTAACTTAAGGGCACTGGTTTTTTTCTTTCATGAGTAGGTAGAATAGTTGCATAAAAAAGGGTGC
The DNA here is from genome assembly GCA_016808115.1 of Tetrastigma voinierianum. Lineage (NCBI taxonomy): Eukaryota > Viridiplantae > Streptophyta > Magnoliopsida > Vitales > Vitaceae > Tetrastigma > Tetrastigma voinierianum. The sequence goes on along the minus strand of JAEQBH010005586.1, from coordinate 135,025 downwards.
GTTCTCATCCTTCCGTAGTTAGATTCTTCCAAATAGGTGAGTTGAATTCAAGCTCGGGGTGCCGAAATCGAAAGCATATCTGCTGTAGACCATGTATCACACGCACATAGGCTGGAAAGGCTATTGAAACCCAGGAGGTCAGAGTCACTTCTGTCAACTAAACCGTATTTAGCCGAATTCTCCTCGAAGTCAAACAACCCTATGAATCAGAAATTCGAACAAAAGGCAAGATTTGAAGCTCATCGATTTCATCCTTTTCTGTGGCAAAGATAGGAATCACAATCATCATGGGCGAGCGAGTATGTCGTGGTATTGTGTGTTCAAGAAAGTCGCTTGCCTGGGACAAGTAAGAAGCTGTTTGGGGTGTGATGAGTGCCTAAAACACTATAGTATACCCGCTGTCCGCTTTATAAGCTATGTAGTTGATTTTTATATTTAAAGAAGTGCATTATAGCCCAAGATATGATTTTCTTGGAGTTTTTGTGAATTGCGTGTCGAGAGTGGTGCTTTCGGGCTGTATTTGAGTTAAACATAAGAGCAAGGAAATACTGGTCACAATGCCTGATGTTTGGTCAACAACATAAGAAAGTCAACAAGCTCAACGCGACGTTAACGCGTGTAACGCTCATGATTTTGCACCAGATCATTAAAAAACATGGGAGATTTACTTGAGGTGATCAAGAATCACGATCAGCACTGAAGAAAAAGAACAACAACTGTGATAAACTATTGGAGAAGACATTTCCTTTTGTATATTTTATTATTTGCAAAAAAAAAAAAACTACTGATGATTTCTAGATTGATTATGTGTATACTCAAGTTCAAGATGTTCTATTCACATCTAGGTTTTATGAACCCGCCACTATCAGAGATGCATTAAGATTTTGATTTATGGCTATTCATTATTTATGATCAGATCTCGTTTAGAGTACACTCAGATTTATATACATGTGATGTCCAAATAATACTGCATGATTCCTCGCTTAGGTATTTTGAGATTTGCAGATGAGGATGCCTAAGGATTAATATCAACACCCGCCAATCTCTAAGTAGAGGCATTCCATTCCAGGTAATAATGGTTAAACATTTAAGCGCTTTATTACTAGTGAGTAGAGATACACTCAACCCTCGCTAATAGATAAAGCACACCCTTGCTGAGAGGGTATCTCAGAGGCAAGATCACCCCAACATCATAATAAGTCACTGATAGACCTGAATAGCATCCCTCTCAGTAGTAATCCATCAAATTGGGTGTGTATGAGCCCTAGTCTCCACAACACAAGTGATTTGCCAAGATAATTAGTTTAGCTAATCTCGAACCTACAATTCAAATATTCAAAGCTTACATCCAGATAATATTCAAAGGCACGCAATCATCCACTTCTCCCTGTGTGGATTGATATCCGCATCTAGTACATTATATTACTTGATACTATATCATCACAAGACATAGGTGTACAATTTTACCACATCACGCTTTCAGCCTATCACCAACCAAAATATGGAGCCTAGTAATTGTTGCTGGATGAGAAATTAGTCCCATTTTTACATTTTTCAGAAGCCTTTGATATAGATTCAATTATCTTCCCACATCGAATCCTCAGATCCCTTCGTCACAAGACAGATGATGGCTTTCTTCCTTATACCTCCCTTATGATGCTGTGGGGAATCATATGGTTAATGAAATAAAACCACACCCGCTTCACAAATGAGCTTCTATCGATGGGGATTCTTTTATCGAGCCCATCCTTTCTCCAACTGCCAGAAATCTACAATCTTCAAGAGTCAATTTCTTAAGAAGTTTTTTGTAATTTAGATCCATTCTTAGGATCCTTTGATTTGGAAAACTTCATTAATCCTATTGCCCATGGGGACCCATATTCATCTGACAAATACTAAATCTTCCTTCATATCTACAATATGTCGCATAGAATTCCTGATCATCAGAACAAAGTCGTGTGATTTGTGCTTATAACAAGCTCCATCCCTTTTTCTTATTATCTCTAGAAGGGTGAGATGAACTATTCAAACCCCTTATTCATGAAAACTTTGTCGCCATTCTTCCTCCTACCTATAAGAGTAAGCTTCATCTAAAATGAATGTTTTATCGTCTCCTCATTCCTTCGCCATTTCATTCCACTTTACGCTCTTTCCGTTGTTTTCCGTTGAGTTTGACCCTCCGCACTTCGGTTCAGCCACTGAGTTGTCTTCGTCTCAGTCCATGAACTCCTCCAGACTTATCAGATACCTTCCCATAATCCCACCGAGATTTGTGACCAAAGCCTCGGGTTCACCATTGATGAGATTCAGATCAGCTTCAGTCTCAAGTCTGTGGTTCAGATGCCCAAGAGAGGAAGAATGGTAGAAATTGGGTGAGAGGATTGAACGGATGTGAGGCAATTGCAGAGGTGGATTTCGCTGCTGCCTTCAAGTTAATGTCTCAATAAATGAATGTTTCTTCGTATGTCGTTTTATACTTAATGATTAGGTCACAATGAAGAACTCTTGAATTTTAATGTATCTTGTGACTCTTCAAATTAAAAAAAAGACTGCACCCAACCTTTATTATTAAAATTTTCATGTGGTGGTATACTTAGGGTTGTCGCAGAACAATGTGATTGAACTATCACATAAGAAATATTGCTCTTACGTAAATTTGGCTCAAAACTAAAGGTGTGTCGCTATATTTTTAGCTGGTCGCATTACATCGTTTATGTTTCCATTCTACTTCGACCTTTGAAAATTGCTGCAACATGCAGAAAAAACAATGTCACACAAGTTTCCATCATTTTATAAATAAGTGATGCCTAACGAACTTTCTGTGTTACATATTTGCTGGCAAAGACTCTTATTCGTGACCAAATATTTGTTTCCCCCGCATTTTTGCAACTTTAAACTGCCTTCCACTCGCTATCTGCCCATAATTCGCCATTTCAATCATTTAATTCAGGCTTGTGAAAAACATATATAGCAACATAGTTCTCAATTCAATTATTAAACAAATTTATTAGCATCAAAATATCAACAAAGCATTTAAGCAATTAGCACCTGAAAGTTGTCTTGTCTCATTTATGTTTTAAAATTATCAAATTCTAAACTTATTATGCCTTATTATCAAAAAACATATTTAGAACAGAATATCCCGTAGATATTTCACACATAAATTCACTTATATGTGAAGCTTATAATAAACATCCCACCTGGGCCATCTCTTCATGTCCCAAAAAAAAAAATTCAACCATGATCAAACTTCCTAATAAAACTTCTAACAAAATCAAAATTAAAAACTCAAAATCATAAAAGTAATCAACATCAATCAAAGTTAACAAATAAAATTCGCTTCGTTGCCTCTCAAGAAGCTTTACTTCACATGTCCTTAGCTGACACGTCGCAGCGTCTTCATTTTAGTAATTCTTTTCCTTTTCAAAATCCGGATCTACCTTCTTTATGCTTCCTCTAAGATACAATGTTTTAGTCTTTGACCGCATTTGAGACCACTCGCATTCGTCTTCAGATTTACCGCCTAAAGGGTGTACTTGTTAACATTGTGTATGGACCACTCCATCTGACTTCACTCCCCCGAAATATCTCTCAGCCTGAGTCAGATACGAGAACTTTGTTCTTGCCTCGACCCCTCCCAGGTTATTTTTATCATGCCACCTTCCTTGGTCTTGTCCTTATAGATTCCGGAACTGTCATGTTTCATTTCACCCTTCCGGTTTATCTTATCTGAGTAGCCCTTTTCCTCGCAGCTTGAAAGTCACAGCTTCGCTTCGATATTCACTATACCTCAGACTCCACCTCTCAAAGGAGATGACGTTTTCCATATACAATTATGTATGGTGACATTCCAATGGGGAGCGGTAAGAAGTTCTATGCTCACGCTGCATCATCTAGCTTTATAGACCAGTCCTTTTGCTGCATTTCATCGTTTTCTCCGCACTTTCTTTATCTTCACGTTGGAAATTTCAGTTTGTCCATTTGATTATGGTGATAAGCTAATCCTTATTGATGTTTGATTCCATATTCGCCATGGAAGTTTTGCAAAAATTTATTTGCAAAATGGCTTCATCATCATGATTGTTCTCAAGATGCTCCAAATATGCTCAAAATGTTTCTTTGTATAAACCAGCCCTTTGTGATGGCATCATTTACGGGACGAAGCTGTTGCCACCCATTTGGATCATAATCCTGGTAGGAAGGTACATATTCTGAAAATGATGATGGGAAGGTCCCGTAAAGTGCAATAATACGTCAGAGAGGGGTGTCACGATAGTGAGATCGCGCTATGTGCACCAAGTGATTCCTTAATTATTTGAGTGCCATAATAGTATTTTTGAACGTTGTTTTTAAGGATGAAATTGTAAAGTTTCAAAGAATTGTGGCACTGTAAAACCCGAAAAAAAAATTTATTAGAAATTTTAAAAAATTGCAAAAGGATAATAATAATAATAAATTGCCAAAATGGTTAAGGGAAGCCTAGAAAAATCTCTAGATCTCGGATAGTAGCTTGGCTGTAGTTAAATCGATCTCGCGAGAAATCTAGTGACCAGAAAAGAAGCCGTCGAATTCTAAGACAAGCGGAATATTTTTACGATTTTCTAGGTGATAAGCCTTCAGTGACTTCAGGGACAAGATTTTTACGAAAATCTTGGAAGTCAGGAAATGACTTGATCTAAGTTCATTTAAAATAAATTGAACTGAAGAAAAATAAATTGTTTCGGGGCGACCCGAATGAGGCAATATGAGTCATATATCCAAATAATAATAATACTAATAAATAAGAATAAATAAAAAAAAAAAAATAAAGTCAAAAAAGCAATGGAGGAGAGATCAGAAATTGAGAGAGAGATATTTTCTTTTTTTCTTCTCTCCCAGATCTGATCGGACCGTGGGTTTTTTAGGCGAGAAGGCAAAGTCGATCCACCTGACAAGCATTTCTGGCGGTGACGTGAAAATCTTAGCGTTTATGAACTCAAGAGGTAGGGTATTTTCCTACTTATGTTATTTCTATATTCAAGATCATTTAATGGCTTGGATTTTGTAGAGAAGGTGGTGGTAAATTTCAGTCAAATTTTTGGACTGAGTTTGAGTACAGGACTATTCCAGTTAGTCGAGGTTGAATTTTGGGACTATTTTCGGACAATGGGGTTAATTTGTGAGGCCCCATTTTGGATAAGTCAGACAGGATTCCACTGACCATTTTTAGATGATTCGGACGTATTTGAGGTTTGGTTTGATCAAGGGCGATGTTTTCAGGTTTCCTTGGACTCTACAAAAAGTCCTTTGAGTCTAGAATCTAGCCATATGCATGACATTTGGGGCCCACATATTTTCTGAAAAATTTAATTGTAGCGCCAAGTGTGTAAGTTGCTTGGTTGTGATGACGTGTGTGGTCTATACATTAAATGTGTAGGGTAAAATTGGAGGTGGAGAAATTGTGAAGTCGTGCTCAATTATTGTAAACGGAAAGGTGAGTGTTGTAAACTTTTTTTTTTTAATGCTAGTGTATTATTTTATAAATCGTTTTACGATTTGTATGTTATGGTTTTAATTGTTAAACCATATTTTAAAGCTTATGATTTTGATTTGTTAAACCATATTTTAAAACTTATGGTTTTGATTTGTTAAACCATATTTTTATAAAGCAAGCGATATGCTTTGTGCGCGAAGCAAAAACAAAACTTATAACATAAGTAGGCCTTAGAAATCTGGTCTTGCGGCAAAAGCAGCCAGGTCAAAGGTATTTTGTCGTTACGCAGTTAAGACATGATTGCATTTCATTTTATATTTGCTTGGTCAACAACCTTAGCTCATGCATTATGGCATATTAGAGGAGGGCCGTGGCCGTAACTGAATCTATGGATTTAGCGCTAGCTTATTATGTGGTGATGGAGCATTCCACCATATTCTAGAACGGGTGATGTGGACACGGTCCTTCCACCAGAGCACGATAAGAATCTCTGGGTTTCAGTGTTTACTAAGTCTGACAAGCAAAGGAAGACCTGGTGGTTGACATTATATTTATAAGCATTTACATACACAACTAAAATCTAACATCGATAAGTAAGCAAGATTTTGTTTAAAAGTTTAGGAACTTTGAGTATAGGAAAAGCAAACAAGGTTTTCTCAAAGTGTTTTGTAAAAGATCGCTTTTACAGTTGTTGAGACATTTTCTAAAAGCAAGATTTTATAATGCATGATCACACGAGCTCTGTTCTTATTATTTCCCCTCGTTGCTTTTAAAAATTATCTTCCGTACAGTATGCTGCCGGGACGCTGGGGACATATCAAGCGTCCTCCCGATTTCTAGATACATGTGTTGTATTTACTCACTATTGTATATATATTTGTAAAGATAATGTAATTAACTTTTGTTAGTAATACTTTGAACTCAGATAGTCAGGGCATATATGGTACATAGTTTTGTTTTATGAAAATGTGATAAGCCTGAGGCTCTTTTGAAGAAGTATTGTTGGTTGCCATATTTTAGAAATGTAAATTGTATTTACAGGTTTGTGACATGTCCTCTATGTAGTCGTTATGTCAAATTATAAAATCACAAGTTTGAAAGAAAATTTTTTATACTGTGTTTAAGTAAACGCCACTTTCACAATGGTGATTCTCTAGTCGCTGGAAGTATCTACTGAGTTTCGATGGGTTACAAAGACATCGCCCTGCCAGTAGGCGGTGGGGTGTCAAGTTGTGGTGCACGAGCAAAAGGTCTTAGGAAACCTCGTGTTATTACATCATAGTTTTCTTATACACTATTTTACACTATTTGGGTAACCATGCATTTTCAAATTCAAAGTACCTGGGTATTTTGGCATTTCATATTAGACTAAAGAAGTTGATTTTTAGCGAACAAAGACATCAGGTCAGCAGAGGACTGCCGAGGTCATTCTAGGGAGAGCCATACAGAGGCTTTCGAGCTGCATACAATATCCGAGGGAGTTGAGCATGCAAATGCTCTACTACCGTCCCATAGAACTACGCCCTCCGCCACAGTGTCAGCCGGACAATCTCAAGCCACCAGGGAGCTTAATAGGATTATTTCATCAGAGAGCAGGTGGGTGGCAATGCATTACCGAGATAGCTATAGCGACTCGCCGCAGTCACAACCCCTCAACCACTCCTCGCCGCCACCCAGAGGTTCCCCTCAAAGGTCTGGGGAGGTTTACAGAGAGAGCACGTAGGTCTGGCGCCAAGCCATATGATCTAAGAAGTGGCGATCCGCAGGCAAAATGTTATGGTCAAGCGCAGAGTAAACAAGATTTACAGAGTTATAGGTTGTACAGATGATCAGAGAGTCTTGTTTTTAGGTTTTCTCTCGATGGAAGATGTGGCATGGGATCGGGTGGATGTGGATAGGAGGTGCTCGAATGGTCTCACATGGGACTGGGGTCATCAAGTATTTACTCGACAAATTCTTTTCCTTAGAAGTCACAAGGATGTGAAGATTGAGGAGTTATTCGTATAGAGCGTACAACATGTCGCAAGATCGTAGAGGCATGAGAAGAGGTTCTTTTCGCCTTTTCCATGTACTAAAATCCTCAGATCACATAGTTACAAGAGCCTTACACTTCTTTGCAACCATATGTCACTGGGATAAACTCAAGGCTTTGTAAATAAACTGCTTTTCTCGTGTTCAGATTTTAAAATGGGTCTAGTCTATGATGACCGCAAGTGCATAGGTCATACAAGTGCAAAATTTGAATGTAAGTCCGTATTATTCCCACAGAGATTGACAAGAATTTGAAAATAAACTACCCCAACTAATAAAAGTTCTATTATTCGACTAAAAATCGATAGTGAAATTTATCTTTGTGAAAATAAAGATCCTAGACTATTAACTAAAAATATAAACTGAAATAACATGAAAATAACCAATAATATAAAGAACAAAATATCGGACCGACTCCTATTCCCTATGAGAAACAAAAACTATCAAAGAATTACAATGAAACAAATAATTCCTGGCTACCTAAAGTACATCGCTCGCTTTATCGATGGATCCGGATTTGTCCAAGATCACAAAATGTTGCGCTGGATTTCCATATTCACTCCGGTTAGAGCCCTCGCTTTCCTCTCAAGTCAAGATCGAAACTTCGGCCATTTCTCAGATATGATCTTCTTGCAAGATCTCTGTGATTTTCTTTCTTTCTCAATACTTCACATCCATTTCGATGACTCCGTAGAGATCTTTGCTTCTCTTCTCGGGATTTTTGCAAAAGTTCTACCACTTAATTGGTGGCTCATCCTTCAGATCTATTGGTTCTTCCTTTCCCTTGATTAGATCTCAACTAACACGGTCAGGAGCTTCCCTTTAGATTGAGGTGAACCGATTATTTATATCATAAATACTCCCTCCAACTTCAATTATGAGTGAACGGGGGATTTATCAAATGAACTTTCAGAGTCGCGAGGTTCATCAATGGTAGTCTAACATACCCATAATCGACGCTCTCACTCAAAGAATCCTCCAACTCGTGTCACACGTGAGGGCATCCTCGAAATCGTAGCAAGATACACTCCCAAACCGTATTCTATCACCATCGGGAACTTATAGATTCAAAAACAACACCAAGTAAATAAATCACAACCCAAATAATTCTTTAGATTTTCAAAAGACTGTGACCAATCTGCAATGAATCCAATGAAATGCGCTCTAATTACTACATCACAATTAACAATGGAGCATCGATCAAGTACATTCACTGTGAATCGCACTAAACTAAGAAGAGTTAGCCCCGCAAATTTGTCTAGATTTCAATTTTCGTAGTAATTTTAAGAAGAAAATAACAAAAATAAATCCACTTCCAATCAAGCTCAAAGATAGTTCGATTCAGATCCAAGAGAAAAGAAAAGAAAAATAAAGAAAAGAAAAGAAAAATAAAAGAAAAAAGAAAATCTACTCTAAACTATACAATGACCCTTCTTTCTCCCGCCCGCGCCGAGTAGAAAGTTGGGGAGGTTACTTTACTATTTCAACATTGCTATTTATAAATGTCAAAAGAAAAACGGGTCGCATAAAGATCCGTAGAATTCCCAAAAGAAAAAGCCCAGATTACTATCTCAGTCAGAACCTCGTCAGATGTCGGACTCGATTCCCTTTATATCTACCGCCGCCACTCGTGTTTCTTCTTCACATACAGTTTTCTCGTACCTCGCTGATTAGTGGTCGCGGATTCCACCGCTGCCACCGACCCTTTGGCTCGCTTGTTCTCAAGAATTGATGTCATGACCTTAGTCTCACGCCGCAACCTTGTCGTCGCTCCTTCTATCACTCGAGTCACGACCTCATTTTCTAGTTGCAACCTCCTTTAGTTGTCACCACTTTAGTTCCGCTCGGTCAGACTCCTTTTCCTTGCTACACCGCACGCCGCTAATCTCGCCTTTAGTTACAATTACATTTCTGCTTTCACCGCTCCTCGTAGTTGTAATCTTTTCAAAGTTGCGCCCTCCTTTTTTTGCCTGCATTTATATAAGTTCGTGGGGACCAGTCAGCAATCCTCAATAATTCATCGCGACGCTTTTGATAGCGCCCTCGCTTTAAACAGGCGTCATCATGACTCACATGACGTCGTGACCCTCACGCTAATTCCTTCTCGGGTCAGGTTGTCTCGGCCGTTTTAAACACACTGAGACCAGATGTTGATGCGCCAGATATATTCAAGTCACGACCTCGTTGATCGGTCGCGCCTCCTTCGAGGTCTCTCGACGATTAAGTGGTCGAATCCTCCATTAGCTTAGTAAGGACTGCTAAGCAGGTTTCATGTTACGCACTTCAATATTAGGCTGCTTGTTACGGTTAGTACGTTCAAGAGTTTCTTAGGTCACACTTTGATCAGTCGCGACCTCCTTTGAGGCTCCTCGAATAACAAAGTGGTTGCAACTCACCTCCTAACTAGGACTTCGCTCGTCTACCAGCCTCACATCACGACCGATATTAGGTCGCGACTCCTTTCCGATTCTCCAACTCTGGTAGTGCAACCCTCGACTACAGACTCCCAATCCGGGCCCATTGTCGCGGACTCCTTGTGGCTCATCCACATCAAAGTCGCGACTCCTCGATCAAGGCCGCGACCCCGGGCCGCCTCACCAATTTCTTTCAGATCAACCACACTTTCGTCGCAACCTCATTAACTAGTCTCGTGATATCGACCGAAATAATCGAACAAATGAGCTCTCATCGCGGATCGCATTTCACTCATGCACTTCCTTTATGTTCTCTCTCTCGGCTGAATTCCTTCCATTTTTTTATGATTTTCGCTTCTCCCAGATTTTTGCAAAATTAAAATTGAGTAAATTACCTGTGTTTCTCAGATATGAATAAATAATTATCTTGGTAATATAATTCGTAAAATGGATTAAAATCAACAGTAGATTCATCAAATTCTCCAACTTAAAAATTTCGCTTGTTCCCAAGCAAAGAAAAGAAAGAATTGCTTGTCCTCAAACAATTAAGCTTAAATTTTAAGGACATTTTTCTCGACCAAACCACACGCCTTCTTATTCCCACCTTCTAACTTGAAATAGGGAGATAGCAACATCATTTTAAATTTCAATTTCGACAAGAAAAGGAATGGTTTCACTTATAATACAAATTTCGATGAAATCATGTATTTAAAATGCAATTTATTCAACAAGTCTTGTTTCGTGTGTGTGTGCAGTCTTCAATCCTTTTCATCTTCACATTTGACTTAGTTAATCTTCGAGAGTCTCCTTAAATCAAGGTCCCATAGGCTTGTTTTCTCATATTGATCTCCACTAATGTAAGTACTTCAACCTTCAAGATCAAAGAGGTCTTCGTGCTTGTAATGTCAGGGCATAGGTAATCAGCAGATAACGGGAAAATTTAAGTTGCAAATTACCCGCCTAATTTTCTTCTTCCCGATTTCCTTCACTTTCATCCTTTTCCTTCGTGTACCTGCATTCTTTCTCAATCTTGGCCTGGTGCATCTTTTTGAAATCTTTTATGGCATTTGATCGCTACTTGCACCTTTTATCGTCGGCCTCTTTGCTCTAGAACTCTTTTGCTTTTATTTTATAAGAACGGGAATAGTGCAATATTTTGTCTTCTTTGTGCTTTCTATCACCGTGTTAGAGAACTTTCGCTAGCAACTCCCATACTAGTCGGGCATTAGGGTACTAGGTGTTAAAACACTTCACCCAGCTTAATCAAAAGAGATAGGCCACAGACAAACTTATTCCCCCTTTTTTTCTCAATTTCGCTTCTTTCCTGTCTCAAGTTTCTTCTCCTCCTACCTTGTAATATATATAGCAGAAATATTTTTCCCCCCAAACTTGTTTCTTCCTTTACAGTGATCTTTCAGGTCGAAACCGGATAATTGGGCTCTTGTCATGAGGATTGCTCTATATGGAAGGAGCCGATTTTCGCCTCGGTCGTCATTTGAAGAACTAAGGCTTGTTTGGCTCAAAGCATGGAACTAGAGGGTATGCCTTAGCATATTTTCGAGGTAGGCTTCGAAAAGCTCAAACCCGCCAAGGATGGCTTCTATCACTGCTGGTTGTTTTTACCTAAGATTTCCTCGTCTCCTCAATCACACCCAACAAGTTCCTGTGACCATGAACTCTTAATCATGAAATCCTAGAAAATGTTCCTAATTCTTCTCAAAGTTTCATGAGTTTTGTTGACTAAGTGTATTGTTTCTTCAAGACTTGTACTGATTTACTATATATATACACACTTTCAATCATTTTATTTGTTCTTTCAGCATTATCCCTTTTTCCAATTTTGCAATTTAAACTGGACTTTAAATAAGGTTGCTACTCCTGATTCATTTTACTGATGTCTGCCCTTATTTTTTTTTCTGCATTTTGTTTCTGGAAAAATTTGTCATTTGTTCATTATTCAGGCGAGGTTCTAATAATTGGCACATTAATAGGAAATGACACAAACACACAATTTCTCCAGTCATGTTCATCCATTAAACAACACATAATTATTCACAATCAAATTTTCACTAACAATGCAAACACATTAACTAACAAGCAAAAAGAAGGTATCTATCAAATGAAATGCAATAAAACACGTGATAATTGGATGATCACAATGGGATTTCTATTAAAATTTGGGAATGTACAGATTAAGAACATGCTAGGAAAATTTTCAGGTTCCTTTTCTTCTTTTGTAGGCTTTTGGAGGTATAATGTTAGGAGGGTCTACATCAAAACTGAGCTTCCAATTTTGCTCCCACATCTGCTCCTTCTTTCTAGCTGCAGCTTTTAAAAAATCTTCTCTGATATGTTATTGTCTTTCCCATTTTTTCGCTTCCATCTCCTTCACTGACTCCAGAGCATTTCCATAATTTCTATGTTATCTTCTCTGCTCCTCGATCCTTCTACTATGGCTGCAAGTGTTCTTGCATTCAGATAGGAACGGCTCAAAGCGGTTCATCCCGAAATGTGCTTTCTACCACCGCCGGATGGATATCTTCCGTATCGCTCTCCATCTCTATCGCCTCATTTTCCTCAATCGGCACCAAGCTTCGCTTTAGCATCCACCTCCATTATTTCTTTCTACTTTTCCTCAGTCCCCTGGTCACCTAGTTAGGTCGATGGCAATCTGAGGGCATTTTCTTCTCTTCCTCCACATTCCTTCACCCACAAGACATTGTAAGTCCGTGATGGTGTAAAGAGGACTTTCTTCTGGCATTATAAAGAGTAGAAGCTCCGATGGACTCTTCGATCAGGATGCCTATGTTCATTTTATATCCTTTTAAAAAGGCATACAAAATGATGGTCTCTTTTTTTCCCCTGAACAAAGCAAAGATGTTTAGTAGAATCACTACAGAGCGTATGGCGGTAACTTGCATCTTTGCTTCTTCAAATAGGGCTCCTCTTTGATCACAAGGGTGGGGGATCTTCTTCGCGGGCTCTCCATTTTCCTTCTCCCCAATCAATGTGTTCAAAAGATCTTTCATACTGATTTTCTACCATCTTCTTATACTTCGACCCGTGCTGAGATCCCTCAATTTAAACATTTCATTGATCTGTCTATACCTGAAAGGTACCCAAACACCCCTCACATAGACTGAATCCTCTTTCATGCCCACAATATTTGCATAAAACTCCCTGGCAAGAGCAAAAAATCCTAGCGCCTTATGTTCACGTAAGAACTCCCAACCCTTCTTCTCTATTACCTCAAAACTAGGAAATCGCTCCAAAACCTTCTTCACACCCACCTAATTCCTCACAAATGATTCTGTCAATTCGTGATTTTAAATGAAGCCTTACGCTTCATATTTTTCCTTTCTCTCAAAGAGGCTTATTTATCCTTGTTTCTTTGTAAATATGTGAACCCGGTCATTTTCTTTCCTCCTGGTCGGGTTCCTTGTCTCTATTGATTCCTTCCCGCAGTATGTCCTCCAATTGAACCTCCTTCCACCGCCTCACGACTTTACAATACGATAATTTAATTAATTAGTTTATTAAGATTTGCGATGTCGCCTTGATTTGTCGCCACAGTGAAGATTTGTGAGGGTACTGCCCGCCGGTTTTAGGTTTTAGGACCAAAACGATAGATATAAAGATAGTTGAATAAAATCAATTAAGACAGATTGGTTAATAGGGGGTCGGATAATTAATGATTTTTCACAACGAGTACCTTAATGTCGATGCCCAAATGAAAGGCTTAAAACCTAATTTTATTAAGATTTGGACAATTCCTCGGTCAGTTCCAAAGTTTTGTCGACCGCGATGTGGTCACAACCTCAATCTCATCACATAATCTGCTTCCTCTAACTTATCAGCTCAATGTCTAGCTTCGTCGCGACCTATGAATTGATGCCGCGACCAGAAAATTTTCAGTCTCGAACAATTAAATTCACAAGAATTTCAATTCACCAAATCCAATCAAACAAATACACTAATTGAGACCCATATCCATCATTCGGGAAATATTCATGATCCATTCACTATATCGATTCAAAATTGAAGCACAAAAATAAAATAAAAAATTTTCCCAAACTTCAACTCATGCTATCAAGACACAATTTAATAAATTCAGCAAGAGAGTACCGCTTCGCGGTTTCTTTCGATATCAAAGAACATTAGATAGTTCCTTCCTTTTCGCACATTCTTATTGTCCCCAGAAATCTAAAAATTTACTACAATCTTTTCAAGCAAGAATGAATAAAACGACACAAAGTCATTAAAACTTTCACAAAAGAATAAGGGAAAACTTAAAACAAACTCGACGTGATCGGTTTCCACCAAGTCAAGCCAATTTTTAGTCCTTAGCTGGAGTTGCTGCTACTATATTTTTGTTTCTTCAAGTTTTCTCATTCAGAACTAGGAGTCATTCTTTCATTTGCACATTCTTCCAAGGTAGTGCTTTAATCTCTAACCATTAACTTTGAATTCCACATGATCGCCGGGTTCTAAGCCACCGCCCAAAGGCTACTCTCTACACATCAGATGATAGGTCCACCATTTTGATTTAAGCTTCCTGAGAGTTTAGTCCGAGTTAAAACAACAGTGACTTGACTCGCTAAATTCCCAAAATCTTTGACTGCGCTATTTTGTTTTATCCTTGTAGATTCCAAAATATCATAAGATCATTCCTTAACTCTTCCATTTCATTTAGCTGGAGTATTTTTAGGTAATGGAAATCAAAATTTAGCTTCGATGGCCCACATAGCTTTATATTCTAGCTCAAGAGGAAGGGCAAGTGGTCAAAGACAACAGATGGAGACATTCCAATGGGAGTTTTAAAAGTAGTCCCGTATGCCCAGTGCATCATCAAGCTTCAGAGACTTCAATCTCTTGTTGTTTTATATTCTTCAAGAATTTTCTTTTTATTCCTTCAAGTAAATTTCGCCAATTTGTCTATTTGTCGAGGATGATAAGCCAGTTTTCCAATGGCTCGATACCATCACCAAGAGTCACCACAAACACCTTATTTAAAGTGTGGCTTCATCATTGATTATAGAATTGGTGTCCCCAAATCAATGAATATTTCTTTTATAAAATCAATAAACTGTATAGATCATTTTTTGGGACAGTCAAGGCTCTTCAACCATTTGATACATATAATCTATACAAACAAGAGTGCGTATATTTCCAAATGAAGCCGAAAAGGCCCTGAAGTAAAATCTATTCCCCATAAGCATCAAAGACAGTTGCACCACCGTGGATACTCGGAGCATTTCTCATGGTGCCTCGTTGATATATCTATCTCTTTCACATCATCATATAACTTCACCCATATCCAAATAGTCCTCCTTGAAAATAAGTAAATAATAACCAGATCGGAGAATTTTGTGGGCTATCTTATCTTCAAAATGTCCTCCACATGGTGATGCATGACATTCCTGTGAAATCTTGCTTGCTCACCTGGGCACACATTACTTCTAATGATCATCAGCTCCTTCTAAACAAAGATGCTGGCCATCCATGTAGCACCCGCCGCTAATCCTTAGCTTTTTCTCCTCATAGACACTCATGTGGGCACACTCCACATGCTAAGAAGTTCACATCGATACCACAAGATCAGAGTGATACCGAATGACGTCATCCACAAAATTTTCCATTTCCTCTTCACAACAGGTTCCACTCTGATAAGACTGCCTATCACATTGTCACAACCTTTCTTGTCTTTATTTCTAGATCACCAGAACAATACCCACCGATCGCTGTCGGGCTTTGGCTTTTCTTGCCATTAGATACTAATCGACGCATGATCGCAGTATAATTATATCGTGACCTCCCAAAACATAGGGCCTAAATTTTTCATACATATATGCAACATATTATGCATCTCCTTTTCAGTAGCAGAGTAATTTCCCAGCTTCATCACTGTTTTATTGCATGTGTATATATTTTGAAATACTTTTTCATGCACTTTTCTCGCCATAATATGTAACAGAACAAATCATCGCATCATATTTTCCTAAATCTCCTCTGCCCACTCTGGTTTCGCATGACAGGGAGCTTCAACTAGTCCGATTTGAATGATCTTCAAAGAATTATAAGGATCATCAAATTAACTTGTATTTTTTTTTCATTAATCAAGATAATGCATTCTAGCAATTTTTGAGAAATCTTTGATGTAATCTTCCAAAACCAGGCATTCCTGTAAGAAACTCTAGACTCATTGATTATTGGGGTAGGTAATCGATTTATATTGAAACTTCTGGTTCTCTCACCCACTTCACCATTGTAATCATATATGTCAGAAGACAATCCCTTTTGTTACCATATTAAATTGACATTTTTCCCAATCTCGTAGCCAGATTCTGCTCAAAACACCTCACACTTCATTCGTTATGTGACCGTTCAAACTGATCCACAGAATCAGGAATCACATCCATGAAGATCTCCATAACTTCTTCCTCGCAATCAAAATATGTAATATCATGCACTTTGAATTCATCAGGAGCATTACACAAACCAAATGGCATTCTTCTAAAAGCAAAGCATCAAATGGGCATGTAAAGGTGGTTTTCTCCCTGTGATCTCAAAAAAGAAGGGAATGGATAGGTCCAGAGATCCATCAAGAGCCATGGTGGGTGTCCGCCAACCTATCCAAAGACTGATCAATGAAAGGCAAGGGAAAACGGATCCTTTTGCTAAGGGGATTATAGTTTTCTTGAGATACACATACACCCTCCATCCCACAGCTTCAGGGTGAAACTCGGGTTTATCTTTTCTATTTTTTTGATCATAGTGAATCCACCTTCTCGGGAACCACATGTACTGGGCTTTAAGAACTATCCGATTGGAGCATAAGATATAAACCCTCGCATTCAACCATTTCCGTAATCTCTTTTCGACAACTTCTTTCATCACGTGGTTTAAACCTCCTTCGATGCCTCCTTCGATAGAAGTTTCTTTGCATTATCATTTAGGCAATATTTTGTGCATGCAAATGGAGGACCGACACTTAGATCCTCTATTGACCAAGCAATAGCTTCCTTGTTCTTCTCGTGACTTCAACACTGTTTCTTCATTCGCCAACGTACCGGACAAGATAACTGGTTTTCTTTTCGTCGAACAGAAAGTATTTAAAATGACTGGTAAATCCCTTCCATTAACCCTTTGCACTAGTTTTCTCGCTTAGTAGCTTTCGCCCCATGGTCGAGATACATCATCTTTAACTGTTCATTCATGCTCTCGACTCCATTTTGTTATACAAACTAGAAGGCAACATTTCACAATCAATACTCTCAAGATATTGAAAATTCATCTCAATTTCATTGATTTAATGTTGAGGAGTACAGTCAAAATTCAAGTCAACACTGAGAAGACTATTGTTTTCTACAGCCATATAACTTTCAGCATCTACATCAGGGTGTTCCAAACTCCTATTACTAAGTGCACTACTTCATTCTTCTACCCTCCTTTACCGGGCTTCACCTTTCGCACATCTATCAAGGCAACAGCTGCTAAGAAGGGTCTTCCTAGCAAAGAAAGGAACTTAGGTGTCTTCATCTTCATAACTCACAAAATCCACAGGAAGATGAATTTTCCCACCTTATATGCACATCTTCAAGAACACCGTTGTGCCATTGATATGTCACCATTTGCAATGTGATCATTGTCAGGTAAGTCTCCCAAACCGCGCACTAACACGACAAAGGCATCAAGTTTATACTAGCAATTTAATCACACAAGGCCTTCTTGAATTCATATTTCCTATGGAGTGGGAATGGTGAAAACTTCCCGGGTCCTTCATTTTTGGCCGGAGCTACTTGATAACCATCACAGGAGCACGCTGTTCACTACATATTCCTTCCTCACCCATTCCTTTCTCGCTTCATCTCCTTAACAAATTTTGCACAGTTAGCATTTGGTTGTGGATTAATGCCGCAAATGGATATTGATTTCATCTTCTTAAAGATTGTCCAAGAACTTAAACCTATTTCTTCCCCTTTGCCGAAGCCTCTCTCGGGAAAGGCACTCGTAGTATAACCCTGCATCTTCTCCTTCCTGTCGTCACTACTCTTCAGCCGCTCCGCCCCCGTATATTCTTCGCTTCCAGTCTCTCGCATGCTCTTCTTCTTTCCTTCTTGTCAGAATCAATCTCTCTCTCCTTCACGTTGTTGCCCACTTTTTCCTTATAATTTAACCCAGCCATGCAAATTCTTTTGACGCCTCAAAATCCGCGTCTGGCTGGACCACCACAACTCATGGACAATGGAGTCGCGTTACCCGACACGAGGGTGCACCCAAGCAGTCTCCTTTGTACCCGGGGCTCTACCCAATACAACCCGGTGATATCCCGTCTCCAAACAGTCCAATATATGCAATATAATCCCAACATGAGTAAAATGCCTCTTGGGCTCATAAACCAATACTCATAAAATCAATTATCATAACTATTCTTCAATTATCTCCCAATAATTCAATAGTTGATAACACTTTCTTTAGCTTATACAAACATATATTAAAATCTACAATTTAATACATGTTATGTCCAAAAACAAGCCACAAAATGGATCGTCTTCTGAGAGCCTCCTCAGACTGGAAATAAGGGGGTCCCATCGATCGGCAGCTAAAGCTCAAGAGGGAGAATCGCCCTAAGTGGGCTACTCACCACCCAAGTGCAAAGTAATGTCTAAAATAAACACACACACCAAGTAAATACATGATCCCATTTTGAATGTCTACATGTCATCCTCATGTCACGAGTCCTCATCGACCACTCACACTTCGCTTCAAGCCACGATGAGAAAAATAATCATTTTCAAACAAAACCTGTTGTTCTTGAGAAAAATACACCACCGAAATGTTCGTAAAATAATGGATTCACCCTCCTAGGTGAATTGGTTGCGCTCAAATGAAGCCATGGTCCTCATCCGAAATGATCCGCTCGTCCATCTCTCCCCAACCCACCCCTCCGACATCATCGTGCACTCCTTCGCAAACATGCCCGCTTTTTGGCAAAATCCATGTCATGCACTCACATCCTAATTTAGGTTACTCAAAGGCATATGAAATGCATTATGCCATTTTCAAAATCATTTACAATAATATTAATATGTACATTAATCAACTATAATTGCACTATAATTCAGAACATCAATCACTTCCAACTTCTTAAATTTCTCACCGAAAGTAATTCATAATCATCTCCACGATTTTCACAATTATATTCCATATAATTCAGACCTCATGTTAATACTCATTAAGCATTAACCTATTGATTTCTACACCACACAAATGGTGAGTCATTCATTTCAACAAATCAAGCACACAACACATGGACGATGCCATTCAATCACACAAACCCGGATCGATGAACAAATCTCCGAACCCAGCAAGGTCGCCCACGGTACCACATGTCCAACCCCTGCTTTCACCTTTGGAACCTAATTTCTTACCCATTTCCGGTCTCCTATCACCAAATAGAATTTAAAGCATAAATTCCCATAGAATAATCCCATCAGCTTCGCATTCAATACATCGCCCCAAATGTCCAAAAATATTTCTATAATTCAATCCCATGTTTTGGGACCGATCAACAGCCCATTCCCGGCCTTTTTCCATAAATACATGATCTAAAGCATACATTTTAATGCAAAATTCCAACACAAACAGCCCCTAACATTCTGGACAGTCACGGCCAACCAACAATTCTCTAAAATTAACACCTGTCCCATTTCTCGATCGACCAAATCCGGCCCTCACTTCGCTCAACCAACCCGAAACATCGAAAAACCCTTAAAATGAATGAAACGCGTAGGAGAAAATCACCCTCTGGAGTTGTCAAAACCCGCAACTCCGGTCCACGCCGCAGCTCGCTCTCGCAGAACGCTTCCTTCGCCCGCCGGGAAACCGCCAACTATCCGATTTCCGATCTAGAGAGGGTGTCACCCTCTTCTAAGCTCGAAACCCAAAAGCTCACTGCATCAAAAAATGGCCTCCCATCGCTACTCCATTGGTTTAATGAAGATGATCACTATTCTTTAATTCTCGCACTAGTGACTTTAAAATCAAATCTCATAATGCCCATTATGTCCTCTTACCATTTGATATTCCTGCACTACCCCTAGCCATCCATTTTCATAATTTCTTACTCATACCACTTATGGCACATGAGTACATGCTATATGTTCTTCATGCATCTAATCTACTACGACACCTCGAAACGCCGGTGTCTCCTAAAAAACGTGTCGACTCCGACTGCTCAGCAAAGAAATTGCGTAAATTTTACGTACACCAGATTTCGCGAGACGATTCCAACGGTTCAATCCGCTTATTATCCGAGATCTAGAGAATTAATTACTTAATTTTTAACGTAATTACAATTTTGTAATCAAAATTATGCTTGTTCCTTTATTCCAAATTGAATTTCTGTCTTACACCTTTGATTCTTCCGGGTGTCACTAGTGAATGTACCTTGCTCCGACATTTGGCATTACTAAGGGCCGCTGTTCTACTTGTGTTCCCAAGTTCTTCGCTGAGGCACTTGGACTTTTCTCAAACACTGAGTATCAAACAAAAGCTTCTAAGTCGATTACCCCCTGTCAGAAGTGTAGCGTACCTTCACTGGTTCCCATGAACCGGCAAAGATTGTTCTTCAAATGGTCGGGGTCCTCCCATGACCCCCCGATAGTCATTCCCGCCTTCACCCCCTTGATGCCATCGTTGAACCCACAAGGCCGATATCCCTGCTGTAGTTCCCACCACGCCTCGGGCCTCAGGCCTCTCCACCACATATGAGGTCCTCATGTTCCCCGTTGACTGCAATGTGTGGGCAAGTCAGTTTGGCTTGAATTATAACCTCTTGGCTCATTCATATGAGCCTTCTACCCCATAAGAGTCCTCTTCGTTGCATTTCAAAGATTTTCTCATTGTTCTCTTCCACTACTCCTATCTCATGAGCAAGGTGAATTTTTCTTTCCCCGTTTCATCTATCCCAAAAAGTACGATGAGAGACGTTTGTTTCCATACCGCCATTTTACTCAGCGCTCCATGACCCATTTTCCTCTTTCTGTTACCCCTTCTTGAAAACTCGATGGAGCTTTATATTGCACTCGCAAGCCCTCTATCGGATCCCTAGCCTTTAGCACTTTTTCTTTTGAATGCTCACAACATGAAGCATCAATGACGCCTTAGATGTGGCCACTTACATGATACACTATATCCATATGAGTTTTAAATCAATTCCATGCATCGGGAACCTCTTCAAAGAGCCTTCGAATCTCTCCCAAAGCAGGTATACAGCTCTCATCTTCCCTATGGAACACTCCAGATTCTTTCTCGAGTAGAATGGGGGAAAGAACCTCCTGGCATGTTTTCCACTAACTCTTCCTGTGTATCAATCGAACCATATGGTAATGACTCATACCATGGCTGCGTTCTTAAGGAAAATGGGAAGAGATGTGGCTTTATCACCTCTCGCCCTCAACTACTCCATCTCAAATTTTCCACCAGATTTTCCATCCTAAGAAATCTACCCAGTTCATTGGGTCTTTAAGGGCCAGCTGAATCCAGATGTCACGACCATTGTTATTATCAAAGCCGGCTTCAGCCGAAGTTATTCGCATCCATAATCAGCCGTCTAATTGCAGAATATTCTTCCCCGAATGATTCGCAACTAATCCGTGTCACCATGAGGCCTTCTCGGGCCGTGTCCTTGCTCCTCCTGTCTGGCCCCGGTCTTGTCTTTCATCTGCCATGGTCATGCTCTTTTTGCTCTTTAGTCTTTTCTGTAAGCCGAAAGTGTTCTTTCCACTCAGTGCCCGCCGGCAATGTGTCTCGAATCATGCTTCGCGGCACTAAAGGATCTCCTGAAATTGAAACACAATCAGATTAATAGGATTAGTTGAACAAAAAAAAAAAAAAAATTTTCAACATGGCTTGTTAAAGATCAGTGGCTTGTACATCCACTACTTGTAAAGTTGTTTTTGGTCTTTTCTTTTATAAATTTTTAGAAAAATGTCCAAATTAGCTTTTCCCTCTTTTGTTAGAATATTGATCTATTCAATCCTTTCAATCCCTGCCACTAAATGGCACCACAAAACTTGTTTGGCCTTTTTCCATAGACTAAAACCCCTGTACTCACATAGTCTACAAGAGCTCATACCTCTTGCAACCATGTCACTTTCTGATAAACTTGCTTGAGTAAATAAACTTTTTCTTGTTCAGGATTTTAAAATGGGTCTAGCTCTATGACATCGCAGCGTAGTCAGGTACAAGTAGTAAAAATTGAATAAGTCCAGTATTATTCTACGAGATTGACAAGAATTTGAAATAAACTACCCCAACTACTGAAGTTCTATGCTATTTGGACTAAAAATTGATAGTGAAATTTTTATCTAGAAAAATAAAGATCCTAGACTATTAACTAAAAATATAAACTGAAATAACATGAAAACAACCAATAATACAGTAAAGACAAAATATCAGGATCCTAGAATCTATTCGTATGAGAAACAAAACTATCAAAGAATTACAATGAAACACCAATTCCTACACGAAAGTACATTGCTCGCTTTCTTTTACTGGATGGATCTGGATTTGTCCAAGATCGCTAAAATGTTGCAAATGGATTTCTCATATTCACCTGTTAGATCCCTCGGCTTCTCAAGTCAAGATCGAATCCGCTATTTTGTATTTATGATCTTCTTGCAAGATCTCTAAGATTTTCTTTCCCTCAATACTTCACATCCATTTCCTCGATGATCCGTAGATCTTTTGTTTCAGATTTTTTTTGCAAAGTTCATCACTTGTCAGGTCATCCTTCAGATCTATCGCCCTTCCTTTCCTCGATTGAACATCTCAACCAACACAGTGCCTTGGAGCTCTTTAGATCGAGGTGTGTGAAACCTCTCCATTATTTATGTCGTTATTAAATAATCTAACTATAACTTCACCAGGTGAGTTTAATGGGGATCGACAAACGGAACTTTTCACAGAGCTCAAGAACATCAATAAATTTAAATATACCCATAAGAATGCTTCACTTCCTCAGAATCTCCAACTCAGGTCACTAGAGGGCATCCCTGAAATCAGAGCAAGATACACTCCTCACGGTATTCCGTACTACCATTGGGAACTTTATAGATTCAAAACAATACCAAGTAAATAAATCACAACCCAAATAATTTCTTTTAGATTTTTGTAGAAAGACTCAGAATTAACTGCAAATCAACTACCGAGCCGCGCCTAATTACTGCATCACAATTAACAATAGAGCATCGATCAAGTACATCCACTGTAATCGCAATTAAACTAAGAAAAAATGAATTCCAGAAATTTGTCTAGATTTCATAATTTTCAGGCAGTAATTTTAAGAAGAAAATAACAAAAATAAAAATCTCACTCAATCGCTTCAACACAGTCACGATTCGCATCTTAAAAGAAAGAAAATAAAAGAAAAGAAAATCTACTCTAAACTATACAATGAA
Organism: Tetrastigma voinierianum; assembly: GCA_016808115.1. Classification (NCBI taxonomy): domain Eukaryota; kingdom Viridiplantae; phylum Streptophyta; class Magnoliopsida; order Vitales; family Vitaceae; genus Tetrastigma; species Tetrastigma voinierianum. Next base: position 111,644 of record JAEQBH010005586.1, on the reverse strand, counting down.
CCCTTCTTCTCTCCCAGTTATGGGTGTTGAGAGTGAAAAAGTTAGAGGTTACTTTACTATTCTAACACTGTCTATTTATAACTATCAAAAGAAAATGGGTCGAATGCATAAAGATCCAGGTAGAATTCCCAAGAAAGCCCAGACATCAAGCTCGTGTCATGACTCTAAGCTGATGTCACGACCGATCCCTTGATTCATCGGCCTGGGCGTGACCAGGTTTCTTCAAATATATATGACTCAGTTTCTTGCAAACAGATTAGAGGTCACTTCAATTCTCTTCGCTCCGCTCGTTTCTAAGAATTGATGTCGCGACCTTAGTCTCACGTCAGAACCTTATCAGAGGTTCCTTCACGCAATTATATCACCGACCTAAGTTTCGTAGCGTTGCAAACTCCTTTAGTGTCACCACTTTAGTTCCGAGTCGACTTCCTCTTCCTTGTCGCACCGCATGTCGCGGACTTCGCCAGTTAAGTAATTACTACTGCTTACCGCCTCGTGTCGCGGACTTTTTTTTTCGTGCCGCGACCTCCTTCGGGTTCTCGCTTTGATATGTTAAGAATTGAGACATAGACTAATCGGGTCGACCGCTTAATAGCCCCTTGCCTTTAAACAGTCGCGATTCACATGACGCCGACCTCACGTTACTTCCTCAGTTTGGCTGCGGTGTTGTCTTAGTTGCTTTAAACATAATCGGCGACTCAGATGCCATGCCGTGTATCTCGTGTCGCGACATTATGATTGGTCACTTCCTGAGGTTCTTGACCGATTAAGTGGTCGTAACTTCAATTGGCTTGGTAAGGACTTCGCTGCAGGTGGTTTCATGTTACGACCTCAATATTAGGTCACATACTGCTTTGTAATGTTCAAAGGTTTTAGGTCACACCTCCTTTGAGGTCTCTCAATAAAAAGTGGTCGCAACTTCAATTTCCTAACTCCGACTTCGCCGCCTCACTTCGTGCTCTTATCGTGATCTCAATATTAGGTTGCACCCTCCTTTTCTCGATTCTCCAACTCTCTTTTGTGCAACCTCTCGGGGATCTCCAGGACTCCACCAGTTCCATGCCGTGACTCAGGGCTTCATCCACGATCGTGCCGCGACCCCATCAAAGGCCGCGATCTCGCTTTCTACCTCAATACCCCTTTCAGATCAACCACACTTCTCTTGGTCGCAACCTCAGCTAACCTGCCTTTTGCGGATGCTGTGACTCTCGAAATAACTGAACAAACGAGCTCCTTGTCACGACTTCCATTTTCAATTTGCGACCTCCTTCGCCTCTCAGCCGAATTCTTCCACTTTTGGCCGGATTTTCGCTTCGGCCGGTGAGCTTCTTTTCTACAAATTAAATTCTGAGTAAATTACCCCCGGGTTTTTGCATATGAATCAACAATTATCTCTCAGAATATACTTAAAAATGGATTAAAAAATCAAATGAGTTTTTAGACTCATCAGTTCTCAGAGCTAGTCATATTAGTTCCATATATATTCAAGTCGATAGTCTTAAGTGCGCTTTTTAACATGATTATGCACATCAATCGGATTCGAGTTCATTTTATTTCCTGTGGTTCCTCGTAAATGCATTTCGGGGGACTTGGCTGAGAGGCCGCTCTGAGGGTTGAGAAGAGTACTATAACTATGTATTAGAGTAGGTAGGAAAGTAAAAGGAGTGTACTACACTTCCCAAAGAGAGCTCCGTCGGCCCCAATAGAAAGAGAAGCAAGGGCAGAGTTGCGAACAAAAACAGGGCTCGGGAACTACTCCTGCCAGGGATCACAACAGGCCCCCAATGCCAAGAAGGACACCTTGTGAGTATTCCCTCCCGGTCCGTGATATGTGTCGAAAGAAAACCTGGGAGTGTAAGAGATATAGTATTGTAGCTTCACTGTGGGCTGTGAAGGCCATTTCATTAAGGAGTGTCCTGATTTGACGTAGAGACAAGAGGTTAAATTTCAGCCACCAAAGACTAGAGATGAGTACTCAAAGGCCTTTAGGGAGAGGTTTCTAGAGTAGAGGGGCCAATGCATCTCATCCTGTGAGGTAGAGGCGCAGGTAGGCAAAGGCAAGGCCTGCCGGATACAACAGACCCGTGACTTTTGCCGAGTTTATGTCGACTGAACAGATGCTAATGCAGCCTCCATGCGCACGTGGTTAATGTATTATTTATCCTTGATCATGATGCATATACATTAGTGACCCAGGAGCCATGCAGATTCATTTTGCATCCGTGCCTTTTGATCTCTCAGACAGAGATCCAACCATTGTGGGTCGTATGAGAGTTTCCTTCCCAAAGAAGAGAGATCCGGCTATTCCTTTCAAAAACAGTAAATTCCCGGAGATAGTAGAGTTCTGACTCGAGGATAGGAGTTCCCAACGGATCTTATGGCCCTAGATATGTGACATTTTGATTTGGTTCTTGGCATAGATTGGTTGTCTCGCCATAGGGCCGCATTAAATTATTATAAAAATAAGTCAGATAGGAAAGGGAAATCAGAGTAGGAAGTCTGGGGACACGCAGAGTTATCTTCCAAGATGATCTCCATGGCAAGCAGACGTCACAGAAGGGTTGTCGTGTTATTCAGCTTATGTGGTGGAGACAGGCAGGGACTCTGGGGTGGGATGAGATCTGGCTGAGCTGGGGAGAGTTCCGATGTATTCCCGTGACAGATATCATGATTTACTCTCCGTGATAGAGAAGTGGAGCTCACCATTGATTTGATCCAAAGGACCTGAGCCCATTTCTATTCCTTCATAGGATGCTTGCCCCCGCAGAGCTGAGGAGCTTAAGGCTCACGGAAGAGTCACGAGCAAGGGATCTCATTCTACGAGCATATCCCCAATGGGAGCTCCACCCTCTTCGTTAAAAGAAAGATGGAGTTTGTCACGTGTATAGATTATAGCAAATTGAATAGAGCTACTTCATCCGACCAAGATTCACTCCCTAGGATCGATGAGTTATTTGATCGTATCCAAGGGTCTCTCGAAAGGTACTCTAAGATAGATTCGGTGGCTCGGGGTATTTCTCATTGGTCGAAAGTGTGTATGGGTGATGTTCCTAAGATCGATTCGTGACATGCTACGCATTATGAGTTTAGTGATGCCGTTGATTAGTGCTCAAAAAGTGCTATTTTTGAACCTCATTTATTATAGGTTTTGAGTGTTTTTGTATACTAATAATTCTAATTATCCCGATTTACACATTAAGGTCCCTTACTATTCTGGTACTTATCGTGATTTTGTGGCAACAGCAGGCTATGAGCTAATCATGCCAAAATTGTTGATTCAATCCAAACATGAAGAACTCGAGTCAAACTCAACATCATAGATCAGAGACCAAGAGGAAAGAAGAGCAGAAAAGGGAAGAAATAAGAAAAAAAAAAAAAAAAAAAAAGAGGACGCAGGATGTGCCTAGCAGAACCAATGGAACGATTTAGTCAGTTTAAATCATTATCGAATTTTGCTATCAGTGAATTACTGCATAGAGAAAATTTCAATTTTCGCTATGCACAAGATTTTCATGCATGATGGCTTAAATTTCGCTTATATCATATAATTTTCTCGCTTATACAGCGAAAGTCACCATGCATACCAAAATCGTTTCTCCTCGCTTTTGATCCAAACGACTGCTGTTTTTCTCCTTTCTACCCTTTCTTGTAATAGCTTTGTTTTGGTTTGTTTTGTAATTTCCTTTGCTCTACACACTAAATAAGCCAGACAAGGTTTGTAAAACATCAATCAACATCACAATAAATTTTGGGAAGCTCACCCCGCTTCCCACGCTGCTTCATTTTCTTTCCCTTTCTTTCTATTTTCGCTTCCCAAACACCCTCCAATGATGACAACTTGGAGGATGAGCGGCTAAAACCCTTCCTCCTGAAGGAAAAGGCCGCCGTAGGATTCGCCGGAGGTTCCCCTCGCTCACAGAGGGTATCCATCGTTCATCACGTGTTCCCTTTCAATCGTAGGTTTTTATCCCTTCTAATCTCCTTTAATGGCTATTATTTGGTGTTTTTTAGGTTCATGATTCTATCAAGATCCACCGAGATTCATTAGTTACCCTCTAAGACCCATTGAAAGTGGAGTCTAGTAGACTCTCGTCATCTTTCATTGTCGATGACCACTATCAGCGTAAGCATGCCATTTTTTCGCAAGGATGAAGATGGCGGGGTTAGGTTTTAAAGCTAATGAAGATCCGGCTCGAGATGACTATATGTCATCCTCCCCAACGCGAGGAAGAACCCCAGACCTCGCAGGATTCCTCAGAGAACCTCAACCCCAGTATCTAACACTCCCTGCTGAGTTCGATTTACCTTTTATTTTATTTTAAATTTCACGCTGAAACCATTAATCTCCCCTCGTTTTTACTCCAAACTCCAAAATCCAAATTTAATTCACTATTTTTCGACTTCACCAAATCATTTGTATGAAGAAAACCCATCCCTCAGTTCACCTTGCATCATACTACAAGAGGCTCGATACTCACGCTAATACAGAGGAACTTAGATAAATTTTGCTTATTCCTCTGATCTCCACCCTACTGTAGCACAATCAGCCGGTGTCATCATTGGATGGTGCCCATGGATTCAATAGTTAGAACACTCTAGATCATCATCACAAGTAATCGGTGAATTGCTTGCATCACCTGCCATTTACTTTTAGCGTTAAAAAAAAATACGTCATAGATCGCTTCGTGTTGTTTTTTTGTGGTCGTGGCTCTGCTTTTGCCTTGTGAATCCATTCCTGCATGGAGGCCAGAAACCTGCATATGTTACTTGAAAAGTCAATCTCCTCAAGAACTTGATTGAACTCAATTGAACCAAATGGAACACTTAGAGGGAGAGCAATATACAAGACTTACGGAGGGAAACTCTAGAGGATACATGTCAACGAGGGACTATAGAGACCAATGGATGAGTGCACCAAGACAGGCTTCCCGCCAAAGATGCCTTTAACCAAATTTCAAACCACCACAAAATTAATCTCCTCGCTTGAGCAAGCAATTCTAGACTTTACCAAACTCGGTGGGTGATCAGGAAGAACAAAAGAAATTCAATGCCCAATCGAGTCAAAAATCCATACTGCTGAGAACTCGAGTCAAAAATTACGGATTTCAAAGCAAAAAGGAAGGGTCAACACCTGATAGCCTGCAATTGTTCAATTCTGCATTGCCTAAATGCTTGATCATCAAGGGGAAGAGGGTCTAGAGGAAGAGTGCCTAAGTGACACCATGGTAGAGAGCTGATTCGAACAAGAACTTACAAGAAGAGATGATGAGGATTTTGTGTAGAGGAAGTTATCAAGGGTTATCCAACCCAAAGACAGTGTTACTTTTGGCCTTGAAAAAGAAGAATGTGATCGCTGTCTTGTTAACCTATAGGATATGCTGAATAGAAGGTGGAAAGTAAGCCACAAAGTACCCTTCAACCAATTCCCATGAAATTGAACCCCATCGCACCGCCTATGCCTACTCAAAGTCGACAGCCTCTCCACTACCAAGTGTACATCCCGCTTCAAAGAGACAATCCACACCAAAAAACACCTGATTCCAAAGGCCACCCAATTTGCACCGGCTTCGCTGCAACTTCAAGAGATTAGCTGCCTCAGACGTAATTTTTCCACTACATCAAGCGGACACAGCACGTCACATCACATGGGCAGCACAATGGTTGTCTTGGTGTACGGCTCTTCGTTCGAGCACCCGACCCGAGAGATTTCTAAGCTCCGTTTCGCCCAGCAGCCAAGGCCTAAGAAGTGGTTCGTGATAATAAATTTCCACTTTTGTTTAATTTTTCGCTTATTTATTTTATCGTTTTTTATTTTGATTTTTAATTTTTCTTTTAGATTTTCTCAATTTTTTGGGTTAATTCTGCTTTTAGACACTTTGTACTTTCCGCATCTTTCCTAATCTTTCAAGACACTTTTGCAATATGTAAATTTCAAGCCCTGATCAAGAAATTATAAAGAGAAGCAAGCAAAAATGAAGTAAATTTTAACTATAGTAAAATTTCGTACCAAAATGAATTTCGCTTATCATACGGGGGAAAATTTCTGGCTATATAGCTGTATTTAGGAATTTTCATCATAGTGAAATTTCACTAAGATAGCTAAAATCAGAAGCCTATGCAATGCACAAAACAAAGGCAATGCTGTTTTCTATTTTTTTTTTTTAATTTTTAATTTTTATTTATTTATTTTATTTTATTAAAAATTTATTATTATTATTATATAATTATTTATTTTCAAAAAAACGTTTATTTTTTATGTCATTATTATTATTTATTTTGTTTGGGAAAAACTAGTTTTTTTTATATATATTAAAAAAAATTTGTAAAAAAAAAGTTTTTATTTTTATATTTCATTATTTTATTATTTTTATTTTTATTTTTATTTATTAATTATTTTATTTTATTTTTCAAAAAAAAAAAAAAAAATCGCTATTAGACATAGCGAAATTTTCGCAAACATTGCGAAATTTTTGCAATGCCCAATTTTCGCTATACCTTGATTCTTGTCACAATTTTGTTTTATTTCGTAACTTTTTCATCAGAACTCAGTTTTAGTGTTCTTGGTACCGTTGGAAAGCTTAGAGTGTAGAGAATCAAATATGGCTAGAAAGAACACTTTTGAAATTTTTATGAATGTGTAATTTTCAAAATACTCAAACTGGTCACTTTTTTCCTCTCTTTTCTTCTCCTAACTTGTTTATTTGAAGCTCAAATGGAGTGAATAAGGTGTCAATGGAAAGCTTGCGAAGTCTCCTATCAAGCAACGATCACATATCATCAAGGAGGTAACACTTCCTTCCCTAACCAATCCAGGCTCTCATTTCGGACTATTTGAGATGTTTGGGGTCGAGGGAGAGTTAGCAGGAGTGGATTTTGTATTCATATTTTTTGTTATTATTTTTGAGCAAGACCATTTTTGTGATGTTCAGTGGCTTACTGGGCTCCCTTTTATAAATTTGTTATACCCTTACAACACTTTTTCAAGAATTGGACCCATTTGCAATCAAATTTTTGTGGTTTTACTTCTTTGTAAATTGGAAAGTGAAACTTTATCAATTCTATTGATGTTGGATTGGTTCCATGCTTGGTTGAGTGAATGATTAATTTGAATTCTTATTGATTTCGACTTTTTTCAGCTTTATCTAACCTGCAAGGCACATTAGGTTTAGTGATAAGTGAAAAGCTATGTAACCTCCTTTACTTTGCATAACCTGTACCTAGTTTCATTGGCCCTTTAATAGGTTAGGACACGTGGAAAGAAGGCCAATGCGTCTTGAAAAAGAAATAAAAAGAAAAGAAAAGAAATGAAAAAGAAAGAAAAAAGAATAAAAAGTGCCGCTTTGCCTTGAAACAGAGCACGGTCAGGAAATTTATATGCGTAACCTTTAAAAACCCTAGTGCCTTAAACTCTTGGTTGGGAGTCATCGACTTAGTGTTCGCTACATGGGTGGATGGGTGGAGTTTAGAAAATTGTAGGTGCTGGAGTCTCGAAATCATTATCCGAGGGGTGAAGCACGAAGAGTTTGTGGTCGAAAGATCCGTATGACTTGGTGCCACAGGCCTTAATTGGTTGGAGTCATCGGTAGATCCCGCTACATGGACTTTGGTGGTCGATTCCTCGGCATTGCACCCTACAACCGCAAAGAATTAATGGAATAAGAGGTGGGTCTGATCTGTTAGGTTGGTTAGCATTAACTGGAGTCGTGGTATTAGCTAGGTTGGGGGGAGAGTGCAGTTTGGCAGTTTATTGTTGAGAACTAATCAAACAAACACTTAGATTTTGATGGAAGTTTCTGGTTGATTCACCGAGATGGATGCTCTTTTGATACTCAATTTTGTATGGCATTCATTCTCTCATGATAATTATTGGACAAGGCTTTAATGATTTTTACTTAGGGTTAGGCATTACTCATTCACAACCTTTTTGAAATATAATTTTTGTGAACATTATTTTGTTATCATTTTGTATGCTCTTTCTTTCTTTCTTTCTTTCATTGCTAAGGGACTAGCAATGTGTAGGTTGGGGGGTGTGATTAATTGCCCAAAAGTTCCTGTGAACTACATTTATTATGGAGTTTTGAGTGCTTTTGTATACTTATCGTCTAATTAACGATTACACATTAAGGTCCCTACTATTCTACTGATCGCATTTTGTGGCAAATTTTGTAGTTTTTGCGAGCTAATCATGCCAACATTGTTGAGTCGATCCAAACATGAAGAACTCAAGTCAAACTAAACATCATAGATCAGAGACCAAGAGGAAAGAAGAGAAGAAAAGGAAGAAATAAGAAAAAAAAAAAAGAGGATGCGAGGATACGGTACAGGCAGGAGACAATGGAGCAGTGATGAGCAGAGTGAAGCCCAGGTAGCTATCTTTGCAGGAATTTTAAGCTATCATAGCAAAATGCGTGCATAGCGGCGTGTTTCTCTGTTTTTGATCCAAACGACTCCGTTTTGGTTTTCTCCTTTCTACCTTTGTAATAGCTTTTGTTTTGGTTTGTTTTTGTAATTTCCCTTGCTCTGCACACTATATAAGCTAGAGTTAAGGTTTGTAAACATCAATCAACATCACAATAAATTTTGGGGAAGCTTTCAGCTCCCGTTTTCTCGCTGCTTCATTTTCTTTCCCTTTCTTTTCTATTTTCTTGGTTGCCAAACACCCTTCAAGGATGACAATTTGGAGGATGAGCAGCTAAAACCCTTCCTCCTTGAAGGAAAATTCTTTGAGGGTAGGATGCGGAGGTTCTTTGGAGGGTTCTGCTCTTCAACGGTATCCTTTGCCATCCTTGTGTTTCCTTTCTAATTGTAGGTTTTTATCCCTTCGAATCTCCTTTAATGGCTATTATTTGGTAAGCTTTTAGGTTCAGTGGATTCTTATTGTTAGATCCATTGATATTCATTAGTTACCCTCTATGACCCATTGAAAGGGGAGTCTAGGAAACTCATTCTTCACTGTCGGTGACCACGGATGGGCAGTAGATGCCATTTTTCAAAAAGGATGAATATTTATGGGTTAGGTTTTAAAGCTAAATGAAGATCCGGTTCGGGAGATGACTATATGTCATCCTCTAGCAGAAATAACCCAGAGGACCTCTCGGTGACTGTGAACTCAGCCGGTGACCTAACACTTGAGTTATATTTTATTTATTTTATTTAAATTTCAGTCGGTGAACAGCAATCTCCCTGTTTTACCCAAACCTTAAAATCAAATTTAATTCACCATTTTTGACTTCACTCAAATCATTTTGTACGAAGAAAACCCATCACGTGATTAGGCCCTAGACCACTATCTCTTTGCGATGGTTTGACTACGGCAATAAGAGGAACTTAGGATATAAATTTTGTTGATTCCGGATCACCCTACTGTGGCACGAATCAGCCGTTTGGTTTGACTAATGCCCCGACAGCGTTTATGGATGTGATAAACCGGGTATTCCAACCGTATTTGGATAGGTTCATCATAGTCTTTATCGATGATATCCTAATGTATTCAAGTAGTCCAGAGGAACATTCAGAGCACCTGAGGATTATGTTGCAGACCCTAAGTGATTCGTGCCACAGTAGGTGTTATGAATCAACAAAATTTATAACCTAAATTACTCCTACTATCATAGCGTAACTCTTTTTGATATAGCGGCTCTAGGATGGCTGAGGGATGGGTTTTCTTCGTACAAGCGATTTGCGAGTGGGGGTCGAAATGGTGAATTTGGTTTGGATTTTCAGGTTTGGTAAAAATAGTGAGGGTTGGTTGTTTGCAGGCTGAAAATGAAATAAGAAAAAAAAAAATGTAAAATAGAACCCTTTGAAGTGTTAGGCCACTGGGGTTGGATTCTAAGAGCGCGAGGTTCTAGGGTCCTTTTCTCATTAGGAGGATGACCTATAGTCATTTCCCGAATCGGATCTTCATTTAGCTTTAAAACCTAACCCAAAATATTTATCCTTTTGAAAAATGGCATCTACTTTTGGCCATCGGTGGTCACTGAAGCAGTGAAGAATGAGTCTGGTTTATTTTCGATAGGTCATAGGGTAACTAATGAATCTCAGTGGATCTAACAATAAGCATCCACTGAACCCTAAAAGCTTACCAAATAATAGCCATTCAAGGAGATTCGAAGGGATAAAAACCTATAGTTAGAAAGGGAACACAGTGACGGCAGTGGATACTGGCATTAGAAGAACATGGGACTCCAATGTGGATCTAAGCCATGACCTTACTTGCTTCAGGAGGAGCGAGTTTTAGCAAACTCATCTCAGTTGTCATCCTCGAAGGGTGTTTGGTTGCCCAGAAAATGAAAAAGAAAATAAAGGAAAGTGCGTGGAGAAGAAAAACGGGAGGTAGCTTATCTGAATTTATTGTCGAACTGATTGATGTCCTTTTGTTACAGACTGAGGCTTATATATGCTTAGAAAAAGGGAAATTACAAAACAATATGAAACAACAAAATTACAATAAGGGTAGAAAGGAGAAAAACAAAAAACGAGGCCGTTTGAAGAGTTGAAATTTTACTTTACAAGCGAGAAAATTTATTCTGTAGAAAGAAATTTCTATTGAGAAAATTTGCTATGCGAATTTTCTTGTTCATCATGTTGGCTCTTGTTCCATTGCTTCTTCTTTTGCTACTATTCCACTTGTTGCACTATTTCATTTCTTCTTGCTTTGATATTCTTCATTCAGGCTTCTTGAAATTGATAGAAAACCATATGAAATTGATGGAAATCAGCAGGCTTTGTTATGATTGGATTGACATGGCGATTTGCTTCCAATTCCTGCAAAAACTACAAAAACGGCCCGAATGCGTCGAGTACAATAGGGACCATAACGCTGTCAATTGGGTTAATTATAACAATTAGTATACAAGCGCTCAAAACACATTAAAAATAGGATTCAAAATAGCACTTTTTGGAGCCTTTGTACCACGACCAACATTGCTAGTCCTTAGCAATAAAAGAAAGAAAGAAGAAAGAGAGCATACAAAACGATAACAAAATAATGTTCACAAAAATGGTATTTCAAAAGGTTGTGAATGAGTAATGCCTAATACATGTAGGAAATCATCAAAGCCTTGCTTGATAACTATCTCGAGAGAATGAATGCCATCTGAAATTGAGTATCAAAGAGTACTCCCTTCTTGCTGAATCAACAGAGACTTCACAAAATCTAAGTATTTGTTTGATGGAAATTCTCAACAATAAGCGCCAAGCGCACTCTCCCTGACCTAGCTACGACACAACACGGCATGTTAACCAAGCCTAAGTATGTAACATCGCAATAAGAGAGTGTACGATGCATGATCTTTGTAAAGGTGTATAAAATCTCAAAGTGTCGCGTTGTAGTATTTTGGAGATGAAATTAGGAAATTATAAATTTTGCAACCAATTTGGTACTTAAAACAAGGGTACAATTGTCATTTAGAAAAAAGGATATGTAAGGCATAATTAAGTTTAGAGATGGGCCATAGTAGGAATTTAGTTAGTTTGCAATATTTAAATGCTTTGAGGACAAATTTACAATTAAGGAAAGTTGCGAGGGTGAAAGTATAATTAATGGAAGTTTAAATAGTAAATTAATAATAATAAATTGCGAATAATTCGAGGAAGTCTCGAAAATTCTCTAGATCTCGGATGGCAATTTGCGCCGTTAAGTTCATCTCATGAGAAATCTAGTGACCTAGAAAAGTTTCGCTAGAATTCGAGGCAGTGGAATATTTTTGCAATTTCTGGCGACGAGTTTAGAGTGAAACACAGCGGGATTTTAGAAAATTTCAAAAATGGTAAATAGCAAAAGAATATTCGATTAGGATAAATAAAATTGAGAAATCGGAATGAAAATAGTTTGTTTGGGGTTGAAACGAGGAATAAGAAGTGGAATAAAGGGACATGTGAGTGCATACCAAAAAGAAAGAAAAAAAAAAAAGATACAAAAACAAAATGGGGCTTAGGAACGATACAGGGCGTTGGAGGAGAAGATAATTGATTTTTTTTTTTTTTTTTTTAGTTTATTTCTCAAATTCACAATCGTAGTCGGTTTGTCGGGATAAACACGGAAAAATGCTCTGTGACAGAGCTGCGGCGTGATCTCAAAAAAAGCGAGGGATTTCACGGGAATTCAGGTGATATGTGAAAAACCCAAATTTTTAGTTTTTCGGATACGCCGTTCCCAGTGGTCGACACTTTTCGGACCGAGTAGGTAAAGTTACTCTGTGATGAGGCTACGTGGACACCAAAATCTTGGTTTTGATCGAGCTTCGAAGGAAGGTGAATTTTTCTACTTGTGTTATTTAAGTCTAAGAAGCATATAATGACTTGGAATATTTTAGAGCGTAAATTTCAGTCCCAAAATTTTTAGACTGAGTTTAGGAATTTTAGGAAATTTTGGACTATTTTCGACGATCAGGCTGAATTTTGGGATTTTGTTGTTGAAGCGGAGTTTAGTTAAAATTTGGGATTTTATTCGGACGATCCGGGACAGAATTTTCAGAAATGTTTTTGGGTGTTTTTAGGTATATGGGAAAGTCCGGCTTAGTATAGAATGCAGCCGTATCTTTGTGAATAACACATTTGGGGCTACGTATTTTTACGAAAATTTTAATTGTAACCTGAGTATACCAAATTGGCGGATTTGTCTTGACGTGTGTGATCTAATACATCGAGTGTGTAGGCTAAAAGCAAGGCGGGAAAGTTGTGGGCGTATAAGTTTAGCAACGGTGAGTGTTATTCGTTTTCCAAATACTAGTGTATTATTATTATTGTATAAGCTGTTTGCTTGGTATTTTCATGATTTTGAATCTGTGAGCCATTTTCAGAAACAAGTAATGAGTTAAAAGCAAGCAAATGGTTTTGAGTTAAACCATTTTGAAAAGCAACGTGATTTTTAGAATTGTAAAACCATTCAAGCAAGCAAGCAAGTAAGTAAATGGTTTTGAATAATTAAACCATTTTTTCAAGCAAGCGCGAATGGTTTAAATTGTAAAACCATTTTTCAAAGAGCAAACAGAAGCAAGCAAAGAATGTTTGTGAAAAACAGGCCTTCCTAGTTCTAGCCAGCTAGGAGTGAGTGTTAAGATGCCGTGCGGTGGATCTCATCACAATGCATTTTTAAGTTTTACTTTCGGTCGGCGAACTTGGGACATCGTCATGCATTTAAAGGAGGCCCAGTGGCGCGTCTGGGTATAAGGTTATATTTCCCTAGCCCAAATTATGGTGATGGCGACCAAGGGTCGATTCCACCATATTCAGGAAAAGGTGTCTGGGACCCGAGTCGCTTCATCGCCACGGTCGCGAGGCTTCGTGTTATTTTGGGGGTATAGTAAGCAAAAATAGGCCTCCGATTGGTTGATGTTTTATAAGCATAATATACGAGTTTAGATCGACCATTGGTTCCCGGTCGCCAGGCTTAGGAGTTTTAAAACAGCGGGTTGAGCCCGGGCTCCCATTTTATTTTCAAGAATGCGGTTGAGCCCGGGCTCCGTTTTTATGAAAAAGTTTGAGAAACTTTTAAGTGAGGAGTTTGGCTTTTAAAGCAAAGGTTTGTGAAAGGTTTTGGCTTTTCAAACAAGATAAAGAAAACAGCAAGAAACTGAAGTTTATAAACTTCTAAGCTGTACTATTTGACACAGCTATATTCTATTTGACATGACAATAAGAGTTTTATAAGCTTTTAAAGAAAATCAAAAAACAACAACAAGTAAACAAAAGTTTTAGAAACTTTTAAGCAATAAGTACAAAAGCAAGCAAACAAAGAAAAGTTTTAGAAACTTGTAAAGCAAAGAAAAGCTTACGGAAAATAGTATAAAAAGAGAGAGTTTATTTTTGAGATGTTTTCAGGAAAAGCAACACGTTTTATAAAGCATCTATTCCATGAGCTCAGTTTAACAATTATTTTCCATTTAAAAACTATTTTCGGTCTGGACACTCCGAGCGTTTGGAGCTGATTAGGATTCTCGACATTTATATCGATCTTGTAATTAATAATATTGTGAGAAATACTTTGAACTTGTATAATGGAGCATATATATGTACATAGTGTGATTTTGTGAGAATGTGTTGGTATCTTTGGTTGCCATATTGGATATAGTGTAAATTGGATGTATACCCGGGATTTGGGACATGTCCTATATGCAGCACTATGCTGCTGAAATTTTATAAAATCTTAAGTTTAGAAAGAAGAAAAATTTTTATAGGAGGTTTGGCAAGCAATACGGCTTAAGCTACGGGGGATTTCTAGTGGCTAGAGTGCGGTGAAAGGGTTCTGTGGGTGGCGGCATGCGTATCAGCGGTAGGGGTGGGGTGTGTCAGGATTGATGTCGAGCATAAGTATTGACAGTGCCATTGTTTTACAAGTTTAAAGTACATGCATGAAATGATTCCAAAGTGTTAAATAGTTGATTTTGGAAATTCTGACACTATGTCGGGTAGAGGGGCGTGGGAATTAGGTCACAAGTCGTTCGATGGTTTGGCGTCTGCCAAATGCTGAGAGAGATGAGCGCGTGGTTGGTTCCACTCTGCCTCTGTAGATCGGCATAAGTGATGGTCGGTGCGGACCATTTGGGCGGGCCGCGGAGGAGCTCAAGTGCGAGGATTATTCTGGCCGAGCAAGTGGCGCGGTTGCACAGGATAGTAGCCATGGCGGCAAAGTCGTGATCATGGCCTCCGCGACCACCTAGAAGTTAGCGGAAGGAACCGGGGAGGTCGATGGAGGAAGTCTGTGGGCTAGGCGCGAACCGTATAATGATGATGGTGATCGAAGTAACTGATTATGGCTAAAGCCCAGGAGTAAATAAGGTTCACGGAGTTATGGGGCTGGATGAGCAAGGTCTTGTTTTCCGAGTTTTACGATGGAGAGAGACAGGGCTGAGATTGGTGGGATGCCGTGAGAGAGTATCTACGTGGCATATCATGGGACCATTTTCAGCAGGAGTCACTTAATAGGTTCTTTCTCAGTCATAAGGATTCGAAAATTGAGGGAGTTCTTCGAGGGTTAGAACAGGAAGAACATGTGAGTGATCGATTATGAGAAGAGGTTCTGAACTGATTAGGTGGGTTCCTGCTATTCAGGCGATGAAGTCTAAGTGCAAAAGGTTTTTGTCGAACTACGGCCACGGGATCGGTATTTATGGTGGTTCCTCGAAATAGATTTGGGGACCCAGTTGGGCGCTCGAGGGATTGAGCAAAGCACTCCTACGGTTATGTAGCAGTGAACGGGAAAGTAGAGTAAAGGAGTGCACCAAGCACGTCCCGGCAGCTTCCGGGGCAGTACGGTGAAGAAGCGAAGCCGAGGAGGTTGCGAGAGTAGGGAGTGCGGTCAGAACTATCTCTAGTCGAGGGGATCGGTAGGGCCCCAGGTTGCTAGCGGTGGCACCAGTATTCCTCTGTATGTCACGTAATGGGCGACATCGGGGAGTGTAAGTTTGGTACGAGTGTTTCCGCGTGGCGGGAGGCCATTTCGTGGGGAGTGCTTTCCGGCTGGTGGCGTGCGGAAACATCGGTGCGATCTAGCTACCGTGCGGGGAATTAGCACACGAGTCGTCGGGAGGTGTCCAGCGGAGGGCCAACACGACCGCGGGTAAGTGGCGTGGTAGAAAGCGAGAAACCAAATACCCGGGGATATAGGCGAGCCGCTCGGGCGAGTATATGTTTGTGACTCGGCCAGATCTCGGTCACGACCGGAATGTGATCCATGCGTATTATTCTATCCTTGATCATGATGCGCCATGACCAGTTTGACCAGAACCGCGTTCATTTGCATCCAAGCATTTCGCCAGATCACTTTGATAGAACGACCATTAGAGGTCGTATGAGGATTTCCCTTCCAGTGGAGATCAGATTGTTCTGAGACGGAGTAATTGAGGGGAGATAGTAGAGTTCGATTGGGGGCGGGAGTTCCCAGCGGATCTTGCAGCTTTAGATGGGGGACCGATGTGGTTCGGCATGGATTAATTTGTCTCGCGCCATCGAGCCACATCAGATTGTTATAAAAAGGAAGTAAAGTTATAAGCCGGGGAGGTGGGTAGAGTTTGGGAATCATGAGAGAAATTATATTCAGCCGATCTCCGCCATGGCAGCCGAATGCTACGTAAGGGTTGTGGGGTTATCTAGCTTATGTGGTAGGCAGGGGAAAGGAGGGGATTCTAGTGGATGAGATTCCAGTTGTTAGAAGTTCCACGGATGTATTCCCGAATGATATTACCAGGATTTCCTCTGAAAGGGTGGAGTTACCATTGATTTGATCCGGGGTGGCGACCCATTTCCATTCCTCATATGAGTTGCTCCTGTAGGATTGAGAGAGCTTAAGGCTCAGTTGAAGAATTGTTAAGTAAGGGATTCGATACGTAGGAAGACATATCCCCATGGGAACTCAGATTCTCTTAAATTGAAAAAGAAAGATGGAGGTTCTTGGTACATTGTATGGAGTCCGACGGTTGAACAAAGATTACCATCGCAATCGATATCCTCCTAGGATCGATGAGTTGTCGATCGACTCCGGGGAGTCCCAGTGTACTCGAAGATAGATTTGGTCGGGGTGTCATCGGAGTTGAGGGTGTAGGAGGGGTGATGTTCCTAAGGCGCATTCAGGACACGCTCGGGACATTATGAGTTTGCGGTGATCTTGGATTTGGCTTGACTAATGCTCGGCGGCGTTTATGGATTTGATGAGCCAGGTATTCCGGCCGTATTTGGATAGGTTGCGGTCATAGTTTTTATTGATGATATCTAGTGTGTCGGGTAGTTCGGAGAAGGAACGAGCCAGAGCACACGAAGGATTGTGTTGCAGACCCTAAGGGAGCGACAGTTGTATGCCAAGTTGAGCAAGTGTCAGTTTTGGCTCGACAAGGTGGCATTCCTAGGTCATGTGATTTCAATTGAGGGGGTGAGTGTGGATCCCCAGAAAATAGAAGCATTGGTAAATTAGAAACCACGAAGAATATTATCGGAAGTCGAGAGCTTCCTTGGTTTGGCGGTGATACGAGGAAGTTTGTTGGGGGTTCTCCCGAATGGCAACCGAAGCCCGGTACGACAGGAAAGATGTTAAGTATGATTGGGTAGATGCACGTCGAGAAGAGTTTCGAGTTGAAGTAAGATTGACTTGACCCAGTTAGCTTTACTGATGGGAAAGATGGATTTGTGGTTTATAGTGATGCTTCCAGGCAAGGCCTTGGTTGTGTTTTGATGTAGAATGATAGGGTGATTGCATATGCCTTTAGACAGCTAAAGAAGCATGAGGAGAATTACCCTACACACGACTTAGAGCTAGCAGCAGTCGTGTTTGCTCTAAAAATATGGAGACATTACTTATATGGTGTTCCTTATAGGATCTTTACAAATCATTAGAGTCTTCAATATATTTTCACCCAAAAAGAGTTAAACCTGAGGCAAAGAAGATGGCTTGAGTTGATTAAGACTACAACTGTACTATTGAGTACCATCCAGGGAAAGCTAATGTCGTAGCAGATGCCTTGAGTGGCGACGAGGAGAGTTCTTTGTCTCATGAGATCGGGTTATCTTCCCTTTGTTGGTGGATCTAAGAGCTTTAGGGGTGATATTGGAGGCTGAGCATTCAGGAGCCTTGTTAGCCACATTTCATGTTAGACCTCTCTTAATGGATCAGATTCTAGCAGGGCAATCACAGGATCCACAGATGATTAAGCTTAAGGAAGAGATAGAAAAGGAAGCGAGAGTTTCGGATTAGAGATGATGTCATGATAGTGAAAGGACGAGAGAATGTGTGTGCGGGAATATGGTGAAGCGAAGAGACATTATGGAAAACTGCATTCCTCTGCGTATGCTATACATCCGAGTAGTACCAAGATGCTCTGAGAACTTTGAAGAAAATTACGGTGGAATGGGATGAAGAAAGAGATAGCGAGTTTCGTTTCGGTGCCTAACACGTCGACGGTGAAGGCGGTATCGAGAGGCCAGCGGGAGAAGATACGATTCTCCCCTATTCGGTGTGGGAAATCAGGAAAAGATTACTATGGATTTTGTTAAAGGTCTTCCACGGACTCGGAAGGCAACATGATCTGATATGGGTGATAGTAGATCGTTAACAAAGGTTTGCTCATTTCCTACAGGTTAATGTTGAGGATTCTTTAGAAAAGTTGGCCCAGGATTGTATGTAGATAAGATAGTGAGACTTCATGGGGTTCAGTTTCGATAGTTTTGGTCGAGACCCGGGTTCACATCCGAGGTTTTGGCCTGGTTGCAAGCGGCGTTGGAGGTACTTCGCCTACATTTCGGCCACAGACATTTCATCCTCGGAGCGGATGTGATCGGAAGAGGACTATTCGACGTTAGAGGATATGCTAAACTTGTGTGATGGAATTCAAGGAGGATTGGGATATACTTATAGCACTAATGGGTTGCCTACAACAATAGCTATCAGGCTAGTATAGAGATGGCTCCATTTGAGGCCTTTGTGGTAGGAAATGTAGGACTCCCCGTGTCAGCAGGATGAGTTGGTGAGAGAAGACTGTGGACCCTGAACTGAAGTCTGGATCGCCGGAAAAGTACGAAAGTTGTTCGTGATAACTTGAAGATAGCAAAGATAGACGAAGAAAAGCTATGCGTTACTTGAAGTCGTAGGGCTTGTAGTTTGAGATAGGTGACCAAGTCTTTTGAATTTCACCTTGGAAAGACAATGGTGAGACCCCAGGAAACGAGGTAAGTCAGAGGTATATTGGGCCTTATGAAGTTGTGGGCAGGTGGGACGTGGCTTACAGAGTTGAAGTTACCTGGGAATTATCAGGTTCATGGTATTCATGTATCGATATTGAGAAATATATCACAGGATCCTTCACATGTATTGAGAGAAGCGACCAGCTGCAGTTAAGGAATTTGACTTATGAAGAACAGGGTCTGCGGTGTAGATCGCGATGAGCAGGTGTTGAGAAGCAAAGTGATTCCATTAGTTGAAAGTCTTATGGAAGAATCATGAGAGGAGGCCCATTGCCCAGGGCCGGAGGCCGGATGCGGCCGTCGGTACCCTCACTTATTTTCGGATGGTATTCAGGTTCTTCACTGGAGTTTAGTTTGTTGTTTCTACCGAGGACGAAATGTTCCTAGGAGGAGGTTTTTTAACACCGAGTCCAGGAGGTGTACGTTACCTTGATCTTTGTGAGGTGTATAAGGTACCAAGTGTCACATTGTATTATTTTGGAGATGAAATTAGGAAATTATAAATTTTGGAACCGAATTTAATTGCCAAAACAAAGAATTTGTTGTCATTTAGAAAAAAAGGATATGTAAGACATAATTAAGTTAGAGATGGGTATGGTAGGAATTTCAAAGTTTGGATTTATAATATTAAATGTGAGGACAAATTTACAATTAAGGAAGGTTGAGGGGGTGAAAATTATAATTAATGGAAGTTTAAATGGCTAAGTGTAATAATAAATTGTCGAATAATTGAAGGGGTGATATAGAAAATTCTCTAGATCTGGGATATTGAAAGCAATAAGATTCTATGTTAGTTAAGTTAGATCTCGCAAATCTGATGACCTGAAAAGTTTTTCGTTAAATTAAGGACAATGAATATTTTGCAATTTCTGAGCGGCAGAGTTTACAAAGTGGCTTTTGACGGGATTTTAGAAAAATTTCGAAAAATGGCAAATACTTAAAGAATATTCAATTAGATAAATAAAATTGAAATCGGGACAAAATAATTTGTTTCGGGGCTGAAACGGACTAAGAAGTGGAATAAAGGGACATGTGGGTCCCACCTAAAGAAAAGAAAAAAAAAAAAAAAAGATACAAAAACAAAATGGGCGGGAGCGATCTGAAGGGCGTTGGAGAAGATAGCATTGATTTTTTCTTTTGGTTATTTCTCAGATTTATCGAGAAATCTGGCCGTCGGATTTCGTCGGGATAAACACGGAAAGTGCTCTTTAGCAGCGAGAATCTACGGCGTGAGTACCAAAAACCGCAGGATTTCGCAGGGAATTCGGGTAAATATGTAGAAAAACCCAAATTTTTAGTTTTCTCGGTCTACGTCATTCTAGTGGTCGGCATTTTCGGACCGGTGGTAAAGTTACTATGCGCGACGAAGCTGCAGCGTGGGCGCCCCAAAATCTTGGCACCGTCAAACTCGAAGAGTAGGAAATTTTCCTACTTGTGTTATTTCGAGTCTAAAGATTATATAATGACTTGGAATATTCTAGAGGCCATAAATTTCAGTGCCAAAATTTTTAGACCGAGTTTAGGAATTTTTAGGAAATTTTGGGACTATTTTCGGACAGTCCGGGTTGAATTTCGGGACTGTTTTTAGATAGTTTTGGTTAAAATTTCAGGATTTTATTCAGACAGTCCGGACATAATTTTCAGAAATGTTTTTGGGTGTTTTTAAACTATATGGAAAGTCCCTTTAGTCTAGAATCTAGCCATATGCCTATGAATGGCATTTAAGGGATTATATTTTACGAAAATTTTAATTGTAGCACAAAGTGTGCAAATTGTAGTTGTCTTGCGTGTGTGATCTAATACATCGGTGCCATAGGCTAAAGCAAAGGCGGGAAAGTTGTGGAGCGTAACCGAGTTTAGCAAGCAAAGAGAGAATTGAGTGTTCTAACTCATTTTCCAAATACTAGTGTATTATTATTATTGTATCATTGTTTCTGCTTGGTATTTTCGTAGTTTTGAATACAAACCATTTTCAAAAACAAGCAATGAGTTAAAAGCAAGCAAATGGTTTGAGTTAAACCATTTAAAACAAGCATTGGTTTTAAATTGTAAAACCATTTTCAACAAGCGAAGAGCAAGTAAGTAAATGAAGTTTGAATAATTAAACCATTTTTCAAGCAAGCAAGCAAATGGTTTTAAATTGTAAAACCATTTTTCAAGCAAGTAAGCAAGCAAAGAATGTTTGTGAAAAACAGGCCTTCCCAAGTTCTACGCAAGAAAAACGGTCGAGGTATTAAAATGCGTGTTTTACGGTGGTGTTAGGATCTCATACATGCATTTTAATTTTTGCACGGTCGGCAAACCTAGGACGCCACATCGCCATTTAATGGAGGCAGTGGCACGTCTGAGTATCTCCAGGTTATGAGCTCTAACTAAATTATGGTGATATGGCGACCAGGTCAATTCCGCCCATATTCAGGAAAAAAAGGTGATGGACCAGGTCCTTCCATAAACACGATCATGACTTAAGTGTTTACTAGGGTATAGTAAGCAAAAATAGGCCTCCAGTGGTTGATGTTTTATAAGCATAATATACAGTTTTGAAAAATCAATCATTGGTTCCGATTGCCAGGCTTAGGAGAGTTTAAAGCAAACGGTTGAACGGGCTCCCATTTGCCTTTCAAGAATGCGGTTGAGCCGAGGCTCCGGATTTTTATGAAAAAGTTTTGAGCTTTTAAAGCAAAATGTTTTGAGAAACTTTTTTTAAAGCAAAGGTTTGTGAAAGGTTTTAGAAACTTTTCAAACAAGATAAAGAACGAACAAAGAAATTTGAGAAGTTTTATAAACTTCTAAACGAAACAAGCAATAAGAGTTTTATAAGCTTTTAAAGAAAAGCAAAGCAAGCAAGCAAGTAAAGAAAAGTTTTAGAAACTTTTAAGCGAAACAAGTACAAAAGCAAGCAAGCAAAAGAAAAGTTTTAGAAACTTGAAAAGCAAGAAAAAGCTTACGGAAAATAATTGTAAAAAGAGAGTTTTACACATTTTGAGATGTTTTCGGAAAAGCAACACGTTTATAAAGCATACACTCAGCGATCTGCGTTTAGCTCATTATTTTCCATTTTTAAAACTATTTTCCGGTCTGGACACTTAGAGGACGTGACGGTCGGATTCTCACGACATTTATATCAGTGCTGTAATTAATAATATTGTGTAAGGAAATACTTTGAACTTGTATAATGGAGCATATATATGTACATAGTGTGATTTTGTGAGAATGTGTTGGTATGCTGGTTGCCATATTTTGGATATAATTAATAAATTGGATGTATAGGGTTTGGGACATATCCTATATGCATTTGCTATCTTTGTCAAAAATTTTATAAAATCATAAGTTTAGAAAAGAAAATTTTTTATAGGAGGTTTAAGCAAGCGATACGGCTTAGCTACGGGGATTTCTAGTCGCTAGAGGTAACGGCGGGAGTTTGCGTGGAGTGGCGACACACCACTTGGTAGGTAGGGTGTGTCATAAATAGATCGAGGACCCTCTCTTATTCCCGCAATTCTTTTTGTGTTGTAGAATTTGCAATCTTGGAATCGACTTCGCAAAGTCCGTAGCGGGGATTGTGGAGTGTCTCTGACCCGAGTTAAGGTTTAGGGCACCAAGTCATAAGGATCTTTCGACCACTAACTCTTCAGGTTTCTGGGACTTGAATGATTGAGGACTCAAACACCACAACTTGCTAAACTCCACCCATCCGCGTAGCGAGCACTGGTCGGGTGGCTCCCGACCCGAGTTGGCTTAGGGCATCGAGGGCTTCTAAAGGCTTTCGCCATAAACCTCGGGCCAGTGCTCGGGTTTCGGGACAAGCGTTGCAATTTTCTTCTTTTTGTTTCTTTTTCTTTTTTTCTTTCCACTTCTTTTTTATTTTGGAAGACACATTGGTCTTCTTCATGAGGTTCTTAACCTATTAAAAGTATTATGAGAAACTACAGAGTAGGGTGTGCAAGGCTTAGGAGACTAGAGCGGAGTTTTCGAGTTATTGAAGAAGCTTACGATGTGCACGGTCATTATTAGTTAGCTAAAGGTGGAAGAAAAATGGTCGAAAGCAATAAGAGTTCAACTTATTATCCACTCATCCAGGCATGGAGCCAATCTAACATCAATAGAATTAGACAAAGTTTCAATTTTTCAAACTACAGGCTAGGCAAAACACAAAAAAAAAAAAAAAAAAAGGGTGCAGTTTTTGAAAACAATAAGTTGTGTAGTATAACAGTTTCACGAAAAGGAAAACCAGCAAGCCACTGAACATCACAAAATGGTCTTGCTCAAAATAAAAAGAAAAACATAAATAAATCGCACTTCCTTAGCTAACTATCTGACAAATGTCACATTGTCATAATGGGGCTTGGATTAGAGGGATTGAAAGGAAAGGAAGTGCTACCTCCTTGATGATATGTGCTCTTTTTTGGATAGGATACTTCGCAAGCTTTCCATCGACACCTTATTCACTCCGTTTGGGCTTCAAATAAACAAGTTAGGAGAAGAAAATAGAGGAAAAAAGTGACCAGTTGGAAAATTTTGAAAATTACACCTTTATAATACTTTCAAAAGTATTCTTTCTGAGTATATTTGGATTCTACACTCTCTAAGCTTTCCAACGGTACCAAAAACTCCTAAAACAGAGTTCGGATGAAAAAGTTATGGACGAAACAAAATCAGGAGGCAAAACAGAAGAGAGTAGCGAAAATTTTCGCTATGTAATTCACTACATATGAATTTTTTTTTAATATATAAAATAAAATAATTAATAAAAAAACATGAATTTTTAGAGACAATTTTTTTTGAGAAAAATAAAAATAAAAATAAAAGATAAACTTTATATATATATATATATATATATATATATATATATATAACTATATATATATATATATATATATATATATATATATATATATATATATATATATATATAAATAATAATAATAATAATAATAATAATAATAATATATATCCAAATGAGACAAAAAAATGCATAGTACTTTTAAAATCAAAGGAAAGCATAAGTCGCTGTGCTACCATAGAGAAAATTCTTAATAATTGAAATTGCTATACATAGCGAAAATTTCGCTATTGTAATGAAATTTCGCTACAATAGCGAAATTGCCCCTGCTTGCTCCTATTGCAAACATTTGACCAACTGCAAAAATAAACACATAAAAAGTTAAGAAAAAAATGCAGAAAATTGAAAATTAAGCTAAACGAATTAACTAAAAATTAGAAATTTAAAAGAAAAATTAAAAAGAAATCAAAAATAAAATAAAATAAAAATAAGACAATAAAAATGAAAACAAAAAGTGAAATGTTGTGCTCCCCAAACCAATTCCTTAAGCCTTTGAAGGGAGTACATTTGTTGATAGAGAAAGCAGAAATCTTGGGAGTTCGAGTGCTCTAAATCCGAACCAACACCCGAACCATCCGCTGTGCCATGCAATATGAGCAGCTACCAATTTCTTCGATGTAGTGGCAAAAATGCGGCGGTGGCACTGCCTTGGCTCTCTTCACATTCGGTGGGATGGCCTGAAGCTTTGGGAAGTAAATGCTTGAGTGTGAATTGTCTTTCTTTGGTGAAGGAAGGGTATGCCTTTGAATTCGAGGGGAGAAGGTAGTGGGCTATTGGTGGCTTGGGCAGTGGACTTTCGGGGCTCTTCTATTTCTTCCTTTCCACTACCCTTCTCAGTCAGCATTGGAGAGGTTTCTTCTTTTTGCTGTTTACATTGCTCCTCCAAAGTGGCGTCAATCAGGCACTCTTCTTCTAGATTCACTTCCTCTTGGTAATCTTGTTGATTAGTGAGCACTTGAAATGATCTGCGGGTTATCAATTTACCTTATTTCACTTTGAAGTCCATCAATTCTCTTGTTTACATTGTTTTCCATAGTGTCAATTTTCTAACTTAATTGAGCATTGATTGTCTTCTGGGCTTCCACAAAGTTACCTACTAGCTTGGTGAGGTTTAGTATGGCTTCTTCCATTGGGTTAAAATTCAACTTTGATTTACAATCTCTAACCCACTAGAACTGACCCCCTACAGCAAGACAGGGTATACAAGCCTATACAAAAATATTCCTGCAACAATTTGTTTTTATTTTTTGTTTTTTTTTACAGTGAAATGAAAAAAAAAATGACAGTGAAATATAAAAGAAATTCACGATACTGTATTGAAAGGGATCGCGAGTGTTCTACATCTCATCAAATGCACTTTAGAAGCCATCCGGCGACGTCGCCATTTGATTCGGTACCCTTCCCGTAGGTGTTATGAATCAACAAAATTTATAACCTAAATTACTCCTAATGTCGTAGCGTAACTACTATAGTATAGCGGCTCTAGGATCGAACACAGGGATGGGTTTTCTTCGTACAAACGATTTGCAGTGAAGTCCAAAATGGTGAATTTGGTTTGGATTTTTAGGTTTGGTAAAAACAGTGAGGGTTGGTTGTTTGCAGGCTGAAAATAAAATAAGAAAAAAAATGAAAAATAGAACCCCTTGAAGTGTTAGGCCACTGAGGTTAGATTCCTAGGGCAACTGAGGGTTCCCAGGGTGCTTTTCCTCGCGTTGGGGAGGATGACCTATAGTCATTTCCCGAACCGGATCTTCATTTAGCTTTAAAACCTAACCCAAAATATTTATCCTTTTGAAAAATGGCATCTCTTGGCCATCGGTGGTCAAACCAGTGAAGAATGAGTCTCACGGACTCCCCCTTTTAATGGGTCATAGAGGGTAGCCCAATGAATCTACGGTGGATCTATGATAAGCATCAGACCCCTAAGAGAAACACCAAATAATATGCATTCAAAGGAGATTCGAAGGGATAGAAAACCTGAGTTAGAAAGGGAACACGGTGGCGGTAGTGGATACACAACGTGAAGGAACGGGGGACCTCCCGAGTAGCCTTGATTTGCGCCCAGCGGCTTTACGCTGAGGAGAATGGGTTTTAGCCACTCATCCTCCGAGTTGTAATCCTCGAAGGGTGTTTGGCTGCCTAGAAAATGAAAAAGAAAATAAAGGAAAGTGCAGCACAGAAGAAAAAAAATGGGAGAGCTGAAAGCTTCTCCCAAAAATTTATTGCCGAACTGATTGATGTCCATTTTTTACAGAATGAGGCTTATATATGCTCAGAAAAAGGGAAATTACAAAACAATATGAAACAACAAAATTACAATGAGGGTAGAAAGGAGAAAAACCAAAAACGGGGCCGTTTGAAGAGCTGAAATTTTCTCTACAAGCAGAAAATTTCGCTACATAGCGAAAATTCTCTATGTAGCGAATTTTCCACTATGTATGAAGATTTTCCTCACATTCGCCTTTGGTAGCTCTTGTTCCATTGCTTCACAACTTAACTCTTATTCCACATTTACACTATTCCACTCTTTACTTGCTTTGATATTCTTCATTCCGGGCTTATTTGAAGTGATATAAAACCATGAGAATTGATGGAAATCAGCTTGAACTTTGTTATGATTGAATTGACATGTGATTTGGCTTCCAATTCTGGCTTACAAAACAGCCCAAGAGCATCTGATCGAAGTATAATAGGGACCCTAACATGTCAATTGGGTTAATTATAACAATTAGTATATAAAAAGCGCTCAAAACCTATTAAAAATAGGGTTCAAAATAGCACTTTTTGGGCACTAATCACTAAGGGAACAGCTGGCTTGTGTGCCAAGGTTGAGTAGAGGTGCCGGTTTGAGAAGCGACGGGGTGGCATTCCTAGGTCATGTGATCTCAACTGAGGGGGTGAGTGTGGATCCCCAGAAAATAGGCGTAGTAGAATTGGAAGCAGCGAATATTGTGTCGAGGCTCATAAAAGCTTCCTTGGTTTAGCTAGGTATTGCGAGGAAGTTTGTTGAAGGGTTCTCGGGATAAGCTATTTGCCCGACTAAGTGACAAGGAAAGATGTCAGTATTATTGGGTGGATGCACCCCGCTACTTGAGTTCGAGAGTTTAAGGTTAGATTGACTTCAGCTCCAGTTCTAGCTTTTCCCAATGGGAGAGATGGGTTTGTGATTTACAGTGATGCTTCTCGGTAGGGCCTTGGTTATGTTTTGATGTAGAATGATAGGGTGATTGCGTATGCTTCTAAGAAGCTGAAGAAGCATGAGGAGAATTACCTTACACACGACAGCTTACAACAGTCATGTTTGCCTTAAAGATATGGAGGCATTACTTATATGGTTCTCCTTGCAAGATCTTTACAGATCATAAGAGTCTTCAATATATTTTCACTCAAAAAGAGTTGAACTTGAGGCAAAGAAGATGGCTTTAGTTGATTGGGACTACGTACTGGTGGGTACCATCCGGGAAAATCTAATGTCGTAGCGGATGCCTTCAATGACGGCTAGAGTTCTTTGTCTCATATGGGATGGTTATCTCTTCCACCTTTGTTGAATTGGATTTAGGAGTAGGGTGATGGTCATAACACCGTCCAGAGAGGTGTATAGTACACATGAATCTTGTGGGGGTGTATAAGAGTACCCAGTGTGTATTATAGTATTTTAGGAGACTAAAGTGAAATGATAATTTATGGAACAGGGTTTGTATGAGAATAAGGGTATAAATGTCATTAAGCAAATAGGACATGAATATGAAAATCATTAAGTGTAGAGATGGGCCACAATACAAATAAAACAAGTGACAATTGCAATATTAAAGAGATGAGGGCTAGTGCAATTAGTGAAATGTTGAAAATATAAAAAATGGGAAACAAAAGCTAAAATTCATTTGGTCTCAAAGTTTGCCCTAGCAAACCGTAGGAGGAGAAAGAGAGAGCCAAGAGGAGAAAGAGAAGGAAGAAGAAGGAGGAGGAGAAGAGGAAAATCAAGGTATGTTGGTCTTAGAATCAAATATATTTTGGATTCCTAGGACTTTGGTATGGAGATTAGATGCTCCTTTGGTCTAGGTTTTGTGCAAAGCTCACATGAACCTTTGAATTTTTGGGGTTATGAGAGTAAAACCCCAATTAGGAGAAAACAAACATGGAAATCATCTTAAAACAACTCCATAACACTTGAATTGGTGCTATGGAACCTCAAACCTCAAAACCCTAGGTGAAAATCGAGGCTACCTAAGGTCACGATTCTTTATAAAACCACATAAATGTGATGATTCCATGTTTGTTTTCTCCCAATTGGGGTTTTTACTCTCATAACCCCAACAATTCAAGGTTCATGTGACCTTTGCATAAAACCCTAGACGAAGGAGCATCTAATCTCTGCAAGAGTCCTAGGATTCCAAAATATATTTGATTCATGCTTTATGATTTTCCTCTTCTCCTCCTCCTTCTTCTTCCTTCTCTTCCTCCTCTTGGCTCTCTCCTTCTCCTCCTACAGTTTTCTAGGGAAAACTTTGAGACCAAATGAATTTTGGCTTTTGTTTCCCATTTTTTATATTTTCAACTTTTCACTAATTGCACTAGCCCTCATCTCTTTAATATTGCAATTGTCACTTGTTTTATTTGTATTGTGGCCCATCTCTACACTTAATGATTTTTTCATATTCATGTCTATTTGCTTAATGACATTTTGTACCCTTATTCTCCTTACAAAATCCCGGGTTCCATAAATTATCATTTCCTACTTTAGTCTCCAAAATACTACAATATGACACTTGGTACTCTTATACACCCCCACAGTATCATGTACTGTACACTCTCTCGGGACGGGGTGTTACAAAATCCTCCCTCCTTTAGAACATTTCATCCTCGAAATGAATAAACTAAACTCCAAAAGAAAGGAAAGGAAAATACCTCATCCAGAAAATAAATGAGGAGATCTTGATGGGCATCACGAGCCTCGAAGCAGTAGTTACTCCCTCTCATGATTCTTCCATAAGACTTTAACTAATGGAATCACTTTGCTTCTCGACACTGTTCCTTCGATCCCTACCAAATCTGCGGGTATCTCTTCATAAGTCAAGTTCCCCTTTAATTGCACTGGCTGCTCTCTCAATACATGTGAAGGATCTGGGATATACTTCCTCAACATCGATACATGGAAAGTATCATGAATTCTTGATAACTCTGGGGGTAACTTCAACTTGTAAGCTATTGGTCCCACTTTGCTCATAATCTCATAAGGTCCAATATATCTCGAACTAAGCTTGCCTCATTTCCCAAATCTCAACACACCTTTCCAAGGTGAAATCTTGAAAGCTTGGTCACATCTCATTGCAAGTCTCTATGACGGTTGTCCGCATAACTTTTCTGTCTATCTCTTGCTATCTTCAAGTTATCACGAACAACTTTCACTTTCTCTGAAGTGATCTGTACTAGTTCAGGGCCTACTAGTCTTCTCTCACCAACCTCATCCCAGCACAGTGGAGTTCTACATTCACACCTCAAATGGAGCCATATCTATACTGGCTTGATAGCTATTGTTGTAGGCAAACTCCATTAGTGCCAAGTGAAATATCTGACTTCCTTTGAATTCCATTACACAAGCTCTGAAGCCTTATCCTCTAGCGTTTGAATAGTCCTCTACATTTGGGCATCCAGTACGAGGATGAAATCTTGAAATAACTAAAATGTAGGCGGTACTTATATTTTTTGCAAACTAGGCCCGAAAACACAGTTGTGAACTTTGGGGTCTCAATCGACACTTATCGGCGGAACCCCATGAAGTCTCACTATCTCATCTACATACAATTTGTGACTTTTCTAAAGATCCTCTTGACATTAGCGGCGAGAAAATGAGGCGATTTGATCATTCGATCAACTATCACCCATATCGCGTCATGTTGCCTCTGAGTCCATGGAAGGGCGTCGCAAATCCATGAAGTGATCTTTCCCATTTCCAGTTGTAATAGGAAGTAGCGTATCTTTCCGCGGCGTCAGATGCTCTTTGCCTTTACCTGCGACAGGGTTGAGGCACCACAAACGAAACTCCACGATTTCTTTCTTCACATCCCGTTCACCGATGTGTTCTTTGAGAGTTCTATATACATCTTGGTACTACCTGGATGCATAACATATGTGTAAGGGGACCAAATGATGTATATGTGAAAATATGGTCAAGGGAGTGAATGTGATAAATACTCAAAAACTGATTTGAAACAAAAGTAAGTGTACTCAGCGAAAAGTATTACCAACATACTCGACCCCTTTCCACATGAGGGTCTTACGGGTCAGCCACAAGTAATAAAGTGGATTCTAAATTAGGATATTGTACCGGGGATTGAAGGTTCTCTCTAATTGGAATTTGATCACCCCGATTACAATGACTCTTCACTATTTAGGCGATCAAGTAGGATGTGGAATAAAATCAATTTAATTGAAACAAAATTTGATTTAAAACTAATCCTAAAATCTACCAAATAAACAACTACTTAATTCTAAAAGGTATGAAGAGAGTCACTAGGGATGGAGATAATTATTTACAAAACAATTTGCATTTCCTTGAAAGTGCAACATTTGTGAGTTGAATGCTGGATTTGTCCAAGAGCAATGTAGTATAGCTTGGATTTCTCCATACACCATACATTTCACTATCTAACACACCATATTCCTTCATGACAAATGGGTCTAAATAGCTACTTGTAAAATTTGCACTTTTAAAAGATTTGATTGTTTTTCTTTTTCAATACTTCACAACCATTTCTCAGACTCAAGAATTCTTGCTCCCCACAGGATGTGATAATGCAAGTAAGCCTCCAATGTAAATGGTATTCTCATTCTTCAAATCTAATAAAATTTTCTATCTCCTTGATTAGATCTTTGCTAACAAGACGGATCAAGATCCTTTCATCGACTAAGGAGAGCCAATCAACTAAATTGATACATCATCTATTAATCCTCACACCATGAGTAAATTAGCATCTATCAAAGTAATTTTTCAGAGTTCATTAGTTCCAAGATATTACTAACATACCCATAGTTACCGCTCTTACTCGTGAATCTCCATCTCTATGTCACTCATAGGGCCTCCTAAAAATCAGAGCAAATATACAGCTCTTTTCTGGGTATAAGGTACTAATATTCCAAAAGTTCACAGGCGAACAGCACTCAATTATATAAATCTCAGTTTTCAAACCCACAAAGAATCAAAACTCCAAATCTGAATGTTCAACAATTAATCCCCACCTCTAGAGGGTGCTTAATGTTCCATTACTGGATTCCAATCATCACCAATCAAACAAAAAGTAAGAAATGAAGAAAGAAATCAAGAGACAAGAAGAGAAAATTCATATATTTGAGCTCTGGTAATCTTCTCCTCAACAAGAAAGAAATTGAATATCCGAGTACAACAATCGAAATCTCTTCAATAGAAATAAAAATCGTCTAAAACTACTCTAAGATCTATTGTTAAAATAAAAATCATGTTATAAACTAAGAAAATGGGCACTTTAGAGAGAGAAAACACATGAGAAAGAGAAAATCCAGATTTTTAGCTTCAATCTTGGCCTGAACCTTATTGAAATCTGAATCTCTGTTATACAGCATCGAAATCTCTTCAATAGAAACAAAAATATGCTCTAACACTGCTCTAAAATCTAAAACAAATCAAAATCTACAGAAAAACTGGAAAAATGGGCAGTCTAGAGAGAGAAACCCCATGAGAGAGGTTGTCCAATCTTCTCGCTTGCCTCTTTACCTAAAAAAATGAGTATATATATGGTCCTAGGGTGAAATTACGAAATTAGGCTCAAATATCAATTTTCGGGCCTTTAGGTTTCTCGAGAAGATGCTTCGTCGCGACATACTCTCCGGGTCGCGACATACTTTTCCTCGGTCGCGACATACTCCCGGGTCGCGATACCCGGTCGCGACATACTCTCCCCGTCGCGACATACTTACCGGGTCGCTACATACTCCGACAAAGAACCCGTTTTTTCTTTCTCCCAACTCTGTCGGGGGCCATAACTTCTTCATTTTAATTCGGATTTGGGCGTGTGAGTACTTGTTGGAAAGATCTTTGAATGTAGAATGTAGCCATGAGGAATTTGAACCATTTGATGTTCCATATGGTACAAAAAAATTAATCTTCCCAGTAGCGCGCTGTGAGACTCTGCTGACTCTTCTTTGGAAATAAATTTCTCATTTCTTGCCAAATCACTTGCTTTTTCATCAATAATCCACAAAACTAAGTTTAGAGGAAATTTTATGAGTTTTACATGAATATGGATATAAAATGCACAAAATAGCATGTGAAATGAACTCAAAACATAGATGAGTTTTGCACTCATCAATATGCAGATGAATGTGCTTCTTCCATAATTTCTCTCTTCAGTTCGCCATACTTTGGCACACACATTCTCTGACCTTTCATTATCATGCCATCATCTCTAATCTGAAACTCTGTTTTCTTTCCCTTTTCTATCTCTTCTCTGAGCTTAATCATCTGTGGATCCTACGACTGCCCTGCTAGAATCTGATCCACTAGTAGTGGTCTAACATGAAACGTGGCTAAAAAGGCTCCTGAATCCTCAGCTTCCAATATCACCCCTAAAGATCTTAGATCCAACAACAGTGGAAGATAACTTATCTCGCTGTGGAGAGCAAAGAACTCTCCGGTCGCCACTCAAGGCATCCGCTACGACATTATTGATGGTACTCGACAAGACAAATAGTCCTTAATCAACTCAAGCCATCTTCTTGCCTTAGGTTTAACTCTTTGGGTGAAAATATATTGAAGACTTTTATGATCCTCAGAAAAGATCATACAAGGAACACCATATAAATAATGTCTCCATATTTTTAGTGCAAACACGACCGTCGTTAGCTTTCCTAAGTTGTGTGTAGGTAATTCCTCATGCTTCTTTAGCTGTCTAGAGGCATATGTAATCACCCTATCATTCTGCATCAAAACACAACCAAGGCCTTGCCTTGAAGCATCACTATAAACCACAAATCCATCTCTCCCATTAGGCAAAGCTAAAACTGGAGCTGAAGTCAATCTATTCTTCAACACTTCGAAACTCTTTTGACAGGCTTCTACCCAATCATACTTAATATCTTTCCTTGTCAGATTAGTCAGTGGGGCTGCTATCTTGGAGAACCCCTCAACAAACTTCCTATAGTACCCTGCTAAACCAAGGAAGCTCTCGACTCGACATTCTTTGGTGGTTTCCAATTTACCACTGTTTATTTTCGGGATCCACACTCACACCATCACCGAATCACATGACCTATGAATGCACTCGCTGTCAAAACCGACATTTGCTCAACTTGGCATATAACTGTCTCTCCTTAGGGTCCTGCACATAATCCCCAAGTGCTCGCACGTTCCTCCCAACTACCCGAATACACTAGAATATCATCAATAAAAACTATGATCCAACCTATCCGTGATACTACCGAATTCGGTTCATCAAATCCATAAACGCCCGCTGGAGCGCGACAAACCAAATGGCATCACCAAAAACTCATAATGCCCGTAGCATGTCCTGAATGTCGTCTTAAGTACATCACTCTCCTGCACCCTCAACTAATGATACCCCGACCTCAAGTCTATTTTGGAGTATACTCGAGACCCTTGGAGTTGATCAAATAACTCATCGATCCTAGGAGTGATAATACACTATGGATGGTAACTCGTTTAGCTGCCTGTAATCGTACAATCGCAAACTCCCATCTTTCTTTCTAAGAGAACTGAGCTCCCCATGGGGATATACTCTGGCCTAATGAATCCCTTGCTCAATCAATTCTTCTTAATCGAGCCTTAAGCTCCCTTAACTCTACAGGAGCCATCCTATAAGGAGGAATGGAAATGGGCTCAGTCCCTGGGATCAAATCAATGGTGAACTCCACCTCTCTTTCTGGAGGTAATCCTGCAATATCGTCCGAAAATACATCTGGGAACTCTCTAACAACTGGAATCTCATCCAACATAGTCCCCTCCTTCCCTGTCTCCACCACATAAGCTAGATAACCCTGACATCCTTTACACAGCTTTTTCTGTGTTGTCATGGCGGAGATCATATAGGAAGATAACTCTTTACGTAATCCTCTGAACTTTACCTCCAATTTCCCTGGCTTATTCAACTTTACTTCCTTCTTATAACAATCTAATGTGGCTCTATGGCGAGACAACCAATCCATACCGAGAACCACATCAAAGTCCCTCATATCTAAAGCTACAAGATCCGCTGGAAACTCCTGTCCCCCAATTAGAACTCTACTATCTCTGACTACTCTATCTGCGAGTAACGGATCTCCAACTGGAAGGGAAACTCTCATACGACCCTCTAATGGTTGGGTCTCTATCTGAAAACGATCTAAGAATGGCTTGATAAATGAATGCGTAGCTCCCGGGTCCACTAAATGTATATGCATCATGCTCATGATATAAACAATACCAAGTGGGACTACATCCGAGCAGACCGTGATCTTACTCCGGGTCACAACATATACTCGTCCGAGTGCGAGGCCTGGTCTGTGATCCCCGCACTGCTCTACCTCTACCACGACCACCTCTACCTGCGATTGTGTTAGCCCCTCTGTTTGGGAAACCTCTCCCCGACGACTTTTGTGTGCTCATCTCTGTACCGGTAGCTAGATCAAGCACGATGTTCCGCACCAATCACGTGAGGGCACTTTAATGAAACGGCCTTCCCGCCACAAAGGAAACACCCCGTATTGAATCTCCTACACTCCCCATGGTGTCGCTTTCCGACACATATGACGTATGGCGGAATGCTCGGTGCCACCGTTAGCAACTCCGGGGCCCCACCGATCCCTCGACCAGAGATAAATCCGACTTGCACCTCTCGCCCTATAACCTCGCCCCTTCCTTTTCTTTCTACCGCATCAGCCCGGTAGCTCATTGGGACGTGCTGCCTCGGTGCACTCCTCTTACTTTCCTGTCTACTCTGATACATAGCTGTGGTACTTTGCTCAACTCTCAGAGTAGCCTCTACTAAGTCCCCAAATATATTCTGAGGAATAACTGACAAATACACCTTGATCCCAAGGTCGAGTCCTCGATAAAACCTTTCGCACTTCGCCAGACTCTATCCGCTTTAAATATAGGGAACCAATCTTAACCAATTCCATTTTCTTCTCGTATCGATATCGACATGTCTCTTCCTGCTCTAACTTGAAGAACTCCTTAATTTTTGAATCCTTATGGCTCTGAGGAAAGAACCTATAAGTGAATTCTTGTTGGAATTGGTCCCATGATATGCCATCAGGATACCTCCTCTCTACGGCATCCCACCAATCCTTAGCCCTGTCTTCCACGAAAACCGGGAAAACAAGACTCTTAGCTCATCCGTGCAGCCCATAACTCCTAAACTTCGCTTACTTCCTGGCCTGCCCATAACCAGTCAGCTCTCGATCACCACCGCCACATGGCTTGGAGCCTAGTTTCAGATTCTATCGACCTCCTCGGGGTTCTTCCATAACCTCTCTAGGTGGTGGTGGAGGTTGCGATCATTGGACGGGGTCGCACATGGGCTACTATCCGTAATCCGTGCCACTCTTGCTCCGCCGTAAACAATCCCGCACTCGAGCCCTTTGCGGCCTAGATGGTCCAACCTGATCATCTGCTAGAGGCTGATTCATAGAGGTGGTAGTGGAACCTACTACGTGCTCATCCCTCTCAGTATTCTCCGACGCCGCACACGTCGAATAACTGATTAGCCCAAAAGTGCTATTTTCAGCCTTATTCAAGATAGGTTTTGAGTGCTTTTGCCTCACTAATCATACGTAATTAAGCCAATTGTCATGTGCAGTGTCCGCTTTAGTGCTTTTATTTGTTTTCTCGATCATTTTGATAGTTTTGCAGTGTCTGGGAAACCCAGTCAACAAGCTTGGCTTCTTATTGGTGCTGAATGTGAGAATCCTCGATGATGTCACCAAACTGAGGCGATGAAATGTCAAGATGCAGTGAAGAATTGAAGGCAAAATGATGAAGAAACCATGCAGGAAGCAATGCAGGGAGGAATGGTGGAATGCAAAAATTTAGCTATGCATTGCGAAAATTTCGCAATCATAGCGAAAATTTCGCAATCCTAGCTAGCCTTATTAATAAATTTCGTTAGCTTAGCGAAATTTATCGCTCACAACGTAAAATTTTCATTTTCGCTATCTCAGGACTTCCGCAGCTAGCGAAATTTCGCTAGCATAGAGAAATTTTCGCTATGCTAGCGAAATTCCTTGCATAGTGAAATCCCAGCCCCTGTGTTTTTGATATTTTTGGTTCCAAACGACCACGTTTTGATTAATTACCATTTTGTCCCTATTGTAATTTTATATTTTAGGCATTTTTGTCATTTCACACATTAGGGTTGACTAGATAAGTCCCCTACAACTTTGTAACCATAACTTTTCCATTTTTTATGCAAGTTTTCCCGCAGCTTTCATTTTAGGTTTTATTTTGCTCTCTTCTCTCTCCTCTTTCTCTCATTTTCTCGGCTGCCAAACACACCCCTTGACGATGACAACTCAAGGGATGCTTGGCTAAGCCTCCAAACCTTGAAGAGGAGGGTTGCTAGATTGGTTTTGGGGTTACTACAGGTTGTCCTCATGCTTTAAATGCTACAGGTATGGCATTTATGGTTCCAAACTTTCCAAACTAGGGTCTAATGCCATTTAATGTCTTTCTTTTGGTCAATACTTGTCATGCTTTAGGGTTCGTGCATTCTTATTGGTAGATCTGCTTGATATCCTTTAGATGTCCTTACGAGCCATTGAAATGAGGTTGAATGCTAGAGTTTCAAAGCGGGGTGGGACTTTAGATTGTGTAATTGATTGGACTCGAATAAGAGTGGTTCTAGGGTTAGGTTTTATAGCTAAACAAAGATCCGGTTTTGGATTTGACTATATGTCATTAGCCCCAATGCGAGGAAATAACCCAAGGACACTTTAATACCCCAATATCAAGCTAGTGACCCGAGCAACTTCAAGGTTACCACTTCACACTTTGAGTTTAAGCTATTTCGATTAACCGTGAAACGACGACTCCCTTTATTTTTAACGAATCAAAAGTCGAAGCAAAAGATCTCACCATTTGCAAACATTAATCTGTGCGAATCATTAGTGGGATGAAAACCCGTCCCAGTATTCCCGATACCTGAACCGCTATCACGCGTTAGCTTGACTATGGCGATGGGAGGGTATAGGAAACAAATATTGTTTATTGGGATCACCTAGGTGGCACGAATCAAATGGCGCGGATTCTTGCAGTGGATGGTGCGAACTCACAGTGAGTTGATATGTACTTGTAATCCACATTACAAGTGTTGGTGACCTTTCAATCCTTTTTGAATTTCATTTGTTTGAACTACAAAGTTTTCTTCACTTGGCAGTTACTACACTGTTTTTATTTTTACAGTTAGTTTTTGTTTTGGCTACACTGACCTCTTTTTGGCAAGCTTTGTTTGTGTTCTTTGTTTTGTTTCATTTTATTAATAACAGTGTTTATGCGACAGGACGAAATATCAGGTGAATTCTGAAGGTAGAGTGCACCAGGTTGAGCAAAATTTGTGAGTAGAGGTGTGCATAGTGACGAATGGATCCTCTGCACGAGGAGCGACAAAGTCGAAATGACACCCCACATGAATCTAACGACATACAGGTCGATGAGGGATCACATACACCCTCCGAGAGTGAGTGCTCCTTCCTACATCATACCTCCTACTGAGGATGTAGCAGTGAGACCTACCTAGTGCCCCTGCTTCCCACATTTCATGGTATGGAGAATGAAAATCCATATTCACACATACGGGATTTTGAGGAAGTACGCATAACTTTTAAGGAGGGGTATACTTAGATAAGAATTGTTGAAGTTA
Organism: Tetrastigma voinierianum; assembly: GCA_016808115.1. Taxonomy (NCBI): domain Eukaryota; kingdom Viridiplantae; phylum Streptophyta; class Magnoliopsida; order Vitales; family Vitaceae; genus Tetrastigma; species Tetrastigma voinierianum. Next base: position 74,243 of record JAEQBH010005586.1, on the reverse strand, counting down.
AAGGCATTCAGATTAACCCTTAAGAGCCAAGCCAAAATATGGCTCAATTCACGAGGTCGAAGCGATTAGAAATTGAAATTTGAACTAAGGCGAGTTTTTGAAGAAATTCTTGATCTGGCAGACAACCTGATTTGAAGAGGCAGTCTACCTTACTCGGCTTACTTAATGATGAGAAATTATCGGTGTTGGGGAGAGGTTCATGGATACCATCGATGCATGTCCCACCATGGTTTTGATACATGGATGCTAGTGAATCATTTCACAAAATGGTATGTCCCACGCGTGAAGCAAGCTAGAAACCATGTGTGGAGGTGTTTTTGTGGCAAATCGGATGAAGCCATGGATTTCTTGAATTATGTGGCTGAAACTTCCAAGGCTTAGGATGAGGCAGAGATCAGGGAAAGAATTTGAAAGAATGAAGCCTTCGACCCACGAGGGGAGGCATTTATGCTCTTTTAGAGGATATGGAAATGAAAGCAGAATATCAACCAGCTAGGAAGATGGAAGAAATGGAAGGAAAAGGCTCATGAAGTGCAATAGTGGCGAAAATAATGAGGCAGTACAATCCATGCATCAATTGTCACCTACTTGTCCATCCGGGAGAACTATCTAGAATGCCTCGATGAAGGATTTGATGTCGAGCATGCTAATCGAGTGGGCGATACAAGCCCGCGACCTAATCAAAATGCACGGTGTACGTGATTCGATTGGAAGATAAGCGTCTCTCACGGAAACCCTAATCCCTTTTTATGTACAGTGAAACAACGGTTGGTTCCTCATCTCGACCAGACCATCATCATCCACTTCTCTGTTGAATAGTATATTAATTTAGGCAAGGTGGTAAGCGATTTTATTGGAAGAACAAAGGGATCAACGTCTGATTGGCACGAAAAATTGATCTTTATTAGAAAGTACGAATAAAAGAATAGATGGGCGAGAACAGTCGCAATCGAAAATTGACAGCTTTGCGGTATTCAATCACAAAGATCAACAAATTGCTGGAGATATAGGAGGGAGGAAGGTTCCACTTCCCGAACATTGCAATCGAAAATTCGTGAGGTAGGTTCGATCCATGATTCGGAGATAGATGGAGGTAAGCTATCATCACTCGAGGAGTGGAAGAGATCGAGCAACCCGGTGCCCGCAACTCTGCGAGAAGAAACATGCAAGGAAAAGGAAGCTGAGCCTGAAAGGGTAATAATCAATGAAGACCCGGTGGAAGCATGCCCCTCCATTTCCCAATGGCGTTGAGAGACGAGAAAAAAATCGAGCAATTTAAAATTTGGGAAGTCTTAAAAGCAGTGAAGGTAAACATTCAGCACTTTCGACATGATTAAGCAAGTCAGCTTATGCAAAGTTCTTGAAGGACATGTGCCTGATCGAGAAAGGGTTAAGCATTGAAAGAGGCCTTCTGTAGAAGCGAGTTAGTGCCGTAATCCAGGAAGCGAGACCAGGTCGAATCTGAGGATCCGGGATCCCCGCGATTTCGTCGACATTGGTGGGACTTGCATGGAATAAGCCTTTGCTAGATTTTGGAGCAGTGTAAACCTCTTGCCATGCGCCCAGTGTATAGCGGTCGGGTTTAGGGAGCTGAACCCTACTGACATCACCTTGTCATTGTTGGTCGATCGGTGAAATTTCTAAGGGGAATAGTTGAGATATCACATGGTAAAGGTGGACCAAATTCTGCTACCCGGTGGGCTGTAGTGCTTGATCTGTGCAGATAGCAAGTGGGCTGATCATGTGCCAATTATCCACGGGAAGACCATTTTTGGCCGCTGCCAGTACAATCATCAATTGCCGAAGTAGATTAAATGCGGCTGGCGTTTGGCGGCGTGACGTGGGCTCGATATTTTTCACTTGATGGCAACCTGAAGTTAGTGGAAATTGGCGATCAAAGGGGTGATGAAGTTTGCTCGATTGACCAATGCGGGAGAAATAGCCCCACATCCATAAATTGCAGAAATTGTCCTAGGGGAAATGAAACAAGCTGGTGCGAGGATTGAATACTTTAGTCATTTACGTAGAGTCAAACCAATCGACCGAAATCACCTAGAGAGAAAGAAAATCAGTGAGAATGGACGACATGAAGAAATTGCGGCCTGAAGCCCTTCAGGAGGTCGAGGAGCTCCTCCTCGCCCGACCCTCGGTAAGATCATCGGTGAAATTGAAATACGGTTGGTGTCACTTGAAACAATTTGCAACTCAAGAATTTTTGTTTTTTGTTTAAAATTGGTCGATTTTCATAGTTACTATTTTAGTAACTTTCCTTTTAGTAGCCTAATTTTAATTTTATTTTATCTTTATTTTTAGGTTTATTTTTAGTAGCCTATTTTTATTTTTATCTATATTTAGTATTTTTATTTTGAACCTAATGCACTGTCAATTATTATTTTTATTTGTAGAAGCCGGTTCGACGAGGATTTGTTGCTTGTGCGAAATTGGCGTAATCTTCGCTATCCACGACCTTATAAAAGGAAGCCGCATTCATCTTCATTCCATCGCCGCCCCCACCCCAGAGCCTCGGGTGCCTTCCCCTCCCTCCCTTTACTTCTTGTGAGTAGTGCTTGAGCCAGTCCCACTAGTAGTGCGCCACCCGATGTGTATGCCTCCGGCACTTGCCACCAGGCACACTAGCCTTGACACCACTGCTCTCTCCGAAGCCTGAGCCACCGTTGCCATGAGCGAAGCCCCTGAGCCACCGGTGCGCGAGTCGCGGCGGGCCTCCTGTTCGTGCCTGCGTCGGTCTGAGAGCCTGGTTGCATCGGCCGAGTTCCGATTACAACGCCTCAGGTCACCCGACCACCGCTCCCACTTGCCACTGTCTGCCATCCCGAGCCATGACATGGAGCCTGGTCGGTCTGTTCGTGTGAAGCGATGCTTGGCCCACTACTGGCGGGTGGCGGGCTGTTTGCCCTGCGGCACTCTCCCAACTCTACCAGGACCGCGGTAAAGTACGGGTGGTTCGGCGGCGAGCCCGGGGAGTTAGATTTAGCACTCAGGAGAGGGAGGAGCCGGGGCCCGGCTGGCGTCCTTGAGGCCTCGGGGGATTCGGGAGGTGTCGGACGGGTTGGAACCCCGGGTCCCCCTCCTCGGTGCCTCAGAAAGGACGTAGGAGGGGCAGGCCCTCCAGCGGGCCGGACATCGGGCCGGGAGTCACCCGGCACCTCGGTCTGGCCGTCCCCCCGGCGGAGGAGCTCCTTCGCCTCGTCTATCGGCTGGAGCCTCGAGGATTAGGCGTCGTTGTTCCTTGGGACCGGAGTCTGGGAATGTAGATACACGACGAGATTTCCATGGAACTATTATGACGTACGGCGTGTGTGACCCCGGTTCGGAGACTCCGTGAGGCGATCCGCGCGGTACTCCCACTAACGCCATTTATGACACATGAAGCCGGTTTTATTATCCCAGGTGGTGTGATTCTACCACTTTCTATGACTTCGGGAGTACAGAATGCCTTTCGAGCTACGATTCACCATTGATGATCGATCGGAGTGCTCAGGCGGCGGACACATTTCACTTGCATTGGGCACGCTGGTAGAGCGAGGCCAGTGCAGAGGATATTGAGATTGGCGCAGCAGGCAGGTCCGTCTCGTAGAATACCACGGCGGGGCCAGGTGCTCTTAGAGGCGGCTTAACCTTGGGCTATAGGTGGATCACTCTTGGGGCCAGGCTTGATTCATTGCGGCACTACGTTTAGCGCGGGGGGCCATGCTAGGGCCTTGTCTTGGGATCTGGAGGATAAAGTTAGATCCCTACGAGCTGGTCTGCCAGCTTAGCCTCTTGCACTTTGAGGATAAGATTAGCTCCTTGAGGACACAGTTCGAGAGAGGTTTACCATTGTTGATCACCGCACTTGTTGAGCAGATCTGGAGCATCTGGGTTCGGAGGGCCCGCATAGAGAGGAAGGATCGGAGTGCCCTCGAGTCCACGCCCCTTAGAGCGATCTCGACCATGCAGATCTCTTTTCTCCTTCGTGCTTGAAGGATCGGGGAGGTGCAGGATGAGATGCGAGAGAGGATCCCCAGGGGAGATGATCACATTCCCAGGTAGAGGTAGAGATGGGTGAGGCGGTGCTGGGTCGTCTCTCCTCCATCTCATCCTCCACCTCCTTCGGCCCCAGCCCTGGCGACACTCCTGGCCGCTTCATTATCTGTGCTGAATTCTCGGAGCATGTTCGTATCGAGTTCGGGAGGCTAGCGGCTGTTATGGATCTTTAATGCATTCGTGCATTTCTTACACGGACATCGCTCGACCCGGAGGTTGGCGGTCGAGGCCACTATAGAGCCACAGCCATGCCATGCTTCTCGTATCATGAGCCACCTCGGTTTCCTTTATGCTACACATCGAGATGGGTCCAATGACGGCGTCTCCTTAGACATCTTCGGCAGTGGCAACGGACCCGGCCACCGCGAGAGTGAGGTGGTCACACTCCTTTCTCTAGCTTTTTCAATGAGACTTGTTTTATACTTTGGTTGGGAGGAAAAGTTAGGGGACTAGGAGTGTCTTCTATCATGTTTTATCTTGTTTTCCAACTTTATCAAGCGCTACTCGTTTTGTATAGGATTCATGTATTAACTTGATAGTAGGCGGTGATATTTTGTCATATTTAGCTATATTAAGCATGTATTAGCCATTTTGGTTATATCAAAAGCTTTATAGCATTATTCTGAGTTACTACACTTTTGCAAATCCCTTTTGTGTCTGTTTGTGTTTACTCTTGCTTATTTAGTTGAAAAATTGAAGCCACATATGTTACCTTAATGTTACAGAAACGATTCCGTGCATGATTTAGTTTTTGGTTAATTGAGATTTCAGCATATTCAACCTTGAACATTCCCCCTTTAGCTAATTCATACTGCACTTTTGATTGTATAATAGGTTGAAATATATACCTCTTTCCACTTTAAAAGCTTAGAGCCTTAAATTTGTTGTGACCCATGTAGGTTTGTGTTACCAGTATGAAGACCCGATGTAAGTCTTCAGTGAAAAATAAAAGAAAAAGCAAAAAGAAAAAGAAAAGAGGAAAAAGAAGAATAAAAGCTGTGACACTTTGTCTTGAAACCCGAACACGGTTCGAGGGGTATATGGAGAAAGCCTTTAAAGCCCGATACCCTAAACCTTAATTGGTTGGGAGTCATCGACTTAGTGTCGCTGGGTGGATGGGTAGAGTTTAAGCGTGTTGTAGGTGCTTAATTCGAAGTCATTCGAAGTTCGAGGATGAAGCCTACTTGAGTTTATGGTCAGTGATCCTTTTGACGATATACAAAGAACTTAATTGGTTGGGAGTCATCGGTGGACCCAGATTACACGAACTTTCATGAAGTCGAGTTTAGCATTGCACCTACTGATGTAATCAAATAAGAAATAAGAGTGTAGCTAGTCCTATTTAGGTTGGTCAACGGTTTAGGCCATGGCGATAGCTAAGGATTGGGGGAGGGGAATATCTTTGCGTTTATTAGCCAAATGAAGTTACCTTAGGAACTTCAGTAGATGTTGGTGGAAGTTCGGGTTGACTTCCTTGGAACCGATGTTGCCACCCCAAAACTTGTTCTTATACGGTTTTGTTCTTTCATGCCGGTTTTCATGGGGGTGTAAATTGTTCTTGCTAAGGAGTAAGCTTACTGTACATATGCTTTTGAACCATAAACACTTTTTGTAAAAACCGGCATGCATTACCTTTATTGTTTTTTAGCATTCTTTATGGGATTTAGCAGCGTGTCGGTTGGGGGTGTGATTAGTGCCCAAAGTCTTTATTTTGAGCCACATTTCAAGATAGGTTTGAGTGCTTTTTGCTTGCTAATCGCATAGATAAGCCAATTGTCATGTGCATGCGCTTAGTGCCGATTTGTTTCGGATTGTTTTGGATAGTTTGCGGGTCTTGGGAACTTGAGTCGACAAGCTTGGCTTCTTATTGGTCTTGAATGTGAGAATCTCGATGATGTCACCAAGGCGGCGTGAAATGTCGAGATGCGTGAAGAATTGAAGAAGCGAAAATGATGAAGAAACCATGCGGGAAATAATGCGAGGAGGAATGGTGGAATGCGAGAAATTTCACTATCGTTGAAAATTTATTTGGGATTGCGAAAATTTGCCCGATCACTTGCGAGGCTAGCGATCTAGCTAATTTTTCTGTGAAATTTTAAGCGAAACTAAAGCGAGGGCCCCATACCTTAGCGAAATTCGCATTCACGTGAGAATTTTTCATTTAGCTATCTCTTGTGAATTTCACTAGGCTAGCGAGAATTTATTGAAATTTGCGAATTTCGCTGAAAATTTCATTTGTCTTAGAGAATTCCACGCATAGCGAAATCCCGGCCTGTGATTTTTGATACTTTTGGTTCCAGCTGACCACATTTGATTAATTACCATTTTGTCCACTATTGTAATTTTATATTTTAGGCATTTTGTCATTTCACACATTAGGGTTGACTATGTAAGTCCCTTCTGACTTTATGTCCTGCTTTTCCATTTTTATCACCAGTTTTCCATGACTTTCATTTTAGGTTTTATTTGCTCTCTTCCTACTCTATCTTTCCTCTCATTTTCTCGATTTAAGAACACACCCGCAGGGATAATGACTCGAGGGATGCTTAACTAAACGAAACGAAGAGGGTTCTTCAGCTTGGTTTTTGGGGTTCACTGCGGGGTTGTGTCGTAATGCTTTAAAATGCTATAGGTATGGCATTTATGGTTCCAAACTTTCCAAACTAGGGTCCCAATGCCGTTTAATGTCTTTCTTTTGAGAATTGATACTTGTCATGCTTTGAGGGTTCGATTGCATTCTTAATGGTAGATGCAACATCCTTTAGATGTCACTACGAGCCATTAAATGAGGTTGGAATGCTAGGGGTTTCAAACTGATCAATTTTAAATGCTTAGTATTTGATTGACTCAAATAGAGTGGTTCTGTGGTTAGGTTTTATAGCTAAACAAAGATTCGATTTTGGCTTGACTATATGTCATTAGCCCTAATGCGGAAATAACCTAAGGACAATTTTAATACCCCCATGTTATCAAGCTAGTGACCCAAGCCTCAAGGTTACCACTCACACTTTCGCCTGCTATTTCGCTAACTGAGCAACCAACTCCCCTGTTTTTAACCAAATCCAAAAGTCCAAGCAAAAGTCTCACCATTTGCAAACATTAATGCAAATCATTCGAGGGATGAAAACCCATCCCCGTGTTCGACCTTAGACTGCTATATTGCAGTAGCTTGACTACGGTAGTAGGAGGAGTATAGGAAACAAATATTGTTGATTCCGGATCACCCTACCATGGCACGAATCAATAACTCTCCTAGGACGACCTCTACGTCCTCTTCCTGACATAGTGCTGTAATTACCAAAAATCAACTTTTCAATACTTTGAATCACTTCATATGTATGTACTCTAAGTTTGAACATGCATGGTTGCCAATACTTATGCTCTGATACCACCTTGCATGGTATCATTTTCCCTTAAGTCCTAGGTTATTATATACAACCCGCTCGATATTCAACTTCTGACACACCCCCACCCCTTCCACAAGGGGGCAAGGTCACACTCCACGCACATCCCCACCAAGCATTCTAACCACTAGGAAACTCCCGTGGAAGCTGCCGCATTGCTTGCTAAAACCTCTCTTATAAATTTTTCTTTATTTTTATAACTTCTAGGATTGCAAATCTTAGTAGTGGAAAACTTCTAAGTAAAGATGACGACCGTGATATACTAAAATTCCAAATCATGTATACATCCAATTTACACTATATCCAAAATATGGCAACCAGCACACCAACACATTCTCTCAAAACTACTCTATGTACATACATATGTTCCATTATACATATTCAAAGTCTTTTCTTACATAATATTCTTAATTTATAGCACTTATACAATGTCAGATAACTTATCAGGCTCCGGCAAATGGCCTCATGTGACCTAACCTCAAAATAGTTTTTAAAACATGAAAATAATGAGCGCCAAACGAGCTAAGTGAGTGTATGCTTTTATAAATGTTTTGCTTTTCCTAAAACCTCAAAACTATAAAACTTTCTTTACAATATCTTCCGTGTTTACTTGCTTTGCTTGCTTGAAAGTTTCTAAAACTTTTCTTTGCTTGCTTGCTTTTGTACTTGTTTGCTTTAAAAGTTTCTAAAACTTTTCTTTGCTTGCTTGCTTTTGTACTTTTAAAGGCTTATAAAATTCTTATTGCTTGCTTGCTTAGAAGTTTATAAAACTTCTCAAAATTTCCCTTTGTCATTGCTTTATCTTGCTTGAAAAGTTTCTTAAAACCTTTCACAAACCTTTTGCTTTAAAAGTTTCTCAAAACTTTTTTATAAATACGGGAGCCTAGGCTCAACCGCATGCTTTGAAAAATAAAACGGGAGCCTGGGCTCAACCGTTTGCTTTAAAATCCCACCTGATCTCGCTCAACCGATCGCTTGAAATCTAAACTGAGCCCGGGCTCAATCGTGGCCGATGGAAGGACCTTTGTCCGCGCCACCTTTCCTACGGAATATGGGTGGAATCTGACCTCGTGTCGCCATCACCATAATTCTAGTTAGAGATCATAACCTTATATACCTACGTACGCAAGCACGGTCTCCTTTAAATGTGCATGATGTATGTCCTAAGTTTGTCGACCAAAAACCACAAAGGTAATGTATGAGATCCTAACACCACCGTACTCCATTTTAATACCGGGATCGGTTCGTTGTTTAGAACTGTGGAAGGCCTATTTTCGCAAATATTATTCTTTGCTTGCTTCGTCATTAAAATGGTTTAATTCATTCAAAACCATTTGCTTACTTGCTTCGTTTTCTCGTAAATGGTTTAATTATTCAAAACCATTTGCTCACTCTGTTTGCTTGCTTCAGAGTAATGGTTTAATTATTCAAACCATTTGCTTACTTACTTGCTTTCTGAAAATGGTTTTTACAATTTAAACCAATGCTTGCTTTCAATTATGGTTTAACTCAAACCATTTGCTTGATTTCAATTCATCGCTTGTTTCTGAAAAATGGTTTGAACTCGTAAACCATGAAATACCAAAGGCAAACAGCTTATAATAATAATAATAATACACTAGTATTTGGAAAAGTGAGTTTAGAACACTCACCCTTGCTTGCTTAACTTGAGCACACCCACACTTTTCCCCGCCTTTGCTTTTTAACTACAACTCAAACGACAATGGATTTGCTATATTAATTCCGCCTACGTAACGAGATAACTTAAACATACTCCTAGACTTAATCACGCCAACGACATCGCGAGGAGAAGCGGCTTCTGCCGAGGCGGCGAGGCACGCTTTACGCTTTTGCTCATCCCCAATCTTATTCAAACCTATCTAATCATTTAATAAGGTTCCTAAACCACGGTACGAATCCGGCTTAATACATATAACATAGCACTGCATTTTGGCACACGTGTACCGTATACACCGAACCTCAGATTGGTACACATTACATTCTAGTGGGGTAAAATTCTGCACACCTCAACATGTACCGATACACTTTGGCCTCTGGTGGGGTGTGTACTGCATACCGAATTTTGCCTGTATTTTGCTATTTTCCCACTTTGATACTCAATTCACTTGATACTAACTTCTATAATTCCGCACGCAGCACGGTGGTGTTAGGATCTCATACATGCATTGTAGTTTTGCCCGTCGGCAAACTTAGGGACATACATCATGCATTTAAAGGAGATCGTGGCATGGCCAAGTAAGAGTATATATAAGGTTATGAGCTCTAACTAAATTATGGTGATGGCGACACGAGGTCAATTCCACCATATTCACCGGAAAAAGGTGACGCAGACAAAGGTTCTTCCACCGGCATGGTTGAGCCCAGGCTCCCGTTTAGATTTCAAAACGATCGGTTGAGCCAAGATCCCGTGGGATTTTAAAGCAAACGGTTGAGCCCAGGCTCCCGTTTTATTTTCAAAGCATGCGTCGGGTTTCGCCCCGTGATTTATAAAAAATGTTTTGAGAAACTTTAAAGCAAAGGTTTGTGAAAGGTTTTAAGAAACTTTTCAAGCAAGATAAAGCAAGCAAGCAAGGGAAATTTTGAGAAGTTTTATAAACTTCTAAGCAAGCAAGCAATAAGAATTTTATAAGCCTTTAAAAGTACAAAAGCAAGCAAGCAAAGAAAAGTTTTAGAAACTTTTAAAGCAAACAAGTACAATAGCAAGCAAGCAAATAAAAGTTTTAGAAACTTTCAAGCAAGCAAAGCAAAGTAAAGCTTCTAGAAAATATTGTAAAAGAAAGTTTTACAGTTTTGAGGTTTTCCGGAAAAGCAAAACCTTTTATAAAAGCATACACTCACCGAGCTCGCTTAGCCTATATTTTCTCATGTTTTAAAAACTATTTTCCAGGTACGTGTACGCAAAATCGTACCGGAGTGCTAATAGAATTTGTCCTGACATTGTACAAGTGCTGTAAATTAAGAATATTATGTAAGAAAAGACTTTGAATATGTATAATGGAACATATGTATGTACATAGAGTAGTTTTGAGAAAATGTGTTGGTGTGCTGGTTGCCATATTTTGATATAAGGTAAAATCGATGTGGCTAATAGGATTTGAATTTTAGCATATGCCATCATGTCAGCCGGGGTTTTTCCGCTACTAAGATTTTACCAAATCCTAAGTTATAAAAATAAAAGAAAAATTTTATAGGAGGTTTTAGCAAGCAATACGGCTTCGCTTCACAGGAGTTTCTAGTCGTTAGAGGTACCCGGGTCGGGATTTCAAGGAGTGGTCGGGCACGCCCGCCGCCTAAGGGGTGGGGCTGTCATTAGAGGCTAAGGATCTGAGCATTGTTAAATACATTTCATGTTAGACCTCTCCTAGTGGATCGGAATCGCAGGGCAAATACTGGCAGATCCACGCATGATTGCTTAAGGAAGAGATAGAAAAGGGAAAGAAAGCAGAGTTTCAAATCAGAGATGACGACATGATAATGAAAGGGTAGAGAATGTGTGTGGCAGAGTATGGTGAGATGAAGGGAGACATTATGGAAGAAGCACATTCATCTTCTTATGTTATGCATCCAGGTAGTACCAAGATGTGTAGGACTTTGAAAGAACATTATTGGTGAAATGGGATGAAGAAAGAGATCGCAGGTTTCGTCTCTAGATGACTAACGTATAAGTAGGTGAAGGTAGAGCACCAGAGGCCCGTGGGGAAGATATTACAATTACTCCCTATTCCAGTATGGAAATGGGAGAAGATCACTATGGATTTTATGACAGGTCTTCCATGGACTCAGAGGTAGCACGATGCTATATGGGTGATAGTTGATCGATTGACGAAGTTTGCTCATTTTTTGCCAATTAATGTCAAGATTCTCCGAAAATTCGTCTGGGCCAGATGCGGATGATAGTGATTTCATGGGGTTCCTGGGCCATTAGTTTCAAATCGACCCCAGTTTACATCCAAAGTTTTGAATTAAATATAGTATCTTTAGGTACTCGCTTTCTCATTTCAAAGACAACATTTCATCCTCGATAGATGGCTACGTAGAGGACCATTCAGATGCTAGGATATAAAGTGCTGAGAGCTCAGGTGATGGAATTCAAGGGGAGTTGAGATACTCATTTGGCATTGATGGAGTTCTCCTACAACAACAACTATCAAGTCAGTATAGAGATGGCTCCATTTGAGGCATTGTATGGTAGGAAGTGTAGGACTCTAGTGTGCTGGGATGAGGTTGGTGAGAGAAGACTGGTAGGCCCTGAGTTAGTGCAAGTCACTTCAGAGAAAGTGAAAGTTATCCTTGATAACTTGAAGACAACAAGAGATAGACAGAGAAGTTATGCGGATAACCATTGTAGAGACTTGTAGTTTGAGATAGGTGATTGGGTCTTCCTGAAGATTTCCCCTTGGAAGGGTGTTTTGAGATTTTGGAGGTGAGGCAAGCTCAGTTCGAGATTTATAGGGCCTTATGAGCTTGTGAGCAAGGTGGGACTGGTAGCTTACAGGTTGAAGTTACCCCCACAGTTATCTCATGCCATGTGTCGATGTTAAGGAAGTACATCCCAGATCATTCACATGTGCTGAGAGAGCAGCCAATGTAGCTAAAGGAGAACCTGACTTATGAGGAAACACTTATGTAGATTGTAGATCGCAAGGAACATGTGTTGAGGAGTAAAGTGATTCCTTTAGTTAAAGTCCTATGGAAGAATCATGAGAGGGAGGCAATGCACCCGGGAGCCGTGAGGTTCATATGCGCCGCATCCCCAATCTATTTTCAGATCGGGCGCATTTTCCTTCCTTTGAGTTTGTTTGGTTCATTCTCGAGGACGAAATGTTCTAAAGGAGGGAGGATTTGTAACGCCCCTTCCCGAGAGGGTGTACGGTATGTGTAACCGTAGGGTCTCATATGTGCACCAAGGGCTTTGTTAATTATTTGAGTGTCATAGTAGTATTTTTGAATGTTGTTTTTAAGGATGAAATTGTAAGGTTTCAAAGAATTGTGGCAATCAGAAACCCGTAAAAAATTTATTGGGGAATTTTAAAAAATTGCAAAAGGATAATAATAATAATAAATTGCCATAATGGTTTAGGGAAGTGTAGACAATTCTCTAGATCTCAGATAGCGAAACGGATCAAGGCAGCTAAATTTGTCTCGCAAATCTAGTGACCCGTAAAAGTTTTTCGTTTGAATCGACAAGCTGTGGACATTTTTACGACTCTCGCGATAGTCAGTCGTTGACTTCCAAGGACTAAATTTTTACTAAAATCTCGAAAGTCGTGAAATTGAGCTAAGTTTCATTTAAAATAAATTGAACTGAAAAGAAATAAATTGTTTCGGGGTAGAAATGGACCCGAATGAGGCAATATGAGTCATATATTCAAATAATAATAAATAAAAAAACAAAATAAAGTAAAAGAGGAAACTGACGGAGGAGAGAGCAAGAATTAGAGATATATATATATATATATATATATATATATATATATATATATATATATATATATATATATATTTCTTTGTTTCTCTCTAAGATCTACTTAACAATACACGCTGCGGCACTAAAATCTTAGTGTTTCGCCAAACCCAAGTATATGAATTTTCCTACTGTTATTTCATCTTAGCGTCATTTGGCGGCTTCGTGGGTTTTCTTAGAGGCTGTGAGAGGTTGTAAATTTTAGTCCATAATTTTTGGACTAAGTTTAGGAATTTTTAGTAATTTTCGACTATTTTTCGGGACATCCGTTGAATTTTTTTGGACTATTTTAACAACTGTCAATTTTCAGGGGACTGCTGGGATAGTCCGGACAGGATTTTCAGAACTTCTTTTTGGTAGTCCCGGACTCTATTGAGGTTTGGTTTTGATCCCGGGACTGATGTTTTCGGGTGTTCATGGACTCTACGAAAAGCCCCTTGAGTCTAAAATTTGGCCATATGCCTTTGAATGGCATTTGGGGTCCACATATTTTCTGAAAAATTTAATTGTAACACCAAGTGTGCAAGTTGCTTAGTTGTGATGACGCGCGGTGGTTCATACACTGAATGCGTAGGTAAAAGCTGAGTTGAAATTCAGGGAAGTCGTGCTCAATTATTGTAAACGGAAAGGTGAGTGTTCTAAACTCTATTTTTAAATACTAGTGTATTATTTATAAATCATTTTACACTGGTATGTTATGCAAGGTGAGTGTCCCATAAAGTCTATTCCCCATATATCAAAATCCACACCACAAGAATTCCTTACAGGGGCATTTCATTTCTTATACTTAAGTTATCCATTCTCCGACAAGCATCACAATGTTTTACCTATTCAAAACAGTCTTTGAATAGAGTAGGCCAATAAAAACTCGATCGGGAATATTCCGGTCTGTCTTGTCTCCCCGCAGCGTCCTCCATATGGTGATGCATGAAATTTCTCCATAATACCACTCATACCTGCTTCCTCGGGACACATCTCCTTATGATCATGTCTGCTCCTCTTCTATACAGTAGTGGGTCATCCCATATATACAATTTGCAACCAGTTCTCAATTTCCTCCTCTATTGGTAGCTGAATTCCAATGGCATGACTCCACAAGCTAACTAATTGACAATATCATCATACTAGGATTTTGTAATCGATAATATCAATAAGCCATCGAAAAAATTTATGTTATTTCGTCCCTTCGCTCCAAAGAATTTTCCAATCTAGACAAGTGACTGCTATCACATTGTCACTACCCTTCTTATCCTTGATTTCAAGATCAAACTCGCAGCAAGAAAACCCATCCGATCAGTCTTGGCTTGGCATCCTTCACGATATTTAATGCTAATATATCAGAAGACGATAATATGAGGTATCTCTAACATAGTATTTAATTTCGCTTTGCAATAATATTTAGTATTTATCTCTACGGTGGAGTAGTTCTTATATCTATTGAATGTTTTATCGCAGGGCTATCTATTGTCTTCACTATTCCACCACAACTCATTTATAATCATCATCACACGCGATTTCAACACCCAAATCAGTGTCAACATGATGGGAGCTTATACTAATTTGGATTTAATTTTCTCAAATGCAGATCTGCATGATTCATCAAAGTCAATTATGCATCTTTTTCCAGCAGTTTACACAATGGTCGGGAGATTTTTAAAAAATCCTTAATGAATATTCTATAAAATCCAGCATGTCCCAGGAAGCTTCTTATTCCCTTCACTGCTGTAGGTTGATAGGCTAATTTGTGATATGTAAAATGTGTACGCTTATGTGCGCAAGTGCGCACTTCACCTCAAGTAATATAATGATAAGTGAGTATCGTTCCCATGGAGAATTAGGTTACTAAGTACCGACTCTAATCTAGCCTATGCTCTATTTGGATGGTGGAAAATCTATAGAAAAACTCAAAGACACTAATCTAGGCATGCAAGAATAACTGTATAAAGACTAAAAAGCCTTAGGGCATAGATTTCACCTAAGCAATGATGTATGAACCTCCTAACCCAATTAATCGATGATCAATTTCATTATGAAGATGGTGATTTCACTAATGTATATTCGAATCTCTCTCGAGAATCCGCACACTACCCTTAGAAAAGGTTATACTACATCTCTGCCTCAAACCATCATAACTAAGGATGCATTGAACCCTATAAATCTTAAAACCACACCTAATCTCACTTATATCTCTATCTCATGATAATTAGATGGTAAATCATCCATGGTCTAATTTTAACTCTCACTTCTCAGATTTTGAATCAAACCACAAATCATGCAAATATTGGCCAAATACCCACAAGCATTAAGATCCAAATGAAATACTAAACATAAATATGAAATAAAACATCAACCAATATAAATTAGGAGAGATTCATACAAACATGTCTTTGACTACATCTAAACCCTAAGAAAACTAACCAAAACATAAGGGGAAAAGTAAATAAAACCACCAAAAGAAAGAAAAATGGAAAAGGAAAGAGAGAAAACAAATTTGGCATTGAAGCTCCCTTCTTCTCCTCCATTATCTTCTTCTTCCAAGAACGAACCCTAGAAATCTCTCCAAGAACAAGCCCTAGGGTGTTTCCACCCAAAGGGAGCTTGTTCACCCTAAAAAATGCCCAAAATCCACCTTCCCCTTGTGTTCAGTGTGCCTCCTAAAAATCTCCGACCCCTTTCACCAAATCACGCTTTATATCTGGAACCCGCCCATCAATGGCCCGTAAAATTAGAACTTTCGAGCCCCGCTTTTGGAAAAGGAGACCTCGCGACGCCGTGACGTAAGGGGCTTTGTGGGCATGTTCAAGCAACCATAATCTGGCATTCAGGTTTGCTTCGGTGTAGGCTCCCTTCGCTGCAGCGAAGCGCTATGCCGCGGCTAAGGGGGCTTTGCCCCGGCGTACCCGAGGCTAGTCCCCTATTTTGGCTCCAACTTAGTAAGGCCATAACTTTGTCATTCGAACTCCAATTTAGGTGTTCTTGGTACCGTTGGAATTATATTGAAGTGTAGAATCTATATATATCCAGTAAAAACACTTTGGAAATCATTATAAATACAGAATGTACAAAATTATCCAACTGGTCACTTTTCAGCTCTTTTCTTTTCTTCCTTCAACTACCAAGAGTCATAACTTTGTCATTTGAAGTCCAAATGGAGTGAATAAGGTCTCTTTGGAAAGCCCGAGAAGTCTCCTATTTATCCATATCAATATTGTGGTAATTGAGAATCATTGTGCAGCTGAAAACATCAAAACACAAATAGTTGCCATCAGAAACCTAAGAAAATTCTAATTTTATGAAAAATAGTAAAATGGTAATTTCGGTCAAAATCCGGAAATTTTCTATATCTTGGATGATGAAATGGACTTCACCATTGGAATCGTTTTACGAAATCTAGCTACCACATCGACTTCATTAATTCCGAGACAAACTCGAATTTCACGCTTTTCGAGGTAATCGGGAGGGCGCAGGGACACATGCATTACTGTGAGTGGCTTAAGAGGTGCCACGTGTCATGCGATGATTCAAACATGAGCTCAAATGGGACCCATGAAAGACATGTGGCATCATGTCATTGGGTGACAATCTATGTTAGATGGATAAGGGATGAGGTGAAATCCAAGTCAACCAATGGGAGGTTGACATGTGGCATGAGAGGACAATTCTCTTGATCCAACTTAACCCAACCGGATGGGATGGGGGAAAAGAGAGGGAAAAATGAAAGGGAGAAAGAAAGAGAAGGTTTTTAGAGAGAGAGTGTTTAACTTCTCTCTAGATTTCCCGGCAATCGAACCTGCGGTTTCCGGCTAGACAAGAAGCAAAGTTGATCCCTACTACAAGAGCTATGCGTGGGTACCGGTTTTGTGGAGTTTCGAAAAAATGCGAGAGGTAGGGGTTTTCTCCTACTTTGGTTATTTTTCACTTAAGAGTCATTCAAATGGAATGGATGGTGTGAGGCCTGTGAGGGGCCGTTTGATCAGTCCCAAAACCTTGGGACTGAATGTTGGAAATTTCCAGGACCGACTTCGATCGCCCCAAGCCGACGGTAAACCGGAAATGGTCCTTGCATGCTATTGTTGTATGTTATTTCTTGCGCTGGAATAACATGCAATTGTGTGTTGATATGTTATTTCAAAGTGCTTGAATAACATGTGTAAATTTTGTTAATATATGCATGCTCGATATATTTACATATTATATGAAATGGTATAATGCATTTTTATATGCACTAGGCACCTTAGAATTGAGGTGTGCGAGTGCATGACAAATAAAATCGGAGGGTTGTCTAAACAATGATTTTTTTTTTTGCATACTTATTCAAATAGAAATTTATCCGAAAGTTGTCCAAAGAATTGTGTTGGGAAATTGTCCAACAATTCACGTTGGAGAGGCCCATGAATTGTTTCAGAGAGTTACCCAAAAAACTCACCTCGGAGGATTGTCCAACGTATTTATATCGAAGGGTTGCCCACAAATAAAACAAATATTTGTTTTTGAAACGATTTTCATAAGGCGATATATACGTGTGAGGAGTCTAAGTGAGGACTCGAGTAAGTACGGGAATTAGGCATGTAGACATTCGAGTAGGAATCATTAATTCACTTGAATGTGTGTGTTTTCCATTGCATGAGCACTTAGGTGGGGAGTAGCCCTTATAGGAGATTATCACTACTGAGCATTGATCACCCCGTTGTGGGATCCCCCTTTTAGGTACAGGGAGTGTTCGGGAAGACGACGTTCACTAGAGGCCGCTTTTGAGAAGAAACCCGACATGTGGCTTTGATTATGTTTTTGTAAAACATGTGTGAAATATTACAATTGAAACATGTTGTATAAGAGTGTAATTAACTCTTGAAACTATTATAATATAGTTGGTTATATTTTGATGAGTATGGATGTATGGGCCCGAAGTGGCCATTTTTACTCATGTATGAGTCTCATGATATGAGACACACAGGTTTTCCGCAAGTTGACGGTAGTCAATGGGACCCCGGGTTTCAGCGTCACAAATTTGGTATTAGAGTCTAGGTTTATAATATCTAAAGCTCGATGTCAGATACTAGAGTTATAGCATAGTATCAGGATGTTAGGTATACGATTACCTAGGTCGCGATATGGTTACAGTCAAAGGTGCGGTGTGCTCGTCATATATTTTTATGTCGACAAGGAGCAAATAAAGCAAGGTATGTAAGATGTGTGCATGGTCGAGTTTGTGCACGTAGGACAGAAAGGGGCCATCAAGGCAGTAGCGCTTGCGACATGGTTTTGGTGTCGCGACCCCGTTTTGAGGTCATAACCTGGTTTAGCCTTGAGGGCGTCGCACGGGTTTGACGCTATGGCTACGGGCCTTCTGAAGTTCGTGTCGTGACATCATTTCGAGGTCCCGGCTACGGGTGGCAAAAGTGTGGGAGGTCGACTTGGAAATCCCACCGTAAGGGTGAAAACGAGGTCGCGGACATGAAATCGATGTCGCCATTACAGGCTAGTATCCGTGGGGGCAGTGACCTACTACCGGGCAAGAGAGACTCGCGGTCGCAACCCCGCTTAGTCGCCACCGGATCGTCGCCGAGGTCGCGACTTCGGTTTGATGTCGCGGACTTGGCCTAGGGCCGCCGAGGTCACGCATACGTACCTTGTGTCGCAAATGAGGACGAGGTCTGGGCCCAGCCGCGCATCGCCAGACAATACGCCTGCAAGCAACAATAATAGTACGTGCCCACGATAATGGGCGTTGTGAGCGACTCGGGTGCACGCCACTGCGGCACACGACCTAGTTTTGAGACAATGCACTGTTTAGGGTCACTATTTATGGACACTGTTCTTGAACACTATTCCTGAGTCACTATTAAAAAAAAATACAAAAAAAATAAAATTTTTGTTTGCGTATGACTTAATGTATGGAATGTTTGTCTTGCATTACCTATGAATGCATTGATGTAGTGTGTCAAATTTTTTTTTTCGATGTGTGAATAGTGTCTCGGGGCTATATTTACACCCTTTGAGATACTTCATTGAAACTCAACTTGTCATTTGACATTTGTAGATGGCTAGTCGAGGGCGAGGACATAGAGGTCGTCCACGAGGTGCTAGCCAAGCACCACCTGTGTTTGATCAGCAGGCGTTTGCTGAGGTTGTAAGGATTGCAGTTGCTGCCATTGCACAGGTTAGTGTAGTCAGGTCGTGGAGGAATCTTTGGAAAGTGACTTAGAGGTTTGAGTGGCACACCATCCTCCAAACATTCGGGGACAGGGGACCCGAGCGGTGACCATCGGGTTCCTCGTAGATCAGGATCGACTAGTCAGAGCCGTGGAAGCAGAGGGCGAGTCCCAAGTGTGGTGGGACTAGGTTAAGACCTCTAGAAACTTAGAGGCAATGACTTGGGCCGAGTTCCATGAGCTCTGATGGGAAAATATTTTTCGGCCACTGATAGACATGCAAAGGCCCATGAGTTCCTAGAGTTGAGGCAGGGGACTATGACGGTATTGGAGTATGTGGCTAGATTCACAGAGTTAGCCCACTTTGCTAATGATTATGTAGTCATAGATGCGACCAAAGTCAGGAGATTTGAGAATGGACTGAAGTTGTCCATTCGAGGCAAGATTATAGGGCTCCGCCTATAGGACATGGACTCTATGGTTGGGACGGCCATGACCATAAAGAGGGAGATCAAGGATGTACCTGAGCACTCCTGGATACAAAAGAAGTAAAAGGAGAAGAGAGGCAGTCTTCTTCCAGTTCGGGAAGGAAGTAGAGGGCTTCTAGCTCACGTGGATTTCGTGAGTTGCTGTCGCGCTCACCCGCCAGAAATGTGATTAGTGGTCACAACAGTAGGGACAATGGTATGTTTCCACCGCAGTGAGCCTCGAACATACGATGGCGATCATTTCAAAGACAAGATCCAGGTCTTAGGACAAGAATTCAGTCATCCGTGGATAGGAGAGGATATAGCCACCCTCCACACCCATGGGTCGATGAGCCGCATCAGTCCTGTGGAGCTGTACCGGTGCCTCTCAAGCATACGCATACACGTAGGGGCGCATTATGGGCCGAGGCAGAGGACGAGGCCTAAAGGTAGGGACATCAGAGATTCAGGGGCGTGTCTACGCCATCACGCCACTGACTGAGTCAGTAGATCAGCCAGTCATACAAGGTACATTTTTGCTATCTCGCCTATAGGCAAGAGTGTTATTTGACTCAGGTGCATCGCATTCATTTATCGCTGCATCGGTCGTGAGAGAGTTGGGCTTAGAGGTTAAGACCTTGGAGGAGCCCTTGTATGTGAGAGTTCTCCCTAGGGATTCAGCAGAGAATAGGATGATATCGCTGCGAGCCAGAGATTCCGGGACTCGCCTCACAGCGCGGACTTAAGGGTCATGGATAGGTTAGAGTTTGATGTCATCCGATGGATTGCTGATGGCATATGTAGTCGCCATCGACCAGGTTACTTCTTAGGGGGACAAGCACGATGTTTTGCCTCTAGACCGTAATGATCTCCGCATGGCACTAACAATTGTGGTTGACCGAATAGCCTACCCCGGAGGACAGGTGGATCGACTTAGATCTACCTCTGGGCAAGTATGTGGAATATGAGGATGTTTTTCTCGACGGCTACCAGATTACCTCCTGCAAAGGGTTGTAGACTTCCTCGAATCGAAAGTTACACTCCTAGTACTTCACCCATCTCTATGACTCGTGATAGATGGTACCGGGGCTGAGTAGAGAAACTCAAAGTCCAACTACAAGAGTTACTGGACAAGGGATTCATTAGACTGAGCACTTCACTATGGGCCGCTCCGGTTCTGTTTGCAAAGAAGAAGGACAAGACCTTTCGACTGTGCATTAACTATCGACAATTGAACAGGGTTACGATCAAGAATCGGTATCCTTTACCGAGGATTGATGACTTGTTTGATCAGCTAAGAGGAGCGCGAGTTTACTCCAAGATAGTCCTTTGCACTGGTTACCATCAGCTAAGGCTTAGGGAGACAGATATCCTCAAGACGTCAGACGCTGCTATGGGCACTTTTAGTTTGATAAAGTGATGCCTCTTTGATTGAAGAATGCGCCAACAAGATTCATGGACTCGCATAGGGTATTCCAACCCTATTTTGACTGGCCTTTGTCATGGTCTTCGTGGATGACATTTTGATATACCCTGCTGCAGGAGAAGAGGTCACTTGAGGATTGTTTTACAAATTGCCGAGACCACTGGGCCAGGCCAATTGCCCGCAAGTGCGAGTTTTGGCTTACTGAGGTGAGATTTTTAGGACACGTGTGTCAGCTTCTAGCGTGTCGCGCGGACCTCGAAGGTCGAGGGATGTGATGAGTCGAGAGACCGGCCGGCCTTCGAGATACGAAGCCTCGGGATTACCGGGCACCATATGGGAGATTTATTGAGGATTTCTCCCCGATTAGCGGCACCTATGACGAGATTGACTAGGAAGGAGGTCAAGTTTGATTAGGATGACCGATGCAAGAAGGCATTCCAGGAGTTAAAGATGAGGCTTACTTCAGCTCCTATTTTGATAGTCCCGAACAGGGGACAGGGGTACACAGTGTATTATGATGCCTCGAAGGTCAGATTGGGATGCGTTTTGATGCAGTTTGGCAGAGTGGTAGCTTATGGTTCCCACCAGTTGAAGAATCATGAGCTGAATTACCACACACATGACATGGAGTTGGTGGCCATAGTCTTCGCCTTGAAGATTTGACACTACTACTTATATGGTGAGTAGTTCGAGGTGTACTAAGACCACAAAAGTCTAAAGTATATCTTTACACAACGAGACCTCAATATGAGGCAACGCAGATGGATGGAGTTCCTAGAGGATTATGACTTCACTTTTCATTACCATCCTGGTAAGGCAAATGTGGTGGCTGATGCACTCAATCGGAAGTCATGGGGAGCATTGGCTAAAGTATAGCCTTCCCTAAGGGTGGACACATGCTTGAAGAGACCATGGGGCGCTGACTACGAGGCAAGCAAGCCTGGGGCACATTGGGGAATTCCAGGTAGCTATGCCGCTCTATCGGGTAGAGTGATTGAGTCCCAAGGGCAAGGTCAGAAAGTTAGTGTCCACGTGACCGGTAATAGCTTAAAATGGCCGATATAACGACCATCCACACGACGGTAGTCTTTGTATAATCAGAAAATTACAATTAACAAATCTGAGAGAGGAGATTCTCGCGGAGTTCTACTATCGATTTGTGATATCCACATGACAATTTAAGATGTACGGCATCCTTCGCCGCCAGCACTACCAGAGTGTGATGAAAGAGACACATAGACTTTGTTCGACGATGTCTCGCTATGTCAATGTGTTAAGGCTGAGCCACCCGTATACGTTATGGCTACTCCATCCATCGGAGGTATCGAAAGTGGAAGGGAGCAAGTCACGATGGGATTTTGTGACCCATTTGGCACTTGAAGCCATGTAGGCATGATGCGGTACGGGTGATAGCGGACCTGGCCACGGCTTCAAGACATTTTCCAGCCGTGTGAACGACTTCACACCTGGAGGAATCTTCATTCTGGCTGTACATCGAGAGATCGCTCGACTACACACTCCCGTGATCCATAGTGACAGCATTGTGAGACCTGAGGTTTACAAACGCACTTTTGGAAGAGTTTCCAAAAGGCTATGGGGACAAGGTTGGCTATGAGTACAACCTTTCACCCGCATTTAATGGTCAATGGAGCGGATCCATACAGTGTTGGGAGGGACACGCCGTAAGCATGCGCTCCTGTAAATCATAAGGGTAATGGAAGAGCACTTGGTTCTTATTGGAATTCGCCTATAATAAATGCTTATTAGGCGAGCATACAGATGGCACCCTATGAGGCGTTATATGGGAGGCCATGCAGATCAACGATATGTTGGACCAACGAGGCGGGAGAGGGCTCCATCATTGGTCCTAATCTGATTAGAGACACCTTTGAGAAGGTGAGCTTGATACGGTAACGTCTTCTCACGGCTCAGAGTTGACAGAAAAGTTACGCTGATATACAACGTCGACCCCTAGAGTTTGAGGTTGGCGATCACGTCTCTCAAGGTGATCAAGAAAGGAGGGTCAGGTTCATGTTTAGGAAGCTCACCTAAGCTCACTGGGCCCTTCAAGATACTTCAAGAGGGTAGACACAAAGAGTTATTATCTGCTAGCTTTTACCACCCAAAGATGTTAAAGCCCAGAGGTATTTCACGCCCCACTGCTCTGAGGCACCCAGATCCAAATTCTCATGTAGTGGATTGGGGAGAGATTGAGGTTGACACAGATGGGACCTTCAAGGAGGGACCAGTACGCATTATGGATAGTCGGGATCAGGTTTTGCGACGCAAGACTGTGAGGCTAGTGAAAGTATTGTGGCAACACCGTGGAGTGGAGGAGGCAACGTGGGAGCGCGAGGACACAATGCGGGCCACCTATCCCTTCTTATTTAGGGATGAAGGTACATGGTTTAGTCATTTAATGCTTAAATGACTAGTTTACATATATGGCATAGTGCACGTTGCATATGCATGTGATTTGTCAGGATTGTACAAATTTCGGGATCGAATTCTTTTAAGGGGGAAGAAATGTAAAACCCTTTGTTCTAATTTTATAAAAAATGGTAAAATGGTAAAATGGTAACTTCGGTCAAAATCAAGAATTTTTCTAGATCTTAGATGATGAAACGACCCTCTCACCATCGAATCGCTCCCGGGAACTAGCTACTCATGCCTAATCTCGAGACAAATCGTAATTTCACTATTTTCGAGGCAATCGGGAGTGAAAGGGACACATGACACATTGTGAGTGGCTCAAGAGGTGCCATAATGTCAAGTGTAGTATGAGTCAAACACGAAAGAATGGACTCCAAGGAAAGACATGTGGCACTGGCGTCGCGGGAAATCTATGTTAGATGGATGGGTGATGAGGTGAAACCAAGTCAACCAATGGGAGGTTGACATGGCATGAGAGGACACCTTCGACCCAACTTTGACCCAACCGGATGGGATGGGGGAAAAGAGAGGGAAAAAGGAAAGGGAAGAAGAAAGAGAAGGTTTTTAGAGAGAGAGTGTCTAAATTCTCTCTAGATTTCCCAACGATCGGATCGGTGGTTTCCGGTGAGACAAGAAGCAAAGTTAATCCCCACTGCAAGAGGTACGCGTGGGTACCGATTTTGTGGAGTTTCGACAAACTCCGAGACATAGGGGTTTACTCCTACTTTGGTTATTTTTCTCTTAAGAGTCATTCAAATGGAATGGATGGTGTGAGGCCGTGAGGGGCCGTTTGATCAGTTCCAAAACCTTAGGACTGAATGTTGGAAATTCGGGACCGACTGATCGCTTTCAATGATTTACGGACTGAAATGGTCCTTGTATGTTATTGTTGTATGTTAGTCAAGTAGTGTTCAAATAACATGCAAATTGTGTGTTGATATGTTATTTTTATTTTTGAATAAATATGTTTGTAGGTAAATTTTGTTAATATATGCATGCTTGATATATTAACATGTATTATATGGAAATGGCATAATGCATTTCATATGCACTAGGCACACTATAACAGTAGGTGTGAGTGCATGACAAATAAAATCGGAGGGTTGTCCAAACAATGAATATATTTTTTTTTTGCAAACTTATTCAAATAGAAATTTATTGGAAAGTTGTCCGAAGAATTGTGTTGGGAAATCGTCCAACAATTCACGTCGGAGAGGCCCATGAATTGTTTCGGAGAGTTACCCAAAAAATTCAATTCCTGAAAATTGTCCAACGATTTATATTGAGGGTTGCCCACAAATAAAACAAATATTTTTGTTTGGAAATTCCCATTTTCATACATGGCATGGTGTGTGAGAGAGCTCGGTGAGGACTCGAGGCATGGGAATTGGGGCATGTGTGACATTCGAGTAAGAATCATGAATCTACTTGAATGTGTGTGTTTTGCATTGTATGAGTACCTAGGGTGGGGAGTAACCTTGTAGGAGATTATCACTACTGAGCATTGCTCACCTCACATGGATCCCCTTTCGTGCATGGAGGTTCGAGAAGACGACGCTCACTAGAGGCCGCTTTTGAGAAGAAAGCCGACATGTGGCTTTGATTATGTTTTTGTAAAACATGTGTGAAATATTACAATTGAAACATGTTGTATAAGAATGTAATTAACTCTTGAAACTATTATAATATAGTTGGTTATATTTTGATGAGTATGGATGTATGGGCCCGAAGTGGCCATTTTTACTCATGTATGAGTCTCATGATATGAGACACACAGTTTTCAGTCGATCTAAGGGTCAACGGGACCCCCTCGGGTTTAGGCATCAAAACCTATTGCATGTGTTGTTTGCTGATTTTGGGCTTTATCTCTTTGTTTTTGTCTATTATTTGAAAGCTCGTAAGGGATGACCTAATCACAAAATTGAACATTTAGAGCATTAGATCACTTATTCATATAATAAAACTACTAAAAATATAAGTAAAACATAGGGATAAAATGAGTATAAAGTATACTCATCATAGGTGACATGAGAGTTTTTATAACAATAATCTTTACTTGGTCTACTTCCAATCCAAAGAAGAAATTCAGGCTCCCAAGACAATACCTTCAGTTACCATGAAATGACTTTTTTCCCAATTTAAAGCTAGATTTTTGTCTTGGCATATCTGAAGTATTGTTTCTAAGTTTTTCAAACAATCTTCAAAATTAGATCCATATACTGAGAAGTCATCTATAAATATTTCCATAACCTCTTCCACCAAGCTCAAAATATGATCATATATTCTCAAGGTGGCGTGGAGCATTATATAATCCAAATGACATCCTTCTAAAGGCAAAGGTGCCATAAGGACATATAAATGTTGATTTCTCCTGATCCTTTAGGGCTATTTCAATTTGGTTATAACCAGAATATCCATCAAGATTACAGTAATGGGAGTGCCTTGGCTAACCCGTCTAACATTCAATAAATGAGTGCAGAGAGCAATGGTCCTTTCTTGTTGTAGTGTTAAGCCTTTAGTTTTATATTTGATTAGTACCGCAATAGTGCACATCATTCTGGTTTATCACAGGTGTTTATACGCTTTTGTGTACTCATAATCAACTTCAATAACTCAATTGTTGCATTGGGGTGGTCCCACTTGGCTACCGATCGTATTTTTGCAGTTATTTGCAATTTTATAGGTCATTTGCTCCTATAATTCCTCACCTGACTCGAACATTACTGAACCTGAGCTGAATTCGAAGATTTATGATCAAATTAGAAGAATTTCGGAGTAATTCTATTGAAGTTCGAGGAGCAACCGGGCGAAATTCTGGGTCGCAAAATTTGGCAATTCCTAGTTCTCGCAGTTGCGAAATTTCGCAAAGGCGAAATTTAGTAAATCGCGAATTTTCGTAGGCTGCCAATTTCGCAACCTCTCACCTCGTGACTCACTCTGTCTCCTGGATCGCTGAATCTCACTTGTTAGTGGTTTGTCACAAGTTTGTCTCTTATGTAATTTTGATTCTTTAGCACAATTTTGTAATTTCTCTCATCGGGAGTTTATAAGCTTCTCAACTATGCTTGTAATCAAATCAACCCGTATCATTCAATCAATTAGTCAAGCACGGCTTCTCCTCCCCATGTTAGTGATTTTCTTCTTCCCCTTTCACTTTCAGATTACTGCCAAACACCCCTCACGATGACAAATCAAAGGATGCTTGGCTAATTTCCCGATCCTCAAGGAAGGCCACTCCGGGTGTTGTTTTAAGTTTAGCTGCATGTTCAATGATTCTCATGTTTGTGTTTCTTAGTGGTATTCAGGCCACTCAGCTTTTACTTAGGTTAAAATCTCTACATACTCTCTTTAATGTGTACTGGAAAGTTGATTCAATGGATACTTCACTAGATCCACCGAGGCCCTGCTAGCTGGGTTCCTGGCTTTTCAGTTACTCATGGGGTAGGGCTTGGCGATGTGTTTTCACTGCTAAAGTACTGCTCAGTTTAATGAAATGCTATCTTTCAAAAAGGAAAGCTATTAGGGTTTAGGTTTTAAAGCTAAATAAAGATCCGGTTTCGGGACATGACTATATGTCATGCTCCCAAATGCGAGGATATAGACCCAAGGACATGTTGGTTAACCTAGAACACTAAGCCCAGTGGCTCGAGACTTCAAGGATTTCTCTTTAACTGTTACTTCAGTTATTTCGCTTGCAACCATTCACACACCAAGTTTCCACATACACCCCTTTAATCCAAGGAGAAAAACACCATTTTCAATGCACTCGTGAACCCTCTCACGAAGAAAACCCATCCCCCCGTGTTCGACCATAGAGCCACTATACTCGCAGGCTTTGCTACGGTCAAAAGAGGCAACTCTAGGTTATAAATTTTATTGATTCCGAACACCTACCTAAATTAGAACGAATCATCTGTACACACTCTCTATCCTATCACAGTTCTTGAAGGAATAAATTCATTCTTCTCATTTCTGATCACAGTGAATCCTCCCTTCTTTGGAACCACATGTACTGGGCTCACCCAAGGGACTATCCGAGATCAGACATATGAAGCTTGCATTTGGGGCCATATTTCAAGACTTCTTTTCTAACTACTTCTTTCATTACTGGATTCAGCCTTCTTTGATGTTCTATAGAAGTTCTAGCATTCTCTTCCAACAGGATCTTGTGCATACAGATTGAAGGACCGATTCCTTTCAAATCTTCTATAAACCAAGCTATTGCTTCCATATATTTTATAAGAGTCTCCAGTAGTTTTTGCTCTTCCAAATTTAGTTAATCCAAATTTTTGAAATGATAACTCCGCTTCTTTTATGGTTGCAAGAAGGCATACTTTAAATGTTCAAGCAATTTCTTGAGTATTAAACCGTCTGAACTTTTGTTTTCTTCAGCAACTTTTTCTTCATAATTGCTGGATTTTTCTACACTATTTTCTCCAACACTAAATATTTTAATTTAAAATTGGAGTTCAGAATTTCAACTTCAAGATGCTTAAGATACTAGAAATTCATCTCATTCTCATTCATTGAATTCTGAAAATTACAATCAGTGGTCAGTTTAGAACTGACAGGAATTTTTGACCTTGCAATTTCACGCACTCATCGAAGTTCCGATTGCTTCAAACTGGTGGATTGAAATAGTGCACTGCTTCATTTCCAACCCTAAGAGTCAATTCCCATTTTTTCACATCAATTAATGTTGCTCCTGTTGCTAAGAATGGTCTTCCTAACAGCAATGGGACTTGTTTGTCTTCCTCTATATTAATGACTACAAAGTCCACTAGAAAGACAAATTTTCCCACTTTGATAAGCACATCTTCAAGGATGCCCTTAGAATGAGCCAATGTCCTGTCTACCATTTGCAGGGTCATGGCTGTGGGAGTGAGCTCCCCCAAACTTAATCTTTTAGTAATAAACAAAGGCATCAAGTTGATGCTAGCTCTAGAATCACAGAATACTTTTTCCATGTCAGCATCCCTAATTTTGCAGGGTATAGTGAAGTCAGCCAGGTTGTCCCACTCATAGAGTCCATTTCCCGCAGTGAGAAATCCCAGCTGAATCTTGCTCTGATGGACAAACTCTCGCATCATCCTCGACTTTTCACTCGCTATGTCCTGCGGTCACATAATCATCCTTCGAATGCGCCAACTATAAACTTAGCCACGCACTGAAAAGTATTTTCACGGCTCCACTAACTCTAGAAACTCCCGAGCCTTGGCATGTCTAGCAGATGCTGGGAAATATTTACCCATGAAGAGCTCACGGAAATCTCCCCATGTCATAACCTCCCAATCCCTAGAGGTCTTGACCTAGTCCCACCATACCTAGGATTCACCCTCTAGCTGAAATGCAACTAGTATGATCTTTACCGCATCGGAGGTGATCTCCATAGCCTCCAATATCTTCTCAATTTGTTTGAACCAATGGTCAGCCACCATCGGATCCCCTCCTCCCATGAATGTCGGAGGATGGTGCGATTTAAACCTCTGGAGGTTACTCGACCCTCCCTGATCCCCAACTGCACTAGCTTATGCAAAGGTGGCGATTGCAGCACCCATAGCCTCTATAAAGGCCTACTGGTCAAATATAGGTGGTGGTTAGCTATTGCCCCGCAGGCGACCTTTATGTCCCCTTCCTCAACTTGCCATCTACACATGTCAAATAGAAAATTGAGATTTTTTTTTTCAAACACTAATAATATCAGTTCCTAAACTATCATGTTCATTTATATTCCAAACGCTAAGGTTGTGTTCTCTAACCCTAGTGTTCATCCTTTACAATATACATATTGTCAATGCATATATTTCACACAATTTGTAACACACAAACAACGAGCATGTTAGAAAACAAAACATATAATGCACACCATGCAATGATCTAACCCATACCTAACAAATACCAGTATTCAGATACCTAAATCAGGTTACTTCAAGTCAGGCTTGTTTCCAAGAATTACTTGTGGATACTTGAGTCCCTAGGTAACGTTCACCCAAGCTTTGATAAATTAAGCTATGACACCCAAAAACCCGAGGTCCCGCTGACAACCCGTCAACGTGCGCAATACCTAAGTGGATATCGCGGATGTCCTGCACTCCAGCGCCGTAGTCTCACATGGGATCAATTCATTTAGAAAATGTACAGGTCTATCCAAAAACCATTCACAAGAGTTCAATTTACAACTCTTTTTTTATATAAAATATATACATAACCAAAGTTTTGCTCAAATAAGAGACAAAAAAAAAAAGAAAAAAAAAAGAAAAAGCAAAGCCACAACCAGCTTTCTTCAATCGTACCTGGCTCCTGACAAGAGTCACCTACCAGATTTGACTCAGACTTGAAATATAGGTGTCCCATAAAATGTGGTGAGCAATGCCTAATAGAGAATAACTCCTACAAGGGCTACTCCCCACCTAAGTGCACATGCAATGCCATAATCGCATCATATCACATCCACATAGAATATGCAATCCTAACATAAAATACTACATGTCATGAATGAGATGAGACTCATCATGCCCCATGTCCCGAGTCCTAACCAACTCCCTCACACATGCATATGCCAAGTGTGAAAAACTACTGGCTGATGTTTAATCCAATGACCCTTTTTCCAAAACAAATCTTTTGTTTTATAAATCAAAACCCATTGATAAACTCTCCAAATGTTCATTTATTTAGTAAAATCCCTTGTGTCTATGCATTTGTGGGCCACAGATTTTCTAAGCCATCGCAAGATGTTGAAAGCTCTAAACATTTTGCTGGGCTTTCAAATGCCGTTGATCAGTGTCTAACCGCAACTATCAGTTTTTCACTCGAGGGGGTATCTATCCTTTCTTGGTCGCGCTCCAACACACGATTTTCATGCTATGCGACCATGAGATTCCATTTGACGTTGTCCCATTACTGAGCTCACTATCGAGTCACCATGAATGATGACTGATCATGACCATGCACACACACACAACATAATGCGGTGTCCCCGTGCATATGCAATGCAAATATGCTAATGCGCTGTATCTCATGTTACATGTAAGGGCGTGAACACTGGCAACATGAAACATTTGGCGATTCCATACTTTATACTGGGTATCATGGATAATTATACCAAACACACATAATTTGCATCCATTCATTCTAATATATTTTAAACACCCATATATCAACATATTTTCAACATGATTCAAAGATGTTATTCAATTTCCAAGAATAATAAACCAAAAACAAATTAATACAAAATAGTCATTCCAGGCCCATAATTTGGACTGAGTCCAGAAATTTCAACTTTTGACAAACAACACACAAAATCGAGCATGCATTTTCCAAATAGCATCAAACTAAAACCAATCTTAAATGCATTTTCCAATGCTTTGGAACCCATAACTCGGTCTCGATACCGACCTTGGATAACCCAATCCTAACCGTCCAAAATGGGCCCTAATGTCCGAAAACTCAGTCCCATGGTTGGGGTTGTACCATACGGCCATTTACGGCCCTTAAGTGAAAAGGAACCAATGTAGGAGAAAACCCCTACCTCTTGGAGTTTGACGAAAACTCTGGATATTGGTACCTACACGAAGCTCTCATTGAATATATAAACTTTGCCTCTTGCTCCGATGAGTTTTGATCGTCGCTTTGTCGGAGATCTAAGGAAGTGTCGCCGGTCGCTTCTCCATTCTTCTCCCCCTTTATTTTCTCTCTTTCTTTTTTCTCTCTCGCTCTTTTCTTTTTCTTTCCCTCTTTTCTTTCTTTCCTTCCTTCTCCGTCCTTATCAACCCCCATTTGATCTTTCTTTAAGGGTGTGACACATGACTCCCAGGTGTCCCCTTTTTGTTTTGCCTTTTGGTGACAAGTGTCATCTATGACACTTGAACCACTCATTAATCTTTTCAAGACCACACATGGTCTCACCATGTGGCATTTTCCACATGTCCATATTTTAAGTCATGTTGCCATGTGGCACCGTGCCACACGTTGTCATGACATTTACCCGTCTCACCTTGAATTACGTGAAATTTCGACCGTCTCAAAATTCAACGCAATTTTTCAGGGTAACTAAACTCCACAAGACGAATTTATTAGTGAGGTCTGTTCCATCACCCAAGGTCTAGAGAATTCCGGTTTCTACAATTAAAATAAAATATATAAAATTAATAATTTAAAAAATAATAGATTGATGAAACCAAAATTAAAAGATTTCAAAATATATAGAATTAATAATTTAGAATATTCTATGAGAATTTTAAAATATTTTGTATAGATTCTGAAATATTTTGGCATTATCTGTTCAGAAGATAAAACATACGTCTAAAGTGCTTAGGAAAATAGTTGATTATCCACTAAAAATTCTAAATGAAAAATATATAAATCAAATTATTTAGAAATTTACATATTCATAAATTATTAATTAATCTTTATATTAATGACTTAAAATAAATAAAATTATTTTTGAATTAACAAATAAAAATATCATGTCAGAATACAACTTTATTTTTATTTTCCTTCTTATTTCCTTTCTCTTTCATTTTTGAAAACCAAACATAACCTTAGTAATTGAAATAGAAATAATGATCTAGGCAAAGACCTTTGAAGCACAAAAGCAAATTGAGACCTAATATTGTTGATATTACTCATAATCCAATGGCTAAGCAATTAACCAAGAATTTATTTTTTATGTTTTCTAAACACAGTGTTTATTATATCACTATGACTACAAAAGCATCGTTAACAATAACAATGACAAACAAGTTCTTTAGGAAGATTTTTGCAAATGAGATTTGAGATTTGCAATATTTCCAACATTTCCCACCATTTTGATATGCAACGTCCAAGTTTAGGATGGTTGTCGCAACATCTTTCTTTATCGACAACCTTGTTATTGCTTGAAAAATATAGTATTTATCTTAAAAAATGTTAATTTACTACACTAAGATTAAACTAAATATATGGTTAGATTAATAGAGGTGACAATTCAGGCGAATGGGATAGTCAAAATTGGGTCGAGCCAAATTTAGGTCAGTAAGACCTTTATTCGAGTAGCCATGGCTAAATTCGTTCTATAAAAGCAAAAAAAAAATGAAGGGTGTGACGCGTTCTACCGCCATGCCCAACGAGTCGAGCCAAATTTGGCATGATTTTAAGTCAATAAAATATTGTCCTACTCCGACCTTAATTCCAAGTAGGTCTGCCAAATTATTTATATATATATATATATATATATATATATATATATATATATATATATATATATATATATATATATATATATGTTAAAAGAATATAATAGATGTTGAGCCCCCATCCAAGCCCTTTTATTTATTAAACAAGTCAACTTCACAAGATTTCATTTTATTGGAATTATATAATCCATCACGTTATCTGGAGGTTAAAATTTTGGTTAAAAATAGAAATTTTGGTTTATAATTTTAGAAAAATGGAATTTTGCTTTTGAAAATTTTAGAACAAGTGGAATTTTAGAAATTTTGGATTTAAAAGTGGAATTTTTGAAAAAGATATTTTGAATTGGCATTTTTCTACCAAAAGAATTTAGAAATTTTGAATTTTAGAAAAAGTATATTGTATTTAGGAAATTTGAAAAACTGAAAGTTTGAATTGTGAATATTAGAAAAATGGATTAAAGGGCATTTTTGCCCCTCAATTATGACACATGTGTCAACTTTGTAACGCCCCGTCTGGAGAGGATGTACAACACATGTAACTGTTGGGACGCATATGTGCACCAAGTGAAATTGTAGTATTTTGGGAGTTGTTATTAAGGATGAAATTTCGAAATGTTAAATTGATTGAACCCGAAATTTTGTACTAGAGCAAGGGAAAAATCGTAATTGATAAAAAAGGATATGAAAACCATAATTTGAGAAGATGAGATGCCAAAATAGAAATAACAAAAGTTGAATTTGCTATTGTTGAGAGATGGAGGACCTCATTGCAATTAAGAGAAAGATCATACTATAAATAGAGGATGAGACAAACAAAACTTCTCATTTTTGGTCTCACAAAGCTAGGGCTTCACGTAAAGGGAGAAGAAAAGAGGAAGAAGAGGAGGAAGAAGAAGAAGAAGAAGAAGAAGGAGAAGAGCAAAAAAGGTATGGATTTTTGGTTTTGTATGGAACTTATGGCTGGATTTCTAGGCTTTTTGGTATGGATTATTGGACCTTATATGGATTTCCATGGTTCTTGGTTTTGATCTAGTTCCTGTATTAAGGTTTGGAGGTTTCAGATTGCCTTGATTGGTTGGATTACTTGAGGAATGATTGTTAAAAAAAAAAAGGAGAATGTTAGGTTTTTAAAGGAAATGATGTCAAAATTTTGTAAAACCCCTGTTCTTGTTTTGACTATAGATTAATTTATAATCATCCAAATTAATTGATTCTAATTGATAAAGAACCATAAGAGATAGGGCTACAAATTTATGTATGACCAGGAGCCAATTGTAGCTCTAAGGCTCCCAAATACGGACTGAAAGGTGAGCTCGTGTAGCTCACTGGTTATGCTATGTTTTGGGTATTGTTATAGTGTTTTGACCATAAGTGGAGTTTCACTCTTCCAAATTGAGTGATTCAAAATTCTGGGTAAAATAGACTTCTAGGGAAATAAGTTATCTGAAGGAAGTGCATGCAAATTATAACCCCAAAGTTCCTAGAAAATTTTCAAATTGGAGCTATGTGCAGATTCTGTTATGCCAATTTGAGTAATCTAGATGTAAAATACAATAACTTAAGTTTTACATCCAAATTGAAGATGATCTCAATTGAGAAGAAACCTTAGAACCATAGATCTAAAATAGTGAATAAAACATTTCCACTTATTAAGTTAAGACCCCAAAAGTCAAGAATACATAATAAGAAGGGATTCAAAGGAGCTTAAATCCACTCTGGCATAAAAAAAAAAAATGTTGTAATTTGTGTTATGTGGTTAAGGGCCTTAGAGAAGAAATTTTAATTTGAAAATTTAAAAAGATGTCATTGGATATATAAATGACTGATATGGAGAGTTTCATAATTTTTGAAGATCATTTGAATAATTTTTGGGTAATAAAGTCCGGAGAGTATTGTTGGAAAAAAGGTTTGCCAAAATGAGTGGTTTTTTTTGTTATGGGCTTCGTGCTCAAGGTAATTTGTTCATTTGGTTTTATAATAATGTTGTGTGACCTTAAAGTGACTCTGTATGTGAAGTATGTTAAGTTTTACGCTTACACTAAGCGATTAATGTTTTCGGGTCGTATTCGCTTAAGTGTGTAGGCTAAAGCAAAGACGGAAAGTTGTGGAGTCGTGCTCAAGTTTTGCAAAAAAAGGTGAGTGTTCTAAAACTCTATTTTTAAATACTATGTATTATTTATAAATCATTTTACACTAGTATGTTATGGTTTTAAAGCAATGATTTTAAAGTATTAAACCATATTTCAAGCGTATGGTTTTGAATTGTTAAACCATATTTCAAGCAATGGTTTGATTTTAAACCATAGTTGAAAAACAAGCAAGCAATGAGTTTTAGTAAGCAAGCAATGATTTTGAATTATCAAACCATATTTCAAGCAAGCAATGGTTTTGAATTATCAAACCATATTTCGAGCAAACAATGGTTTTGAATTGTTAAACCATGTTTCAAGCAAGAAAAGTATATTTTATGAAACATGCCTAACGAAAATCCCTAGTTTTAAGCAAGCATACCGGTCAAAGGTATTCCGTACGTGCACGGTGGTGTTAGGACATCATTTCATGCATTTTAGATTTCATTTAGCCTAAGTAACCTAGTTCATGCATCATGGCCTTTAAAGGAGACAAGGGCACGATTGAGCATATAGGTTGGGCGTGGTTAGCCAGATTATGGTGACGTGTACTCCAAGGTCATTCCACCATATTTACCGGAAAAGGGGAATTGAGCCAAGGCTCTTCTACCCAGGGGTGATGCGACCCAGTCCTTCCACCGCACTCCGGCCAGCTTC
Source organism: Tetrastigma voinierianum (assembly GCA_016808115.1). Lineage (NCBI taxonomy): Eukaryota > Viridiplantae > Streptophyta > Magnoliopsida > Vitales > Vitaceae > Tetrastigma > Tetrastigma voinierianum. The sequence goes on along the minus strand of JAEQBH010005586.1, from coordinate 38,870 downwards.
CCCAGCTCCCGTGTTTACTAGGGTATACAGCAAGCAAGAAAGACCTCCAGTGGTTGTTCTTGTTTTATAATCATTTTCCATACAGTTTTGAAATCAACCACTGGTGCACGGTCGAGCCCAGGCTCCTGTGTTTATGAAAAGTTTTATAAAATTTTAAAGCAAGAGGTTTATGAAAAGTTTTATAAACTTTTAAAGCAAACTGAGCTCAGCGTCGGCCATTTTTATTTCGTAACGAGCTGCTGAGCCAGTTCCCGTTTTTATTTTAAAAGCAAGCGGTTAGGCCCAGGCTCCCGTGTTTATAAAAAGTTTTGGAAAATTTTTAAAGCAAGGGATTTATAAAAAGTTTTATAAACTTTTAACACATGAGATTTGAGAAAAGTTTTCTAAACTTTTAAAGCAAATCAAGGTAAAGCAAACAAGCAAGAGATAGAGAAAAGTTTTATAAACTTATAAAGAAAAGCAAAGCAAAGCAAGCAAGCAAGTTTGAAAAGTTTTATAAACTTTTAAAAGCAAGCAAGTACAGAAAGTTTTAGAAACTTTAAAGTAAGCAAGCAAGGCTTCTGGAAAATATCCTGTAAAGAGAGTTTTGCATAGCTGAGGATGTTTTTCCTAAATAGAAAACCTTTTATAAAGCATACACTCACCGAGCTCGTTAGTCATTATTTTCCTATTTTAAAACTATTTCCAGCAATGTGCACTGCTCTCGATGCATTAGGATTCTCCCGTACATTTGTATCTGGCAGGCGTTTATTAATAATATTTTGTAAGGAAATACTTTGAATTTGTATAATGGAGCACATGTATGTACATAGTATAGTTTTGTGAAAATGTATTGAGCCTGAGGCTCTATTGAAAGAATATTGCTTGTTGCCATATTTGGAAAAGTGTATATTTGTGTATACGTGGATTGAATATGTCCTTATCGCAGCCCGATGTCGCCTAGATTTTACCAAGTCATTAGTTGGGAAAAAGAAAAAAAAATCTTTATAGGAGTTTCAGAAAGCAACACGACTTCGCTTCACATAAATTCCTAGTCGTTAGAGGTAACGACTGGGGATTTCTGTGGAGTGGCCGGCACACCCACCGCTAGTAGGGGGTGGGGGTGTGTCAAGATGGTATCAGATCATAAGTTGGTATAACCTAAGGCTTGTGGAGAAATGATCCCAAAACAAGTTGGTAATAGAGCCTAGTCTTAGGAAAACCTGTGCTATACACAATTTACACTACTGGCAACCATGCATTTTCAAACTCAAAGTACATACATATCAAGTGATTCAAAGTATTAAACAGTTGATATTTTTGCGAATACAACATTATGAGCCGAAAGAGGACGCTGTCAGTCCTAGGGAGAGTCATTCCAGGAGGCTTTCGAGAGTCCCATGCACTTGAGGAGATGAGCACGTAGTTGTCTCTACTACCGCCTCCATGAATCGCCTCCAACAAAGAAAAGGTCGTGGCCGGGACCATCCGAGCTACCCAAAGGGAGCCCCAGCCTTCTCTCTGTGAAAAGAAATATGGGAGTTTGCGATCAGGTATAGAGCCACAGGCAGTTGAACAGAGTTACCATCCAAGAATCGCATTCACCCCTAGGTCGATGAGTTATTCGATTAACTCCAAGGGTCTCGAGTATACTCCAAGATAGACTTGAGGTCGGGGTATCATCAGTTGAGGGTGCAGGAGAGTAATGTACCCAAGACTGCATTCAGGACACGCTACGAACATTGAGAGCTAAAGGGTATAGTTGATCGATTTAATCTCGCGCTGAGTGATTTGATGGGATCATTCAACAGATACGACAGAGTTACATATTTTTATTGATTGATATCGAAGGTATGAGAATCGAGGTACCTTAGACTATGATTTCAAACACCCCAGGGTTATATAAGAGCCAAGCTGATCATATCGCTTGATTTGATATATATAGATTCTAGGTCATGTGATCCTCAATAGGCAGTGTGATCCCTAAAATAGAAGCTATGGTAAATTGAACCCACAAAGAATGTGTCAAAGGTCGGCTTCCTCGCCTAAGTAGGTATTACAGGAAGTTTGTTAAGGGGTTCTCCAAGATAGCAGCCCCACTGACAAAGCTAACAAGGAAAGATGTCAAGTATGATTGGGTGGATGCTCGCCGCCAGTAGTTTCAGTTGAAGGGTAGATTGACTTCCTAGTTCTAGCTTCGCCAATGGGAGAGATGGCTCGTGGGTTTATGATGCTTCCCAGCAAGGCCTTGGTTGTGTTTTGATGTAGAATGATAAGGTGATTGCATATGCCTCTAGACAGTTGAAGAAGCATGAGGAGAATTACCCTACACACGAATTTTAGAGCTTGCAAAGAATGTGGTTTCACCAAGATATGGAGACATTACTTATATGGTGTCTTCGTAGGATTCTCAAGTAGATCATAAGAGTCTCTGGGCTATATTTTCACCCAGAAAAGAGTTAAACTTGGAGGCAAAGAAGATGGCTTGAGTTGGATAAGGACTACTGACAGAACCACTGAGTACCATCCAGAAAAGCAATGTCAGAAAGGCATGCCTCGAAAAGGCAGCGACTGTGAGAGTTCTTTTCGCCTCATATGAGATCAGGTTATCTTCCACTGTTTATGGATCTAAGAGCTTTAGGGTGATATTAGAGGCTGAGGATTCAGGAGCATTGTTAGCCACATTTCATGTTAGACCTCTTCTAGTGGATCAGATTCTATGGGGTGGCTGCGGGATCTGAGATGATTAAACAGGAAGAGATAGAAAAAGGAAAGAAAGCGAGTTTCAAATTAGAGATAATGACATGATAGTGAAGAGGCGAGAATGTGTGTGCCCAGTATGGCGAGTGAGAGAGGGTATTATGGAAGCTTTGTTCATCTGTCATGTCTTCTCACATCAGGTGATACAAGATGTACGGGACTTTGAAGACATGCGGTGGGATGTGGATGAAGAAGAGATTATGATTTCGTCTTGGATGCCTAACACAATCGGTGAGCGAACATCGAGAGCCCATAGGGAAGAATCTGATTACTCCTTATTCCAATATGGAAAGGGGAGAAGATCACTATGGATTTTATAATAGGTCTTCCACGGACTCGGAGGCGACATGATGCTATGGGTGATAGTTGATCGATTAGTGAAGTGCACTCATTTCTTCTAGTTAATGTTGAGATTCTCTTGGAAAGTTAGCCTAGTTGTTGTATGTGGATGAGATAGGGTAGGGCTTCGTGAGTTCAGTTTGATAGTTTCGTCCGGACTGCTGGTTCCACATCAGAGTTTGGCCCGGTTCTGGCGGCTTTAGGTACTTGCCTTTATTTCATCACAACATTTCATCCTCAGACGGATGGCTAGTCAGAGAGGACCATTCAGACGTTAGAGGATATGCTGAGAGCTTGTGTGATTGGCCTTGTGGAGTTCGCTGCAATAGCGGCTATCAGACCGGTATAGAAGATGGCTCCATTTGAGCGTTGTGTGCGAAATGTAGGACTCCAATGTCTTGGGATGAGGTTGGTGAAAATTTAGTAGATCCACGAATTGATGCAGAATCACTTGGGAGAAAAGTGAGAGATTGTGATAACTTGATAGCAAAGATGAAAGACATAAGGTGTCGACGATAGTTGCAGACTGCAATTCAGAATGGGTGACCGGTATTTTGAAAATTTCCCTTGGAAGGGTGTTTTTAGATTCGGGAAGCGAGGCAAGCAGTTCGAGATATATGGGACCTGTAAAGTTGTGTGAGCAAGGTGGGACCAGTAGCTTATGAGTTAATTGCCCAAGGTTATCAAGGATTCATGACACATTCCATGTGTCGTGTTGAAATACATCCTTTGGATCTTCATGTGACGAGAAGACAACTGGTCATTAAAGGAAAACGACTTATGAGGAAGCCTGTGCAGATTGCAGATGCAAGGCAAAGTGTTGGGAATAAGGTGATTCCTTTAGTTAAAGTATGTGGAAGAGTCATGAGAGAGGCGGATGGCGGACGGAGGCTCGGATGCGCCGTCGGTATCCTCAATGAATTTTACGAATGAGGTGTTTCCTTTCCTTGATTTAGTTGTTTCATTTCGAATGAGGAAATGTTCCAAAGGAGAGTTTTATGCATTGTCTGAAGGATGTCTGTCATGTAAGCTGGGCGCATATGTCACACACCAAGTGAGGTGTAGTATTTTGGAGTTGTTATTAGGATGAAATTAAAATGTTAAATTGATTGAACAAGATTTTGTACTGACAAGGGAAAATCGCAATTGATAAAAAGGATATAGAAAACCATAATTTGAAGATGAGATGCAAAATAGAAATAACAAAAGTTGAATTTGCTGTGTGTTGAGGAATGGAGGACCTCATTGCAATTTAAGAGAAGATCATACTATAAACTAGGATGAGACAAACAAAACTTCTCATTTTTGGTCTCTAAAGCTAGAAACATATAAAGGGAGAAGAAGAGAGGAAAAAGAGGCGGAATAAGAAGAAGAAGAAGAAGGAGAAGAGCAAAAAAGGTATGGATTTTTGGGTTTTTGTATGGAATCTTTTATATTTTGGATTTCTAGGCTTTTTGGTATGGATTATTGGACCTTTATATGGATTCCATGGTTCTTGGGTTTTGATCTAGTTCTAGAGCACAAGGTTTGAGGTTGTTTTTGTATTGTCTTGATTGGTTGGATTGGTTTTGAATGGTTCCTTAAAAAAGGAGAATGTTGGGTTTTAAAAATCTTAAGGTACATAAAACCCCTGTTCTTGTTTTGACTATAGATTAAGTTATAATCATCCAAATGAATTGATTCCAATTGGTAAAGAACCATAAGATATAGGGCTACAAATGTATAGGAGGGACCAAGAGAAAATTGTAGTTCTAAGGCTCCCAAATACGGACTGAAAGGTGAGCTCATGTAGCTCACTGGTTATGCTCTGTTTTGGGTATTGTTGTAGTGTTTTGGCCGTAAGTGGAGTTTCACTCTTCCAAATTTAGTGATTCAAAATTTTGAGTAAAATAGACTTCTAGGGAAATAAGTTATCTGAAGGAAATTTGTATAAATTATAACCCCAAAGGTATATAAAATTTTTCAAGAAGTGGAATTTATTTGCAAATTCTGTTATGCCAATTTGAGTAATCTAGATGTAAATACAATAACTTGAGTTTTGTGATCCAAATTGGGCTGATTCCAATTGGAGAAGAAACCTTAGAACAATAGCTGACCTAATTGAAGAAATCATTTCCAATTTATTGAGTTAAGACCCCTAGAAATCAAGAAGGATAAAGTAAGTGATTCCTTGAGCTAGCCAATTTGGCATCAAATGTTGTAATTTGTGGTATGTGGTTCTTGGGCCTTAGAAGAATTTTAAATTGAAAATTTAAAGAGATGTCTTTGGATATATAAATGACTGATATGGAGAGTTTCGTAATTTTTGAAGATCGTTTGAATAATTTTTGGGTAATAAAGTCCGGAGAGTATTGTTGGAAAAAGGTTTGCCAAAATAATTGCAGTTTTGTTAGGGGCTTTTTGAACTCCAAGGGTAATTTGTTCATTTGGCTATGAATGTTGTGTGACCCTAAAGTGCCTTGTGTGTTGAAGTGCTAAGTTTTTCACGCTATCGTGAGCGTTAATGTTTTAGTATTGAGTTTCAGTGTGTATTCAGCAGGCACGGGGGGAAAGTTGAGTCGTGCTCAAGTTTTGGTAAACAAAAGGTGAGTGTTCTAAACTCTATTTTTTAAATACTAGTGTATTATTTATAAATCATTTTACATTGGTATGTTATGGTTTTAAAGCAATGATTTTAAAGTATTAAACCATATTTCAAGCGTATGGTTTTGAATTGTTAAAACCTGTTCAAGCAATGGTTTGATTTTTAAACCATAGTTGAAAAACAAGCAAGCAATGAGTTTTAGTAAGCAAGCAATGGTTTTGAATTATCAAACCATATTTCAAGCAAGCAATGGTTTTGAATTATCAAACCATATTTCAAGCAAACAATGGTTTTGAATTGTTAAACCATGTTTCAAGCAAGCAAAGTAGATTTTATGAAACAGGCCTAACGAAAATCCCTAGTTTTAAGCAAGCATATCGGTCAGAGGTATTTCGTACGTGAACGGTGGTGTTATGACATTATTTCATGCATTTTAGATTTGCCTGGTTGGCAAACTTAGTTCATGCATCATGCCTTTTAAAGGAGACCGTGGCACGTACTGGAGTATATAAGGTTAGTCTTGGTAGCTAGATTATGGTGGCGTAGACGAGGTCATTCCACCGTATTCTGGGAAGAATTGGGCCAAAGCTCTCTTCCACCTAGGTGATGCGGACCCAGGTCCTTCCACCGGCACGGTTGAAGCCCAGGCTCCCGTGTTTACTAGGGTACAACAAGCAAGAAAGGCCTCTAATGGTTGATCTTGTTTTATAAACATTTTCCATACAGTTTTGAAATCAACCACTGATGCACGGTCGAGCCCAGGCTCTCATGTTTATGAAAAGTTTTATAAACTTTTAAAGCAAGAGGTTTATGAAAAGTTTTATAAACTTTTAAAGCAAACGGTTGAGCTCAGGCTCCCGTTTTTATTTCAAAACGAGTGGTTGAGCCCAGGCTCCCGTGGTGATTTTAAAGCAAATGGTTGAGGCCAAGCTCCCGTTTTTATTTTAAAAGCAAGCGGTTGAGCTGAGCTCGTGTTTATAAAAGTTTTGGAAAATTTTTAAAACAGAGATTTATGAAAAGTTTTATAAACTTTTCCCAAAGCATGGTGAGAAAAGTTTATAAACTTTTAAAGCAAAAACAAGGTAAAGCAAGCAAACGAGATTGGAGAAATGTTTTTATAAACATAAATTAGAAAAGCAAAGCAAAGCAAGCAAGCAAGTTTGAAAAGTTTTATAAACTTTTAAAAGCAAGCAAGTACAAAAAGTTTTAGAAACTTTAAAGTAAGCAAACAAGAGGAGCAGGAAAATATCTGCAAAGAAGTTCTAGTTTGAGATGTTTTCCGAAATAGAAAAACCTTTTATAAAGCATACACTCAACGCATTTCGTTAGCTCATTATTTTCTATTTTAAAAACTATTTTAAGATCTTGACCTCGGACGTTGGAGCGATTGAGTTCTCTGACATTTATCATGATGTTGTTAATTAATAATATTTTGTAAGGAAATACTTTGATTTGTATAGTGAACTATGTATGTACATAAATATAGTTTGTGAAAATGTATTGAGCTGAGGCTCGATGAAAGAATGTGCTGGTTGCCATATTTGGAAAAGTGTATATTTGTGTATACAGGATTTGGAATATGTCCTTATTGCAGCTGATATGCTGTTGAGATTTTACCAAGTCATTAGTTGGGAAAAAGAAAAAAAATCTTTTCTCAGTTTCAGAAAACAACGTGACTTTAGCTTATAAATTCTGGTACGTTAGTACTTGGTGAAAAATTACAATAGAGTAATAGGCACACCCGTACTAATTAGGGAGTAGAGGTGTATCAAACTCTTGAGCTTTTTTGTCATTTATGTCCTTGACTATTTGCTAGTTGTCAGATTTAACAGCCTATTCTTTTTTTTTTTTTTTTTTTCTATTTACTTTTATAGTTTTAAATTAATAATTTTGTATTATTTTCATATGAAAAGAAAAAAAATTGAATGTGATGATTGGTGTATTTTTATGATTACCTAACTATAATAAAGATATTCATATTTATTTACTACATTTGATTTTTAAAAAATTTAGAATTTGTTTTCTAGTATTTATTTCTAAGAAAAAAAAATATTAAGAATTTCATTCATGATTATATGTTTTAAATTATTTGTCTTATATAGATAAATAAATAAAATGATTTAAAAGAAATGTGTATAAATAAAATATTGAGTTCCAATAAATATATTTTAAATTTTTTTAATTTTTATACATCAACTTCATATGAAAATAAGGAAAAAAATTATTGGTTTTAAATACTAAACAAAACTAAAAAGGACTAACAAAATTTAGTTGAGGGCTAAGTTAATTACCTATTATAGTTAGAAGAACAAAAATGACAAAAAAAAAAAAGCAGGTTGAGGTAAATTGACAATTGAGCAATAATTGAGGGGCAAAAATGACCTTTAACCTTTTTTATTTTGGGAATTCAGAATTTGAATTTTTAAAATTTGAAATTCCAATTTTTGAAATTTGAAATTTGGAATTGAGGATTTTCATTTTGAAAAATTGGGGCTTGTTGATGAAGAATTTTGAATTTGATTTGGAAATTGAAATCTAGAAATTGAGAATTTAAATTTTGGATATTGGGGACTTGAATTTTGGTAATTAGGGGTTTGAATGTAAGAAATTGGGAACTTTAGAAGATTAAATTGTGACACCTCAAATTCGGGGGTCCCATACCGTCAGGACCCGGATTTAAGTGTGAGCGTTCTGAGACCAGTTTGAGGTGTCATGACTTGGTGATAGAGCTTAGGTAAACGATTACCTAGGGAGCTCGAATGTGGGTATCCACAAGTATGGTCCTGATACTAGCTTGTCTCAGCTAGGTATCAAGAGTCTAGGTACATGAGTATCGAGGGCTAATGGGCATGGGTTTAGACCATGCATTGTTGTGTGTTGCGTGTTTTGTGCTTAACATGCTGTGTGATATGTGTGCTGTGTGATATGTGTGGTGATTTGCATGAATAATATACATGGTAGATTGTATATGGAGCACTAGGGTTAGAAAACATAACCTTAGGGGTTCGAAAAACAAAATGAACACGATAGTTCGGGAACTGATTTGTATTAATGTTTGGCATTATGCACCACTAAGGAAAAAGGGATGAACGATGTAGTGCATGATGCTAAAGTCTATTAGTAGTTGGCACATGCACTACTATTTAAACAAGAAAAGAAATATATATTGCTATCTGACTTGTGTAGATGGAAAGTCTAGGGCGCGGACGTAGAGGTTGTCCACGAGAAAATAGTCAACCACCACATGTGTTTGACCCACAAGCCTTTATAGAGGCTATAAGTGGCTCTGATTTCCATCACATTGTGCGGCGGCGCCATATTTGCTCTGCTACACAAACTAGTGCAACGATTGGAGCGAGGAGAGACGAGTAACCTTTAGGGGTTCAAGCACATCATCCTCCGACATACATGGGAGGAGGGGACTCGATGGTCAGGATATCCTTGGCCATTAAAAGAGAAGTAGATTACATACAGAGCATACGGGATATGGGTGCCGGTGCTAAGAGGAAGGAGAATCAATCTTCTTCTAATTCAGGAAAAAGGCATAAGAATTCTATTCCAAAAGGATTACAAAGGCCCAGGCGCGATTATCGGAGTGAGGCGAGTGAGGGGCTTCACCGGCCGGGACCGGATGACATGTTGTTTCTACCATCAGCTTGGACATATGAGGCGGGATTATCCTCAGAGGGAAGGATCCTAGGGTTTTGGGACAGTGCAGTCCCAGTCATCAGTGGGACAAGCGCGGACACGGTTTGTTCCTCCTCACCCCAGCGCGGGCTAGAGGAACCGATGTCAGTCCCGGGGTCTTCTGGCTTTTCTGTTTATAGATGGGCCCACGTAGGCGAGGCGTGGGTAGAGTCATTAAGACTTCCAGGTCGAGTGCTTTAGGGACTGAGGGCATATCTACCATTGTAATGCAAGTAGAATGAGCTTCTTGGTCGGTCGATATACAGGGTACATTTTGGTTCTCACACTTCTTGATAAGAGTGTTGTTTAAATTTGGGTACATCGTATTCATGTTTATTGCTGCATAATGTGAAAAAAAAAGAAAGTTTGGGCTCAGAGGTTGAAACCTTTGAAAAGCTGCGTATGAATTCTCCCACAGAATTAAGTTGAGTGTCGATCAGATATGTCGAGATTGTGAGTCAGAGATCTCAGGGATTCTACTCACTGTGGACTGAGGGTGTGGACATATCGAGAAGTTCGATGTCATCCTTAGGATGGACTGGCTGATGACCCATAGAGTCGTCATTGATTGTGATTGTAGGTGGGTTACCACCTACACAAGATGGTATTATGTTACGTTTCAAGGGGAGAAGCGTGATGCTTTACCCCAGACCGTGCACGACTCCAGGTGGAGTGGACAGTTGATGTGTTGGCTATTAAGCCTTACCCTAGAGGACGAGGGGAGACATGACTTAGGTCTTCCTCAAGTGGTTTGCGAGTATGAGGATGTCTTTTCGAATGAGCTACCGGGATTACCTCCACACAGGGATGTAGACTTTGTTATTGAGTTACACACAGTGCGTTGCTTCATTTATATGACTCCTCCTTAGGGGATATGGTTGAGTTCTACTTGCGGGAACTGAGGTCTAGCTATAAGAATTGTTTAGTGAGGGTTTATTAAATGACGCAGCGCTGGGTGACTTCATTTTTGTTTTACTAGGAAGAGAGGTCAAATTCGAGTGGAATGACTTTGTGTGAAGGCATTCGGAGGTGAAAAGGAGGCTTACTCTGACTCCCTCTTACGATAGTCTCGAAAATAGGGACAGTGCAATGGTGTCTTGTGATGTCTTTAAGCGAGCTTGGGATGTGTCTTGATGCGGTCAGGGAGGGTTGTGGCTTATGGTTCCGAGCAATTTAAAGATCGTAGGCATGAATTACGCTACCGTGATCTAGGTTGTGGCCATAGTCTTTGCCTTAAAGATTTGGTGCCATTGTCTATATGGTGAGCATTTTTGGGTATTTTCGGACCACGAGGTGGGTATATTTTCACCTGACGGAACCTCGGCTTGTGAGGCCTTGAGAGGGATGGAAGTAGGCAAATGTAGTGGGCGATCGTGGTCGGAGATCCTGAGAGTCTGAGGAATTCTTAGCTTCTCGGGAGTGCGGTACTGCGAGACGTAGGATGGATTTAGGTTGTAGTACGGTGATCGACTCGGGGAGCACTAAGGAGTTTAGTATGGCTTTGCCATCCACTGTGATGGTGGTGAGTGGCCCGAGTTGGGAGATATTGTTCATTGGACGAATCTGGTTAGATGCGAGTAGCGGACTAGGCCATCCACGAGGGTAGTCTTGGTTATAGAAGTGGTAGTGGTTTTTGCAGCTAGCCGATCTGAAGAGGAGATCCTCAGGGTTCTTTGCTCGATTGTTGTCGCGTGAGTGTACAGATGTGCGAAGTGATCTTCGTTTGCTAGGATGCGGAGGCGGAGGCGACACGTTGGGGTTTGTTTGTGATTGTCTCACGTGTCGAGTAAGTAAAAGCTAAGCACCCGAGAAGCCCGCGAGGGCTCCTCCCAACCTTTGGGTAGCCAAAGTGGAAGTGGGAGCATGTCCATTGGTTGTGACCTACTTGCCTGAGACAGCCAGAGGCGTGATGCGCCATGGGTTCTCAATTGGACCGGCTCGCTGGAGTCGACACACTTTCTAGGGTGCGGATGAGCGCCCAGCTATTTGGAGGAGTGCACTTTGTTGTATATTTGTGAGATTTTTTTCGATTACATGGGTGCAGTCTCTGTCATTATTGGACATGTAACACTACGAAATATACCACAGTCGTTTCAAGTGTTAGATATTTGTGACAATTTGAATTTTTAAGTAATTGTCGAAACATGGAAAGTGAGAAATCCGGAAATTTTACAAGACACAAGGACGAATTTGTAATATGTCAAAATGGGACATAGAAGTCATAAAGTAAGAAGAGTATGGGCTAAAGTGGAAATAGCCTAATTGGATTTGCAAAAAGAAAGGAACTCTATGGAACTAAGATTTTGTATGGAATTTGTATGGATTCTAGTATAGAGCTTTGTATGATTTTGTATTGAATCATGTGTATTTTGGATTTTGGTAGGGTTTCCAAACCTAGGGTTTAGTTAGGAATCCTTCCTAACCCTAGATTTGTTGGAAGTTAGGTTGAACAATCCTAGTTTGTATCAAGTTGATATGGAATCCTTCCTACTTCTATGGTTTTGTATATGTAAATGTAAATGGGACTCAAGACTGTATGTATATGACTACTTTATGGCTTACCACTATAGTGGTAGTTTTATTTTGTATTTTGTATCGATATTTTGTTACAATTATAAGACTTAGGCTCGCGATATCTGAAAAGTAGAGTAAAGAGTCTCAGTCAGTTCGATCTCGCCCGCTATCAGCCCTAAAGATTGGGGGTTGGGGGTGTGTGAGAACGAAAGGATCCCGGATCACGACCTGCGATTTTGGAAGAGTTTCCGAGAAGGCCGTAGGGACGTAGTGGATGATGAGCATCGTTTTTATCCATGACCAGATGGTCGTGAAGAAGGACCATACAGTTTCAGAAGGTTATCTTGCAAGTATGCATCACGGATCTTAAGGGTAGGGGGAGGAAGCACCACTTAGTGGAATTCACTACGATACTTGATTATCGGGTGAGTATACGAGGATGACACCTTATGAGGCTTTATATGGGAGGCCATGTCGATCCCCAATTTGTTGGATAGAGGTGGGAAAGAGTTCCATCACTGGTCCGGATCTGATTAGAGACGCCTTGAAGAAGGTGGGTTTGATATAGAAGCATCTTCTTACAACTCAAATGAAGAGCGACTTGTAGACGGACGTTATCGGCTCACAGGGATTTGAGGTGGGTGATCCGTCTTCTTGAAGGTGATGCACTGGGAGGAGTGGTTGAATTACAGCGAGCAAGGGAAGCTAGCAGGGTATATTAGGCCTTTTGAATTTTCGAGATGGTGGGCCTGATTGCATATCGGTTCGCGGCCCCACCTGAGTTTGTGGAGTGTCCATGAGGTGTTCCACGTCTCCATTCTCCGGAAATATAATCCAGATCCAACTCATGTTGTGGATTAGGGAGGGATTATTGTTGATACAGATGGGACCTTCAAGGAGGGACTAGTGCATATCTTGGATAGCCGAGATTAGGTATTGTTATGCAAGACCATGCGGCTAGTGAAATTGTTGTAGGCTTGTCAGGGTAGAGGAGCGGCAGGAGCGAGGACACGTCACAGAGGCCACCTATCATTTCCTATTAGAGGATGAAGGTGTGTGAATTCTAATATTTGACATTGGGAATATTACACCATAAAAGCATGTGTTTGTGTGTGCTAGTATGTGTGAATTTCAAGGACGAAATTCTGTTAAGGGGGAAAGAATGTAAAACTCGGGAAAATTAGAAATTTTCAAAAATGGAAAAATTATAATAATAATAATAATTTGCCATAATGGTTCAGGGAAGTCTATAAAATTCTCTAGATTTTGGATATGTGAAAGCAATTTACTTATGGGTCGTCTTGTAAATCTAGAGACCCAAAGAATTTCGATAAATTAGCAGTAATCGGAATTTTTACGAGTTTCTAAGTGATATGTACGCGATGACTCGGGGACGAGATTTTACGAAAATCTTGGAAGTCGAAATGGCTTGAGCTAAGTTCATGTAAATAAATTAGGCCGAAAATAAATAAATTGTTTGGGGCGACGGAGCCGAATGAGAGATGTGACATGGTAAAAAAAAAAAAAGATAAAGTAGGAAAACGAAAGGAAAAAAAAAAAAACAAACGAGCGTGAGTAGGTGAGAGCGAGAAGAGAGAGAGAGAGAGAAAGGAAAAAATTCGGCTTCTCTCTAAGATCTAATCGAGACCGTAGGTTTTTAAATCAAAGCAAAAGCGAAGTTGATTCGCACATGTAGTACGCGTGGGTACGAAAATCTTGGAGTTTGTTAAACTTCACGGTAGGGAATTTTCCTACTTGAGTTATTTCTAGCCCTAAAGGTCATTTAATGGCTTGAGGTTTCTTAAAGGCCGTGAGGCTATAAATTTTAGTCAAATTTTTTATGAATTTGGCCTTAGGAGATTTTGAGACTATTTAGAGACTGATCCCAGGTTGAATTTACTAGACAGGTTTGGCAGAAGTTTTAAGTTGTTTTTGGACAGCCAGAACAAGATTTTAGGATTTTGGGCAGTCAGGACTATGTTGAGGTTTGGTTTGATCCGGGACTGATGTCTTTGGGTTTGTGGTGTTTTAGTATCCATGACAATTGGTGTGAATCGTAAAGGCTAGAATTTTTTGTTTATGTGGTGATGAGTGCCTAAATCACCTCATGCCATGCAGCGTATGTTTTATGGTTTTAGCATTTATAGTTAAATATGCATTATATAGCCCGATATCTGATTCTTGCATTTTATGTGAATAGCAAGTAGAACGGGCAGTTTTTGGGGCCTTTTGGAGTAGAGAGAAGAAAAGCATAAAGCTGGCAGGAACGTCGCGACGTCCCAACGTCATGACGTCGGGTCAACGAGTGGCTAACATCGTGACGTTAGCGCAATTTCATGCTCCACCATCATTAAAAGAAAGAGGGACCAAAAATCGAGGGCACATTGACGCGTGCGAACAAGGAGGCGGAAAGCGGAAGCGGCTGGCGGCCAGTTAGTGGAGAAGAGACCTACTTTTGTATTTTCTTATTTTCTAATAAAATTGCGGATGTTTTATAGATTGATTACGTGTGTACTTACGTCCAGTATGTTCTAGATTCATATCTAGGGTTTTGTTAAACCACATCCGCAGTGCATGGATTAAGATTTGGATTTTATATTATTCGATTATTTATGACTTGTTAGTATACGCTCTATATCGGTGATTTATACATGTGATGTCGACTGACATTGGCGCCCAGTTTTCTTCAAGGTATCAGAGATCGAGAGATGAGGACGCCCAGGGATCTGAATAGAGCGACCCTTGGTCAATTTGGTACATAAAGATATCCGATTAAATTTGGCGATTAGGTTAGCATTTAAAGGCGTTTCGGGTATTGGTTGAGGCAGAGATACACTGACCACTAACCGAGATAGGCGGATACACCTGAGAGAGAGACATCTGATGACGATCTTGTCATCAATTCAGTCATGGATAAATGAATAGTAATTCTTCCCAGTAGTAATCCACGAGAAGAGTGGCGGGGAGACATAGCTCTAGTCTCATGACCTTAGTGAAGTTACTGAGATACAGTGGATTGGATTTGTTTCTTTTATTAGTTGAATTTGTAACCAAGTTCTGGATGTATTAAGTTCAAGCTGGAGTAATCAGCTTTTAGTGGTTGTTATAAAGCTGGGCGTTGTAGTGATACGTCGCATGCACGCACATAGTAGTATATACATTTACACCGTCAAGCTTTTGGCCTATCAGTGGGTCCGAGATTTGGGCCATTTTGTGTGTTATTGTTGAAAAAATAAATAGCATATTGTTGGCAGCACACCCACCCCTTCCGGCGCGGCGTGCGGCCACTCCTGAAATCCCCAAGCGAGTTACCTCACAGGCTGAAATCACTATAAATGAATGTCTTAACTGCTTAAACCTCTATAAGAATTTTCTTTTAATTTATAACTTAGGATTTGGTAAAATCTTGCGTGAGAAAAACTTGACATGGTGCACATAGTCTAAATTCAAATCACATTATACATCCAATCTACTTATATCAAATATCAAATTAGCAGCCGACGTACCAACACATTCTCCATGACTAACTATGTATGCATTACATATGTCCCATTATACCATTTCAAAAGTATGTACAAATATAATTCTTAATTACAGCACTTAAGCGATCAGGATGAATCCTGGCCATGCTCCAGGCGTCTTGCGTACTGTGCTGGAAAATAGTTTTCAAAATGGAAACTAATAGGCTAAAAGCAGGCTTGAGTGAGTGTATGCTTTCATAAAAGGTTTTGCTAGGAAAACATCTTAAAAGCGTAAAACTCTCTTTACAATTATTTTCCAGAAGCTTTTCTTTACTTTGCTTGCTTTAAGATTTTCAAAACTTTTCTTTGCTTCTTGCTTTATTTGCTTTTCTTTAAAAGCGCTAAAAATCTTATTTCTTGCTTGCTTAGAAGTTTATAAAACTTCTCATAGTTTTCTCTTTTCTTGTAGCTCATAATTGTGAAAAGTTCTTAAAACCTTTCACAAACATTTGCTTTAAAAAAAGTTTCTCAAACTTTTTCATAAAAATGGGGGCTTAGGCTCGACCCATGCTGAAAATAAAATTGGGAGCTTGGCTCATGGGTAAAGTTTGGAAATCTAAGCAGGGCTTAAACAGTGTTCTTTAAAACTCTCAGGAAGCCTTGTAGGAGCCAATAGTTGATTTTTCAAAACTGCATATCATGCTTATAAAACATCAACTTGATAGGCGCTGTGCTTATCATGCCACTAGTGAACCACGGGGAACCTATGCTCCAGATGCTGGGGTGGAAGGACCTTTAATCGCGTCACCTTTCATTTTCCGGTGGAATATGGTGGAATTGACCTCGTGTCGCCATCACCATACTTAGTTAGAGCTCATAACCTTGTATATACCCATGCGTGCCCACGGTCTCCTTTAAATGCATGGTGTATGTCCCTAAGTTTGCCGGCCGAGCGAAGCTCTGATGCATGAAATCCTAACACCAAGGTACGTGGGATACCTCTGACCGGTTGCTTTCTTAAACAGGAAGGCCTTGTTTTCCTGACCTTTCATTGCTTTGCTTGCTTTGCTCTTTGTAAAATGGTTTACACTTTTGAAACCATTTGCTTGCTTCTAACGCGAATGGTTAAATTATTCAAAACCATTTGCTTGGTTGCTTGCTTTCTTCAAAATGGTTTAACTTTTCAAAAACCATTTACTTACTTCCTTGCTTGCTTAATTATGGTTTTACAATTTAAAACCCGATACTTGTTCCTTCAAAATGGTTTAACTCAAAACCATTTGCTTGCTTTTCATCTCATTGCTTGCTTCTTGAAAATGGTTTGCATTCAAAACCATAAAATACCAGTGTAAAGCAATTTGTAATAATAATAATAATACAGTATTTGGAAAAATGAGTTTAAACGGCTCAACTTCTTTGCCTTAGCAGGCCTGAGTTCCACACTTGTCGCCTTTACTTTGCCTCTGACTCAAGCGAATCTGACTGACAAATTAATCGCATAACCTTGTTTTCTGGAGCTTAGTCCTGCTCTTCATACTCTTTTAAAGTTCTTAGGGTGCCCCAGGGTTTCCTATTCCAACTGGAATCACGGTCGAGACAGAGCTCGAGGATTACGTTAAACAACCGGACTATATATGTCCAAAGCTGATGCAGGAATTTTCCTTGCATGGCCCACTTTGAGTGAATTTTGGGCCATAGGATAAATAATTAGACGATTCATACTTCTTAAGTTTTGTTCTCCTTGAAGTCTATTTTATGTAGCCACTTGAATCCCACTCAAATCGGATAAGAAATGAGGAAGTTATGGCTAAATCCCGAAAACTGAGGTGAAAGCAGGAAAGCGAAGCAAAGTCTGGTAGGACTTAACTTCTCTAGGTAGGACTTGGCCAAAATGACCCCGACAGAGTCCACCGGTAGGACTCTATTATTGCGGTAGGACTTGAAATGCCCGGATTTTGTGGCTCTCCCCTTTTGAGTGCCCAATTCCTCCATATAACTTCTATAATTCTGTCACCTCAAAAACTAACTTGTGATCATCTAAAACAACTCCTGACATGTGAATTGGTGTTTTGGAAACTCAAAACAAAACCTGAGGTGAAAAATCCAAGAACACAACCTAAGGTCCACCAATTTCTTATTTAAACATCCATATGGTGATGATTCCAAGTTTTCTTTTATCAATTGGGGTTTTACCCATAACCCCAACCATTTCAAAAGAATAATTTGCTCTTTTGCACAAACCTAGATCGAAAAGGAGAACTAATCTCCATACCCCAAACCTTTGAAATCTAATACACTTGATTCTAAAATAGGCATACCTTAATCTTTGGACCTCTCTTCTTCCTTCTTCTTCCTTCTCTCTTCCTCTTGCTCTTGGTTCTCTTCTCTCTCACGAATCGTGAAGCCCTAACATTTGGAATAAATGAGACATTTTGGGTTTTTAATTCTCCTTTATTTAAGTGCTTTTCCTTAATTTGCAAATAGCCCTCATCTTTTCATTATTGCAATAGCAGCACCAATTTCATGGCCCATCTCTACACCTTAAATTTTGATTTTCCATATCCATTTGTATAATGACCATTTCACCCTTGGTTTAATACCACAAATTCCGGGTTCCATAAACTTTCATTTCATATTTTAGTCTCCAAAATATTTCAATATGACACATGGTACTCTTATACACCCCTACAGTATCATGTACTGTAGACTCTCTCGGGACGGGGTGTTACATGTTGTGTGTAAAAATCATGTTTATATATACTTGATTGATGTATTAACATGGAAATTTTGATAAATGGAAATTATATGTTGGAAATATAATTATCCAAAATTTATAAATGTTGCATGTAGCTCTTATTGTGCATGTAGCATGATCGTATGAAATAATGATTGAATTTCATATCTTGTGATCCCATGTAGCGTCGAGTTAGGGTGTCTGTGCATGGTGTTCGTTATTCACCATTCTTGGTGAGATGTGTGGTGAAACTTAGGCTTGGAATGACATATCAAAATCGAGACTCACGGTTGTGTAAAACAATAATAATACTAAACCATGTGTGTTTGGGTAAAGCAAGATGGGGCAGATCCCTCCCCCCAAGGTGAAATACCCAAATTTTATTCTCGGTTAGACATATGTGTCCGACGATGTAAGTTCGCAAAAGTGTCGGAAGGCGTGTAAAGCCTGCGGTGAGAACCCGAAAATTCACCACCCATGGAAACACATGGGATTTGATGAAATTATATTAAAATTGGAGGGTTGTCCAATGGTTTAAGTCATTAGGTGAAACACTAATGACTGGTTTTTCACACTTGGCGTTGTAGGTGTGAGGGAGTCGGTAGGGACTTGGATTGTGGGCATAAGGAGTCTCATCTCATGCATGACACGGAACATTCCATATAGGATTGCATTATTTATATGGAATATGATTTGATGTTTTATGTATGCCATTGCATGTGCATTTAGGCGGGGGGTAGCCCTTTTAGGAAAAATTTTCTACTGGGCATTGTTCACCCCGTTGTGGGACCCCCTTCGGGTGAAGGGGTGTACGGGAGGCGATGCTCCGGCGGGCGCGGCTATGAAGGAGGCCGATGTGTAGTGATAATACTTTTGTAAAAAAGTATTTTGTATAAAATTGTAATTAAATTCTTTGGAGATATTACTAAATAATTAGATGTGAGTATAGTAGAGGGTGGTGATTGGACTCTTCTGAAATTTGTAATTAAGTAATTTAATTTCTTATTTTAGATTTAAATGTGATGAATGGATCCGTTAAAGGGATGTGTGAGGTGGTGCCATGCTTTCGGTGTCCACAGTAGGCTGTGATATAGTTATATATTCAGGGGATAGACGGATGGATGCACAAGTATGGGTGTTACTACTTGTTGGACCTTGGATGGGTTCTGGTTATAAGTTGTATATTTGGGTAGAGCTCTCAAGCAAAGAGACTCATGATTTTTAATGTGAATATATGGATCTCGATAAATGGGACACAACGAGTGTGGTATCGGGTCACAGGAAATCCATAGGAATTAAGTTTAGCGGGTTGTCCGGGACAGTTTGAGGTGTCACAAAATTTGAAATTCAAAAATTGAGAAACTTTAAGATTTGAAAATGTGATTTGAGCCATGTAAGGGGCATTTGGTTGGGGTTAATGTGTTAGAGGTTATGTTAGATTACAGTGTTTGGTTCAGGTTATGAGATTTTCTTAAGTAATGAAACATTACCACCATGTCAACGTTTTGGGTTACATTACTCGGAATATGATAATCTCGAATTTTTTAGGTAATGTTACATTTCAGGGTAATCTTATTTTTCTTCCAACATTGTCCCTTGAGTTTTTCCCTTAGGGACAAAAATGTCCCTAACATTACAACTAATAACAAAATGACCTATATTTATTAACAAAACCCTACCACATCCAAACACTCCTATTAGCCACTGTTCTTCTCTCCTACTTAGATTTGTTCTCTCCTTAACCTTCTCATAGAGTTCTAGCAACACAAACCCAGGCATCGTCGATGAGGTATGGTTATGTTTTGTTGTTGATGTAGGCATAATGACATTATGCTAACCATAGTCAATACTTGTAAAAAAAAAAATTAGAAAGATAGTTGCTATTATTATATAAGGGCAATTAAGTATGTAAAACCCGTGAAAATTTAAAATGTTTTGAAAAATGGCAAGAATAGTAAAATTGCTGGAATGGCTCAGGGAAGCCTAGAAAATTCTCTAGATCTCGGATGACAAAACGGGCTGCACCGTTGGATTTGTCTCGTGAGTGTGACTATAAAGTTTAGGTGATTAGCGAAAGTGCGGATTTTTATGATTTAGGTGGTGAGTCGCTAGTGACTCTAAGGATGAGATTTTTACGAAAATCATGGTGGGAAATACAAACTTAAACTAAGTTCATTTAAAATAAATTGAGCGAAAGGAAATGAATCATTTAAAGACGAGAGAAACGAACACAGGACGGGTTGACACATAGTACAGCGTAGGCCCATAACACAACTTAAATTCATTCAGGAATAAAAAGGAGGCCCAAAATGGGAAAAGCCCATTTCTTCTTGATCTTCACTCACGGGAGAAGAGAGAGAGAGATTGAGAGAGAAACTCGACTTCTCTAGATCTATGGGCTCGGGTAGTCGTCTAGGTGGCGAAGTGCCAAGACTTAAAGTCGGATTACTGTTGACTTGGCCTTATTAGACACACAAACCAGGGAGTTTTTGTAGGAGATTTAGTAGGAAAGTTTGACGAGATTAGGTGGGGTTTCAAGCTACAGTCTTGAAGAACGTCTTTTCTCTAAGAGGTAGGGAACCTTCCTACTCAGGTTTATTTTCCATATAGGATTCGTTTTGGTCTTGGTTGATCCCTAGGGGGGGTTGTTTGGATGGTGCTCTCGAGCACCTAAAGGAAGGAAAAAAAAAATTGGTTCTTCGCTATGATGTCCAGTTTGAGTTGCTTGAAGGTTGATTTTGAGCTTGGTGGGGTCGTTTATGCATATTTATGGCGATTGGTCTCAGTGGAAACAGTTGTGCTGATTGAAAGGGTTGTTTACGAGATGATTTTGGTCAAGCTACGTATGTGGGAGCTCAAAGGTGGCTTTCAGACACCTTGATTTATAGGTTCCACCCTGCTACGTGAGTCCATGTTCATATGATCTCCAGCTTTGGACATATAACACCGTCAGGGCAGGTTGCCCATGTTCTTGGATTCTATGGTAATCCCTTTGAGTCTAGAATCCATCCATGTATAACTTAATGCAATTTGAGCTCATATTATTTCCGAAATTGATAAACATGTATTTCTTAGTAACATGGTAGGTGGCTTTAATGTCGCCGATTTTCTTCTGGTGGGTTGCAACTTGCATAACTCCTTCGTTAGGACTCCAAATTCGGTGTTCTTGGACTCTATGGAAAGATCATTGAGTCTAGAATCTGGCCATGTGCCTTTGAATTGAATTTGGTGCCCACATATGTTTTGAAAATTTGATTGTAGCAAATTTCTTTAGTCAGATTTATATGTCGTATAAATACATTGATTGAGTATGTTGTTCGTAATTATTTGTATAAGTATGATATACTATTCATGGAGACAACACTTACTAGAGGCCGATATTGAGAAGTTTAGAGCCAGGACTTTGATTTAGCTTTGTAAAACATGTATTAGAATGCTATAATTTGATATATGTTTTGTATAAGAGTGATCTAGGCCTGAATTTCAGTGTACCAGTGGTTTTATAGCCATGTGCTACATATCTTGAAAAGGTATAAACGGGCCCCATGTGGTCGCCACTCGAGATGTGGACCCTGCGGAGGTCGCTGCATAATATTGGGCCATGCTGCCATAACAGTATCAAGTTGTATTTTGGGTAGCCCTCGTACAACGAAGACTCATTCGATTTTTGTAAAATCTTAAGTCCCAAAAAAAAAAAGGACTCAATGGTGTGGGCGCCGGTTACCCGACATCCATCAATTTTCTATGGCTGATCTGTCAACTGACCCCTAGGATTTAAATAAAGTAAAATGGTTAATTTAGTAATACAATAAAATCTTAAACCAAACAAGTTTATCTACATTACCTATTGTTCAACCAAACAACATTAGGTAATGTTTTTTGTCACAATACTTTGATAATGTTGGATAAGGTAATCACATTACCTTAGAGTGGGGTTTGACAAGCACATACACACTAAATCATTAAATGAGATTAAGTAGTAGTCTTAGGACAAGCGCAATAATAAATTCTAACACACTAATATATATGAGACAATAAAACCAAAACGGGAATGATCATCAATGAACATGGTGAAATATTTGTGGCCACCTATAGTAGGAGGGGTGAATGACCCACAAATATTGTATAAATAACACTAAGCAAATCAATGTATTTGTCAGCCTTAGCATTCATAATCTTGGCAGTCAATTTACCCTTGATGCAATCTACACAAGTATCAAAATATGAGAAATCAAGATCTGGAAGAATCTCATCCTTAATTAATCTCATCATTCTCCATTTGGAAATGTGATCCAAACGCTTGTGCCAAAGAATAGAAGACTTTTCATTCAATCTCAAACTCTTTGAGCTACTAGCAGTATTGTCAAGGGCAGCAGAAATGAGAAGGCAAACATACACAACCTCCTAATTTGTAAAGAGTCCCACAAAGTACTCCAATGCCAATCAATAGTGAATCTCAGTACAATTTAACTTTTCCAGTTCCAAAAAGAAAACTATATCCAAGTCTATCCAAAATAGGTACTGATATCAAATTTCTCCTAATCGAGGGTATGTACGCCACATCCTGCAATTACAAAATTATTGCGCCTAAGTCGCACCCAACATCTCCCAAAAATCAACTTATGACTCTTGTACCGTCTCTGCGGTACACATACTACTCCAAACTAGCTGAGCTTTCCTCGCTATCACCGCTGTTTAGAATTGCAAGCCTGGAATGGTAGCAATCAATTATCTAACCACTGTTATTAGATAAGAACAATGATGTTGGATTCAAAACAAACATTCACCAAAATGATTATTGATAGCCCATTTTTCCCATTCTTGAAAACTTCTATATATTTCTTTGATACTGCATCCATGACCTCTTTGTATTCTCAATCTGGGGGAATGCTAGATAAATTATGGAGAGGTTAAAAATCTTAATGATTTAGGCAAATAAGGGATAAAGATGGACCCCACAAGAGTGTAGTCACAGCCCCACCTCTTTTCATATGTTCTTGTTTCGTTTCAAAGAATTAGATAAATTTATTTGGAGTGTTTAGAGAAGTCATGTTCCATTTCTGGACCAAAAGAAAGCCATAGAGAAAGTTCTGTTGGGTTTTAAGTTGTTTTTGTTGACTCTAACCACACATTATACACTCACATTTACTTCTAAAATTTAATCAATCCAATTTCATTTGATGTTTTTTTTTTTTTTTTGTTAATCATTTTTTAAGATGTTTAAATTATGAATTTTAAGATTATTGATTTTTTCCCTTTTTTAAAAAAAAATGTTGCTTTTTTATTTAAGATTTATTTTTTAATTCATAAAATCAAGTTTGTCTTTCAAAATCTAATAATCAAATACATCACAGCACTTAACTATATTCTTATTTTTATTTAAATAAATAAATAAATAAATTTAATTTAAAATGTAAATTCATATTTTTATAAAATTTTAATTCAAATTTTTTTTAAAAAAACTTGATAATTATTATTTTTAATTTTATAAAATCTAAAACCTAAAAATTTAAATTTATTTTTTTATTCATAAATGTATTTAAAGGCCATAAGTAGTTTCATAATTGTCAAGTCACTTAATAAGGGAGAGATTTAACCTACATTGCTTGTAATTAGTCCTATTAAGTTTCATGACAAGTAGAATTGGGGAAATCTCTCAAGTCAAGAATAAACAAGAGAACAATGTCAAAAATACATGTAAAACTAAGTGTATTTAATCAGGCTGATTTTTTCGACTTTCCAAATGCTAGATTCTATACAAATACAAAATATTCATACACAAGTAAGATGTAAAAACCTAAGAAAAATTCACTTTGGTGAAAAGAGAAAACGGTATTTTGCCGCACAGATGCCAGTGTGGAAAACTTGATTTTTTCTTAGATTCTGATGATGAAACTGACTTCATCGCTAGGCCCTTGCGAAATCTAGCTACCCAAATGAATTTTACACTTTCGAACTAGTCAAAGTTTACGCTTTTCGGCAAGGCAATTGAAGTGCTGGGTGATTGATGGGGTAGTGCCACATGGCATGACCAGGGGCTGCCACATGGCACCATGGGAGAAGGACGCATGGCATGAGAGCCATGTGGTGTGGAGAGTGTCACCTAGAACATGTGTCCATGTGACATATGGACCATGGAAAATGTGACACATGGCAAGATGAATATTAGAGTGAGAGGAAGCTTCCTCTCACTTGAAGGAAATCAAACACCATTGGGAAGGGATATAGAGAAAAAGAAAAGGAAAAAAAGAAAGGAGAAAAAAGAAAGGAAATGAGAAAAAGAAAGGAAAGAAAGAAAAAGAAAAGAAAAAAAGAAGAAAGGAAAGAAAATGAGGAAAAACAGGAGGAGGAAAACCATGCATGAGGGAAAGGAAAAATTGAACGACACTCCTTCATCTCCAAGCTCGAATTGACTATCGAAACTAGCCTGCAAAGAGACAAAGTCGGGTCCATGCAAACAGAGCCATGGCACCAAAAATCGCGGGTTTCAGAAGGTTCCAAAATGTAGGGTTTCTCCTACACTAGTTATTTCTTGCCTAAGGGGCCATATAAGGGCCATTTTGATTCAACTCTAATCTTAGGGCTATGTTTATTGACGGTCAAGGACCAGACGTAGTGTTTCGAGACAAATTCTGGACCTCTTGGCTACCCGTGTGTAGCCTTAGTTACGACTGGGCGTGGTTGGGCATCCAGCCTGCCCATAGCCATGGTTGATTATTCCCGAGACTGAACCTGGACTGTTTGTGCTTTGGGCTGGCCGAGTATTAGCCATGGGTATAGTGCTTGGTTTTGGGAGTTCAATACGCACACCCTGTGCGACCAGCACTTTAATTTCTAGCGACCAGCAACTTTCTTGTTCAAATTGACACAAAGGTTCTTGAACTCTATGGAAAGCTATTCGAGTCTAGAGAATTTAACTATATACCATTGAATGACATTTGGAGCTCACAGTTTAGGTGTTTCATACTCTTTTCAAAGAGCTGTGTGGATTGTTGTGGGCATTGTTTATGCCATAATTGGGAAAGGATACCAAGTTATCTTTGCGTATTTGATTGATTCTTGGTTTGATGTATACTTTTAGTGCATGAAGAATGAATCACATGTTGATTTTATGGAAGCATGTTGAAATATATGTGATAACCATATTGAATTGAATGGATGTAAATTATATGTATAAATATGATTGTTATCCATAATTGGCACGGCATGATTTGTATTGTTGCATCGGTATTCATTTGCGGCATGCAGTTATGTAAGGCGCAATGAATTGTATTGCATTTATGCACGGGACGTTGCATGACATGGGTGTGAGTGTTTGGTAGAATCACACCGTGGTTTGTGTCTGATATACGGCCTCGGAGTAAATGCAGACAACGTCCAAAATGAGTCTCACGACATAAAAGAAAGAGGAACAGAAAATACGTGTGTTTGGTATAGCAAGTAGGGGATGGATACTTCGTGAAAAAACCCGACATTCTTGGTTAGACATATGTATCCAAATGGCGAAATGAAAACTAGAAATAATGCAAACCGTAGGTTATCACACAAGACAAACGGTAAACCTAGAAAAAAATTCTGGACTTATATCACTGATTACGCTGCTGAGTCTGCCCGAAATCTAGCACTCGCCGACTTCAGAATTTCGAGATAGTCAAAATTTCATGTAATTTAAGGCAAATGGACGAATCACAGAGTGACATTTGGCATGAGGGCCTAGTGCCATGTGGCACTATAGGAGGGGACACTTGGCAGCCATGATGACCACAGATCATGCCCCCAATTCATGCAATGAGGTTAGTGGTGGTTGCTAACAGCAGCATGAAGAACACATGGCATAGGGCTTCACATAGCCAAGTGGTTTGCATGTGGTGTTATACACCTAGCCAAACCAGTTTTGGGAGAATTGGGTGGAAAATATGAAGAGAAGAAAGGAAGAAAAAAGAAAGAAAGAAGGAATGGAAGAAAGAAATAAGGAAAGAAAGAAAAGGAAAAAGGAAGAAAATGAAGGAAGTTGTTTAAGTTTAAGAGTAGGTTCTTCCTACTTGGGATGTTTTTATCAAGGGGCCATTCAATGGCCATGGAGCTTTTGGCCTAACATGAGGGCTGGGGTTCAAAATGGGCTTTGGGAAGTCAACTCATTGTTTTTAGGTTTGTTTGGTTCCGCATTACCGATTAGTGCCATTAGTAAAGAGTCCAATCAACAAAATTTGTATCCTAAATTCCTCTCACTAACGTGAGCAAAAGCTACTCGGGGCAAAGATAGCTGCTCTAGGCTTATCCTGTGGATGGGTTTTCTTTGCACAAATGACTAACGGGTGTCAATGGATCTAAAGATAAGCATCCAAGGAACCCAAAAGCTTATCAAATATTGATCATTCAAAGTAACCGGCTGGGATTAAAGTTTCACGTCGATTAAACCATAAATGGTAGAAAATAATTCGCAGCATGGAAACCCCGCTTGCCTCGATCCCCTGGGCCCAATAGCCTTCCACTCCAAGGAAGAAGGGTTTTAGCCACTCATCCTCCGAGTTGTCATCCTCGGAGGATGTATGGCAGCCAAGAAGGGGAGAGAAAAGGGAAGAAAATGGAAAAACAGGAGAACTGGAGCCCTAATTTTATTCACAGCAAAAAAACATCAAACGGGTGACAAAAAGTCAAACAGTGTTTGGTCAGGGGGATTTATAGCCAACCCATAATACAAATTACCAAAAACCAAAAGCAATTACTATTACAATGAGGGCAATTTAGGAAGAAAGCCAAACAGTGACAAAAAGCAAAAACAAACGGGCGCAGGAACTCCTGAAAAGGGCAAGATGAATAGTATGCTATAGACAGAATTTCCTACAGTCCAATTTTCTTGCATTTTCTTCTCTTATTTCCTTCTGGTCTCTGATCTGCTATGCTGAGTTTGACTGGAATTCTTCGCGCTTGGATCGACTCAACAATTTTGGCACGATTAGCTCGCAAAAACTGCAAAGTTAGCCACAAAATGCGATCGTAGAATAGTAGGACCCAGAACAAATAAATTGAGTTAATTAGAATGATTAGTACACAAAAGCACTCAAAACCTAAAATAAATAGGTTCAAAATAACACTTTTGGCACTAAATCACTATTTCGCTTGATAAACGAACCCATCAATGTGTGTTTACTGACCGCATGTTTATTGTTTTTCAGCTTAGAACCGAAAAAAAAATCCGCTTATGTCTATTTTCTTGGCTGATAACATGCGCTTTTGAGTGAAAATGCTCATTATGCATGTTGTTTTCAACCACAACCGACAAAAAAATCTAGTTTGTATGTCTATTTTTCTTAATATCACATGCGCTTCGTGTGAAAAATGCCTAATAGTGCATGCTATTTTTTGAACCGAAATCGACAAAAATCCAGTTTTCTATGTCTATTTTCTTGGTTGATAACATGCGCTTTGGTGTGAAAATGCTCATTATGTGCATGTTAGTTTTCAAACCGTAACTGACAAAAATCTAGTTTGCATGTCTATTTTTCTCTTGGTTGATAACATGCAATTTCGTGAAATTATGCATGCTATTTTTGAACCGGAAATCCGACAAAAATCCAGTTTTGCATGTCTATTTTCTTGGTTAATAACATGCAGCTTTTGGTGTGAAAAATGCTCATTATGCATGCCGCTTTATGAGTTGGGTCTAGGATAAAAATCCGGGCCATGATTTAATTCTTGTCGAATAACATGCGCTTGTGAGAATAATGTTGGTATATGCATGGCTGTAACAAGTAAACACCATGCAAGAACAATACTTACCGCGGTATGCAGAATCACGATATCGTGTGTGAGTGCATGACATGGCTTTGAACAAGCAGTCTTTCTATGAAGGTTGTCCACCATGATTATCGAAGTCTGTCCAATAAAATATATCGGAGGGTTGTCCACGGTTTTATCTGAGTTTGTCCAATGAAAAAAAAAATATCTGAGGGTGGTCCAACATTTTATCGGAGTCTATTCAATGAACCTTCACGAGAGAACTAAAACGAAAATCTTTTAGATTTTGGGAAATAGTTTCATACAGGAAAATGGCATGTGAGGAGTCGGTGAGGACTCGAGGCATGGGGTATGGATGTGGACATTAATGTAGAAATTTGAATATTTTTACATGAATGTGTGTAAAATTGTGAACATGGCATTGCATGTGCACTAAGGTGGGGAGTAGTTCCTCAGATGATTTTCCCATCGGCATTGCTCACTCCGCTGCTGGGAAAACCATTTTTGGGGTAATCGGAGGTACTTCAAGTGACGAGGCTCACCAATGACCTCATTTGTGAAGAAATGGCTGAAATGCCTTGTTTTGTATATTGTAACCTTGGGTAGAAAGACCATTATACTTCTTATGATCAGAAGAGTTGAGACTTAAACTCGTAATTCATGATAAATATATTTTGGCAAGTTTTTCAAGTTTCCTGAAGTCCTTGTAGTAAAAAGACTAAATTATGTTGAATATGTGGTGTGTTGGAAACGATTTTAAAAGGGGGAAAAAAAAAACCCTCGGGAATTAGGGTGTCACAGCTTGGTATCAAAGCCTAGGTATGAGATTACCTATATTTGTCAAGTGTGGGTCTAGGACACACAGTTAAGGTATAGAGCTTAGGTATGCGATTACCTATAGCTCGATGTTTGGTACAAGCATCACAGCTTGGTATCAGAGCTTAGGTATACAAATACCTAGGGAGCTTGGGTGTGGGTATCCATACGCATGGTTCTGATACCAACTTCACATCTAGGTAGTAGAGTTTAGGTATACGAATACCTAGTACTCGATGGGGCACGTGTTTAGATCATGCATCCATTGTGCATTTGGGTGAATTGACGTGTGTGACCTGTGCTTGAATTGTGTGAACTTTTTGTATGATAAATTGTATGATGAGAAATATCTAGGTTAGAGAGCATAACCTTAGGGTTCGAAAACAAACATATGATCAATGCGAAGGGTTATTTAGTAGTGTTTACAGATGCACCACTAATGTGGGATAAGGAAAGGAGAATCTCAAATTGCTATCTTAACTGGTGTAGATGGCAAGTTGAGGACGCGGACGCAGAGGTCATCCATCGGGCAAGAGGGCCGACCACCGCCCCGCTTTGATCGTTGTGCTTTACTGAGCCGTGGGTGTTGCGTTTATTGTCACAGATAGGCTAGTAGCTGGGGTCAAGGAGGACCGAGTGACCTCCAAAGGTTTATGGCACATCATCCTCCATCATTCAGGGGAGGAGGGGATCCAATGGTAGTCGACCATTGGTTCCGATAGGTCGAGAGGGTTTTAGAGGCCATGGGGATCACCTCCGATGCCACGAGGATCAGACTAACTACGTTTAAGCTAGAGGGTGAATCCCATTTATGGTGAGATTGGGCTAAGGTCTCAAGGGACCTACAGACGATGACTTGGGAGAGTTCCGAGGCCTTCATGAGTGCGCCCCTACATCTGCGAGGCAGATGAAGGCCCGAGAGTTCCTTGAGTTGAGACAAGGAAGTAGGAAGGTGCTCGAATACGTCGCTAAGTTCATCGATTTGGCACGTTTCGGGGATGACTACATGGCCACAGATATGGCCAAGGTGAGGAATTTCGAGGATGGCCTGAAGTTATCCATCCAGGGCAAGATTAAGGGATTCCTCATACAGGATATGGACTCTATTGTCACGACGACTATAGCCATAGAGAAAGAGATAGAGGATGCACGGAGTTTCCAGGATATGGGTACCGGTGGCAAGAGGAAGGAGAGTCAGACTTCTTCCAGTTCGGGAAAGAAGCCGAGGGCTTCTAGTTCACGAGGGTTTCAGGGACAGGGCTGCGTCTATCAGGGCCAAGGCCAGACTAGGATTCCTAGCTAGTCTAAGCTGATCACATGTTACCATTGCCATCAGCCTGGACACGTGAGGTGGGATTGCCTCAGAGGTAGGGATCTCAAGGCCATGGGACTTCATCCCGGGCCATCGCTGGTATGTTTTACTGTCTCATTGCATGTTTCTACTGTCTCACCTATGGGCGAGGATATTATTTGATTATGGTGCATCACATTCATTCATTAATGCATCACGTGTGAGAGAATTGGGCTTAGAGATTGAGACCTTGGAAGATCCGATGCATGTGAGTTCTCCCCTAGGGACTAGGGTGAGTGTGGATTTGATTTGTCGAGGCTGCGAGTTAGATCTCTTAGGGATTCTACTCACAGTGGACCTGAGGGTTATGGACATGTTGGAGTTTGACGTCATCCTAGGGATGGATTGGCTGACAAAACACCGAGTCATTATCGATTGTGAGCGTAGGAGAGTTACCGCCTACACACAGGATGGTACTCGTGTTACGTTTCAAGGGGACAAGCACGATGCTTTGCCCCAGACCGTGTCTGACTCCAGATGGCACGGGCAATTGATGGTTTGGCTAGCTAGCCTTACCCTAGAGGACGAGGTGAGACAAGACTTGGATATACACTTTATAGTATGCGAGTACTAGCATGTTTTTCTCAACGAGCTACCCGGGATTACCTCCACCGAGGATATAGGACTTCGACATTGAGTTACCGGGTACATCCATTTATCGCCTTCTCCGCATAGGATGGCGCCAATGAGTTACGTGATTATAAGGTTCAAATACAGAGTTATCGGGCAAGGGTTTCATCAGACCGAGCACTTCACCACGGGCACTGATTCTGTTTAAGGGCTAAAGGATAAGACCCTTCGACTGTGCATCGATTGTAGGCAGTTGAACAAGGTTACAATAAATAATCGGTATCCATTAACGAAGATTGATGACTTGATTGATTAGCTGAGAGGGGCAGGAGTCTACTCTAAGATAGACCTTCAGATCAAGCTACCACTCGCCTGAGAGTTAGGGAGGCGCACATCCCTAAAACAACGCTAGAGAGATGTTGATAGCCGGGCACTTCAGTTTACGTGATGGCCTTCGCCACTGTCGCCAGCATTCATGGATCTCATGAATATGGTGTTATAGCTCTATTTAGATTAGTTTGTGTTGGTCTTTGTTGATGACATTTTGATCTACTCCTAGTCGGAGGAGGAGCACGAAGATCATTTGAGGGTGGGTTCTACAAATGCTGGTGGATCATCATTAGGCGCCAAGTTCAGCAAGGCGAAGCTTGGCTTACTGAGGTGAATTTCTTGGAGCACTTGGTGTCAGCTTAAAGTGTGTTAGTAGACCCTGAGAAGGTTGAGGTTGTTATGAGTTAAGAGAGACTGAAGTCGGTCTTCGAGATACGAGGTTTCTTGGGATTGGCAGGGTACTACAAGAGGTTTATTGAGAATTTATCCTTGCTAGCAATGCCTATGATGAGATTAACCCAAAAGGAGATCAAGTTCGGTTTAGGACCTATGCGGTAGCTTGATTCTGCATTAATCGAAGAGGAGGCTTACTTCAGCTCTTATTCTGATAGTCCTGGAAATGGGATAGAGGTACACCGTGTTTTGTGATGCCTCGAAGGACGAATTGGATGCATCTTGATGCAGTCCAGGAGGGTAGTGGCTTATGGTTCCCGACAACTAAAAAACCATGAGAGTAATTACCCCACGCACGACATGGAGTTGGCGACCATAGTCTTTGCCTTCAAGATTTTGCGCCACTATCTATACAATGAGCAACTTAAGGTGTTTTCAGACCATAAAAGTCTAAAGTATATCTTCACGCAGCAAGACCTCAACATGAGGCAGCTGCAGGATTGATAGAAACAGGGATTACGACTTCACTTTACATTACCACCCCGGTAAGGCAAATGTGGTGGCTGATGCACTAAGGCGGAAGTCATAGGGAGTATTGGCTAGTATTGCTTCCGGAGAGTGGAAGATGCTCTAGATCGTGGGGCACTTTAGACTATAGTACAATGAGCAGGCTTAGGGTACTTTGGAGAGTCAGATGGCTACACCGTCCCTACTGAACAGAGTGATTGAGTCCTAGGGGCAGGACGTAGAGATAGTGTCCATCAAGGATCGGGTACAATCAGGTACGGTTGACGAAGGCTGGGCTACACACATTGACGGTAGTCTTCTCGATATAGTGCAATGGCAGTCTCCCCGCTGACGACTAAGTGGCGAGATCCTTAAGGAGTTCCATCATTCATTGTCAGGCATCCAGTAGCCGATGAGTTCAAAACTCATTAGATTCTATCCACCCTTATGAGCATATTACATAAATGTTGATATATTTGTGTAATGTGGATCTTTTTAAATTCAATATGTTTCAGTGGGGTGTCATAAAGAAAGTTGTACTAAATAGAAATCGTATATATCACATAGCAAATAGGTCGCACCGAAAATCAATAAAGGATAGAAGCTTAAGTTGTCGCCAGATCATCGATATTTCATGCTTTGAGGAAGAATATAAGTTTCAACAGCGAAGTCGCGACTGAAGAAGGAAGTTCGGAGACAGCGGTCGTGGTCGACTCAGCGAAATATTCAAAAGAAGTTCACGTCACGGTCAATCACTTTTCGATGTCAGCGACACCAGTCAGAATACAACCGAGGTCACAAACATCACCCGATGTCGCGACGTGTATCCGCCACGAAAGCCATTGCATGGTCTTCGCAAAGTGAAAGACGTTGCAACCGCTTTTAATGAAGCGTCTCACTGGCGTCGGCGCTTAGGTCGCGCGATGAAAACAAGAATCGGTCTTCGACAATAAAACCGGCCGCGAATCATTTACGATCGCACTTCGCCGTCGCGATCACGACGCAGGTCGCCGGCCTCTCGGCAGCAATCCGCGCACAACAGCAGGTCGCGACACCAGGTCGCGACTGAATAAAGTGTGGGAAAAGAGCAGGGCCTCCGGTTGCAACAAAGAATCGGAGGTTGCGACCAGAAGAAAGACGGGGCGATCGCGACACCATGAGGTCGCCAGACATACTGAAATTTCGTGAAGATCGCCAACACACCGCTAATACAGGTCAGCGTCACAAATACGAAGCTACAGGTCAAATAGCGGGCCCGCAAATCTCAAAATGCCGCTGCCACCGTAATGAGGGAAGAAGAGAAAGACAAAGTAGGTTGCGATATTATTTGCGAGGTCGCGATTATCAACACGGCGAAACATCAACAAATGAGGTCGCCATTTCGCGTAAACGATGCCGCCAATTATTTAACAAAGCGCGCCATAGCAGGTTGGTTGCGCATGGTCGGGGTTGACACGGCAGCAGAGTTCATACGTTATTATTACTTGAGGTCGCTGGTTATAGAACGTTGGAGTCAGTTTTTCTTTGAAATATTCTGCTAGATTCTCACCAAACATAAAGATAACAGACAAAGACAGTAGTATAAGCTGCACTCTTCCATTCATTACCTGCAGTGAAAGGGAGAGGAATCAGTATAGTTTAGACAGATTTTTATTCTTTCTTATTTTTTATTTTTAGTTTATTTCTTTTCGATTTTGAATTGCTTAATCAGATTTTGTATCGATTTCCTTGTGTTTTTAGACACCTGGGTAGTCTATATTTTTAAGATAGCTCTCGAATTGCTTTCCTTGTTATATGCTGGTTGCATAGTATCAAGATCTATTTAATTTAATGCAATAATCTGCATACAATCTCTTACTGATTTGATTTGCTATTTATTGATAGTGCCGTTAAATGAGCGGAGAATTACTTTGCTCGGTTTACTAATTAGTGTTTTTGAATTGTTAAGTTTCCCCACAGTAGTACCTGACAGCTGAGAGTAGTCAACGATTCCTCGAGAGCGAGAATATTTTTTTCTCTGGTATGCTAGACCGCTCACGACGAGCCGCTGAGTTTCGGTCACATAAACTTTCATTCGCCATACCGAAGTTGAGTGGTGTATTTAACAATATGGCCAACGGAACACCTACCTGTATGCTTCTAACCCCGCAGTTGCCAGATCTAATCAGGCGTAAAGGGACTAACTATATCCATAGTCACCAATTAAGGTAGTCCCTGCTTTAAATGGCAGCGAAAGCAAAGACGTCAACGTAAACGGGCTATGAAGTATCGGCAGCACCTGCATCTCGCAAGATGGTCGAATGGTTTGCCAGATTCGCCGGTATAGCGCGATTTCCAACCGTTGTCTGAAGGTGTGTTCAATTCATTTAATAGAAATTTTTGATGAACTAAACTGATATTACATAGAATTCAATGTATTTCTTATTAGGAATCGATCGCTTATTGTATTTCATTGAGGCTCGTTTTCTTTCATAGGAAATCGACCAATCCATCTTTATAGAGCTGCCAATTTATTTTTTTTATTTATTTACTTTTTTGTTTAAAGCTTAGCTTGATATTAGCTCGAATAGTAGTTAGGGATCTATTCTTGTTGTTTAGATAAAACCAATTATGAGTTCTTTGTCCAATAGTATGGGTAGCTGTGGGCCAGAAGCTGATCTTTGTCATCGCTGTCTTCTGAATGATGTTCACTTACATTCGTATTTTACTATTTGTGAATGACTGCAGAGCCCGTAAAGAACAGCATTCCCTGACCCTTGTTTTTAAATCATGAATATTGCTATATTGGCTTTATCGTTAACTTATTCAAAGTGACATGGATGGTTATAGTGGTTTGTAATTCGCAAAGCATTGAGGTTCACCATATAGAAATAGGCATAAAAACTTGTTTTCTATTTCTATATAGACTAAAGACCCCTCAAATTAACATAGTTACAAGAGCCTTACACTTCTCTTGCATCCATGTCACTTTGGATAAGTTTGCTTGATAAAATAATTTTCTCTTAATATTCATGATTTAAAAATAAGGGTCAAGTCTATGACACTGCAAGTGCACAGGTCATACAAGTAGTAAAACTAACAAGTCCAAAATATTCACGTAGATTGGTAAATCGAATTAAAGATCAACTACCCCCAACTACTAAAATTCCATACTATTTGAACTAAGAACTCATAGTGAAAGTTTAATATAAACAACAAAAATTAAAGATCCTATACTATTGAATATTATCAAACTAAGCTAAACAAAAGTAAATGAATAAAAATAAATTGTATCTATAAAGATGGATTTCGAATCGCCTCGTGAGAAACGAAAACTATCAATGAAATAAATGAAACAAATCTAATTTGACTAAAGTATATCAAGCCTGCTCTATGTAATGGATCTAGATTTGCCCAAGATTTCTAATTGTCGAATTGATTTCTCCATATTCATCGTTAGATATCCTTACTTTCAAGACAAGATCTAACCAGCTATCGGTATTCCAAATTATCTTGCAAGATCTGGGTCTTTTTCTCTCTCGATACTTCACATCCATTTCGCTAGCATAGACATTTGCTTTTCCTTCAAGATTTTCGCAGTTTCTACCACTTAATCAGTGGCTCAACTCGCATCTATGGGTTCGTCCCTTTCCCTTGATTAGATCTAAGCTAACACGGGGTTAGGAATTTACCTCTAGATTAAGGTGAACTCTCTGATTATTTATATTGTTCAATACACCCCTCCAACTTCAATTATGAGCGAATGTGGGATTTATCAAAATGAACTCTCAGAGCTCAAGAGTTCGTCATCGGTGTTTCTAGCATACCCGCAAAGAATATTCTTAGCTCGCAGAATCTCCGCCTCGTATCACCTCGAGGGCATCCCGGGATATCATAGCAAGATACATTCTCTCTCAATTGGTATTCGTACTACTATTGGAACTTAATTCAAAGATGATCTACACTAATTAAGTAAAACCGAACCTAAAGTAGTTCTCCATTTGTGCGTGAAAGATCGTAGAACTAAATGTAAATCAAATCGAAAGGTGAGCTGCGCCCCGACATCGCATTGCCAGTTAAGGAATGGAGAAGTAATCGATCATGTACAACCACCGTAGAATATAATAAACCGGGAGAAGAAACGACCAGAAATTTGTCTAAAATTCATAAATTTTCAGCAAGAATACTAAGAAAATAGCATAAATAAAACTAGTTTCTACTAGTCTCGCACATGCTTATGATTCAAACTTTAAAGAAATAAACTAAAAATAAAAAAATAAAGAAAAGAAATAAAAATCTAATCTAAACTATACACTGAGTTCGTCTCCTTTCCCCTTTTCTGGGTAGTGAAGACTAAGTCGCTTACTATTCTAATGTCGCCATTTATATCGTAAAGAATTTGGACCGACCCCAAAAAGCTCCAGGTGAATTTCCAAAGAAAAGGCCTAGCTCATCGCTCTGGCGTCGCGACCTCGTTGATGTCGTGGACATGATTTCTTTGCTTGCTCGTGATTATCGCGACCTCATTGTCTCTACCGCAACGCTAGAATCGGATCAACGGTCGCGACATCATTTGTAGTCAGCGAATTTATCATAGAGTTCGTGCGTTTCTTCGTTGTTGATGTCGCGACCACGGATATGTCGTGGACCATGGTTTTCTTCTTTCCCATTTATGAGTTACATGCCAGCTTTAGGTTACACCACCTTTATGTTTATACGATGACTTCCATGTTGTGACCTTGATTTTTGGTCAGCTTGTTTTGGTGATCTTCACCATTGTGTTTCAATTGTATGTCGTGATCTCATAGTGAGATGTCGCCGACCTCTTTTGCTGCCCATTTCGTTTTCCGGTCGCAACTCATTCTTTGTTGCAACCAGCTTTTTCTTCCCAATTTTATCTGTGTCATGACCTCAAGGTGATGTCGCGACCTCTTTGTCGTCTCGCTTAGTTCTTTCTTCAAGTCGCGACCTGAATAAGTGGTCGCGACATCGCTTGCGGTCCGTGATCATTAAATGTACGCAACTTCGCAAGATATTGTCGCAGACTCGCTTGTTTTTCATGCCGATCTAAACAAAGATGTCGCGACCTCAATTGGAACCTTCATTAAAAACTAGTCGCAACGTCTTTACCATAAGACATCTCGTGGCTTATCGACGGATCTGACGCCGCGACATCGCAGTGATGTCGAATCTTAGTTAGAGTTCCGTTGGTGTCGCAAAGATCAAAGTGGTGTCGCTATTACGATTTCTTCTTTTAGATATTTCCTTGAGTCCCGACCACATTTCCTTTGTCTCAACTTCCTTCTTCAAGTCACGACTTCACTTGTTTAGGACTTCTATTTCTTCCTCAAAGCATGAAATCGGTGATGTCGTGACTTGGAACTGACCGGCCAACTAAGCTCTCGTCGTGACCCCTTGCCAGCTATGACTTCAATTTTGCTTGTAAGCCGGTCTCTTCCGGGTTTATACCGAAATTTTAGCTTTTGTCAGATTTTCCCGCAAATGAAATTTGAGTAAAGATCCACATTTGCAACAAATCAACATTTAATTCAGAATATGCTCAGAAAAATGGATTAAAAATCTAATGAGTTTTTGACCACTGAAATTCCCAAATTTGGGAAGACACTGGCTCGGTCCCGCTAAAGAAAAGAAAGAATTGTTTGTCCTCAAACAAATGTTTTTAAAATTTCTTAAAGGACATTTTTCTAATCCTATACTACGTTTTTCATTCCACTCTTTCTGATCTGAAATAAGAGATACCAAAGATCGCTTTTGACCATTTTCGATTCAAGAATAAGAATGGTACACTTCTACTGGGTAAATTTCCCAGAAATAATGTATTTAAACAAATTTTTATTCAATGTCTTTGTTCTCTGTGTGTGTGTAAAAGTGTGTCTTCAACTTTTTTCTACCTTAATGGCAATCGAAGGATCTTTCTCGAGAGTTTTCTTAGACTGCTAATAAAGTCCCATAGGCTTGTTTTTCATATTGATCTCCACTAATGTAAGTAAATTCAACCTTCAAGATCAATGAGGCCTTTCGTGCCAATGTCGGGCTTAGGTAATGTGGCAGATAATGGGAAAATTTTAAGTTGCAAATCACCCGCCACATTTTCTGTGCTTGTTCCCTTCAATTTTCACTTTTTTCTCTTGTACTGTTAATTCTCCACAATCTAGCCTGATTCATCTTTCTCTCAAATTTTTTTTATGGAATTTCACTTCCATATGCACTTTATTCAAGGTGTCTGTTTCAACTCTTTGCTTTTTGTTTTTCTAAGAATTGGGAAGAAAGGCTTTGTCTTCTTAGGCTTTCTATTACTCTTAGAGAACTTTGGCTAGCAACCCCATACTAGCTTGGTATTAGGGGTACTAGGTGTTAAAACACCCCTACGAGCTTAATTTCTCAAGGGAAATAGGCCACAAGACAAACTTATTCCCTTTACCCAGATCTTTACTTCTTCACCTCCTTCATTGTAACATTCGGGAATTATTTTCTCCCCAAACTTGTTTCTTTCTTTTATAAGAGACTTTTTCTCAATCGGAAACCGATAAATCCGTCTCTTTACTGGGCAGGATTATCGCAAGGAAGGGAATTTAGGTTTTGTTGTTTATTGAAGAAAGGCCGATTTGGCTCAAATCAAGGAACTAGAGAATATGCTTTAGCATATATTGAGGGAAGGCTTAGAAAAGCTCAAACTGCCAAGGATGGCCTCTATCACTTCTTGTTGGCTATTTTCACCTAAGATTTCGCCTTAATCAATAATCCAACAAGTTCTAGACCTATGGACTCTAATCCGAATTTCCTGTAAGATTGCCTCAATTCTTCTCAAAGTTTCATAAGTTTTGGTCGACCTAAGTGTATTATTTTTTCAAGACTTGTACTTATTTACCTGTCTACTTAATATTATTTCAACCAAGTACTATGTCTCCATCAACAATAACCATTTTCCAATTTTTGCAATCTATCGATTTAAACAATGCAAAAAGACTCCTAATTTCCGCTTAATAATCCGGCACTTTATTCTTCAATTTTGTTCTTAGGGAAGAATGTAATTGTTTATTTGATCCTTGCACTGCATAAGGAATTTATTCTTTTTCATACTAAACAGAAAAATAACACGAACACAAA